>JABTTQ020001388.1:0-491137 GCA_016081115.2 Rehmannia glutinosa
AGTCCAAGATATCTCACATTTTTCTTCGAACACAAACCCCTCAAGAATAGAGCAACTGGACTCTTGAGAATCATCAAGAGAATTTTACTAAAAATACCGAAGATTTATCAAGATTAACCAATTGCCCGACACTTGACAATACGCATTTCAAAATATCGACCATACATGCTTGATTCACAGGAAGCCTCACAAAAAGAATGGAATCATCCGCAAAAAACAAATGAGTAATCATTGGAATCAAATTCGAGAAAACCCGTGAAGAATAATAAAAGATACGGGATAAAGGATCACCTTGGCGGATACCCCTAGGGGGAGTAATAAATCGAAAACTCCGTCCATTAATATTGAAAGAGAAAGCGGCGGAAGAAATACATGTAAAAATCCATTTCACAAAAACCCTATCAAATCCCATTTTACAAAGAATAAGCCAAGAAATTCCATTCCACCCTATCATACGCTTTGGACATGTCCAGCTTTAAGAGCCATAAAAGATTTTTTACCGTGTCTAAGACCATTTAAAAATGTATGCATTCATGCGCAATGACAACGTTATCAATGATTTGTCTCCTTAATGAAAGCGGATTGATTAGCACTAATGCAATTAGGCAAACCGCAGTTGAAACCTATTAACTAGCAATTTAGAGATGATTTTATAAACCACATTGCAAAAGGCTTATAGGTGAAAATGGCTCATGAAGTAGGATTCTTAATTTTAGGGATGAGAGTGATTAAGGTATGATTAACACATTTGGGCAATTTAGAGCAATCGAAATTTTTTTTTACCGCACAACACGCTTGAGAAGAACGGCATGCCAAAACCTTGAAAGAATAAAGGCTTCATACCGTCAATTCCAGTGTGCCTTGTTTCGACAAAAGAGATCGAAGAGCGCTTTTTAATTTCCAAGTCCTCCAAACCGTAAGATCTTGGTTCTTTGAGGTGTAATTGATTCCTTAATCCCATCAAGAAGATCGGGTTCTGGTGGGTTGGAAGAACAAACACCCCTTTATAGAAGTCGAAATTTCTTCTTCCACAACACTGAGGGTATCGCACACACCGCCGTTTCCTCGACTAACCTAACAATGCCATTCGATTTTCTTCTTTGAAGCGTATCACGTGGAAGAATTTAGAATTTTTGTCTCTTCTTTAAGCCAATTCACACGAGATTTTGGCTCCAAAAAGCTTCCTCATCCTTATACGCCTTATCCAACACCGTACGGGGATCTCCATTCACTCCAATTCCCTTTACCTTCACCATATTTCATCCGAGATAATTTTTTTTTGCATTTTTGAATGACCCTTTGCCGAGTTCGAATGATGGCTTTTGCTCCAATTCAAAGCAGGGCAACTCTGATTACAATTCTTCTCTGATTTGAGTTAGGTGTACCCCTACCCGCTTATTCCATGCATTCTCCACGATGCAATCCACGTCCTCTTTTCCCAACCATCTATTGTTTAAATAAAATCGCTTTTAAATTTTGGTTTCAGGCTGCACTCAAGAAGCAATAACGAGTGTTCGAGGCATGTTTTTCACAATGATACACCCGACCATGTGGGAAAAGAACAAGCCATTTCGGGGATCCAAAAATTCTATCAATACGTTCTTCAACAAAGCCTTCCCCTTCCCGATTATTAGCCCATTTAAGCGGATGCCCATCAAAAGGAATTTCCCCATTTCCATACAAGCAATGAAATTGGAACCCGAAGACTAGTTAAAGATGTGGGATTTCTCCCTTTTATCCTCAATATTTGAGATATCATTAAAATCACCCCTAGCAACCACTTAGTACCCCATTTCTCTTTAGCAAATTCAAGAAACTCCCATTGCATTGTTTTGAGGCCCTATCGCACTCATATAGACAAAATTAAGCCAAAAAATTCCCTTCACTTAATAGCCACATTCCATCTTAACACAAAAATCCAACAGAGAATAAAGCCCACAGTAATCTTACTAGACCATAATACAAGCAAACCCCACTTTTTCCAATGGGATCAACACATAACCATCTATCTTCAATCTTAAGCTTTTTACCCACACCGATTAAACAAAGGCCCTTTTTTTTTTCTTAGTTTCACAAAGGAACACCATATATGCTTTCTTTCAAGCCCACCAATGTGGTTCTTGAAGTCCATTTAGATTATAGCCGTTGCTTTAAATTATTAAAAATATAGTCTTGCACACAAGGTCCACCACTTCCAATAATATATATTATGCCATAGTCGCCTTGTGCGTGACAACCGATGAAGATTCTAACTCTAGAAAAATAAGATTGGAATTGTCCCCATCAAGGAAAAGTTATTAATTAGTAAGTAAATTAAACAAATTAAAATAAAAAATTAGAATTATGTACGTGTCAAAGCGTCTGTCTCAAAGATAAATTCAAAGAAAACGTGACATCAAATTCAGCTTATAACTGATTAATTAATTGTGTTTTTTGTTTTATTATTGATTCTTGAATAATAGGAGAACAAAAATTAACTTTTTATCTTAAAAAAAACAAATATATTCTTTTACAAAACTTATAATGTACACAATAAATGGTGAGATTATGCACGTCAATAGTGAAATTTGTTATAGAATACTTTATAAATATCAATTATCTTTATTCTTCCAAGAACATTACATTATGTTTATGTCCATTGTCCACTACATATATCCTTAGCCCAGGTACTTTTTCTTTTCTTTTCTTTTAATTTCTTTCTTTTAGCCATAAAAAGTGATGCATGCATGTAGGGAAACCTATCAGTCTATCACCTGGAATGCTAAAGGTGAATGAGTGAGAAGAAAGCAATTAGAGAAGGGAAATAATAGTAAAGTGTGGGACTGAAACTGAATATAAGCAAAAGTGAGAAGGATTACCATTATTTAAGAAACACGCATAAAGGGGGAATCTGCAGTTTTCGTAGCTTTTTAGTTGGTTAAATAATATACTTTGCTCCTCAATCTATTTATCCACATTCTTTTAGGTACCTAAATAGTACATTCGATGTGGCCAATTATTGACTTGTGACATGGACGTTCTTTTTTATTCATTTTCAAGCATTTGGATTGGACAGACATTGTTAATGGGTCGGATCAGGATTCGGGTCAGATATATACATGGAGTTCTATTACAAAAACTAAGTCAACATCCAGGGGTGGAACAGGGCCGCTGGTTGGGGGGAAGAAGAGTAGTGGTGTCAATTTTTGTGGCTAATTAGTGTTTACGAGATAGGTATTCTGGTCGACATGAATCCACGACTTGTTTAATTATTCGTGTCAAGATACACGATACGAACACGACCTATTTATAATATGGGCAACCCGACACGCCACGAAAAACCTATATAATTTAAAGTTGACACAAAAAAAGAATTAAAAAAATAGAGAAAAATTAAAATTACAAATAAAAAATACATTAAATATTAAAAAAATTATTAAAAAATATATTTAATAAATTTTTCATCATCATATAACCAAACTAAAACATAACAAAATATTAAAATAATATGTCACTGAAAAATTAAATGGATTACATAGGGTTGTACGTGTACCGCTAAATTCATGTTAGGTTCGTGTTGGGGTTATCGTGCACACTTGCTAAGGGTTGTTCGATTTTGACTCAAATCATTAAAGATATTGTACCTAAATTAGGTGTTAGGTTCGTGTCGATTATCGTATTCGTGTCACAAATTAACGCCCCTAGCCAAGAGTCACATTTGTGTATATATACAAGATAATAAAATTTAAATATATAACATTTGTATCAAGAGAATATATTATTCATTAGTAATACTTACAAAATACATCATATTTAAATCTTTAACTTGTTTAGAGTCTCTTTTGCATATCACTAAAACCATCTACAATTTAATTTATCCTAATTTTTTTTGTAATTTTCTTTTTCAATATATATTAGTAAATAATTATGAGAAAACCATCTTTTGATGAATAGAAAATATATTTTTAGATGATGATAAGATAAAATAAGACCCAAAAAATCTCCAATATAACTTACTAAAATTCATGCACTAATTTTTATCCAACAAAATTATGAGGGGGGCCAAAGTACTAAATAATAAAAATATAGGTACTAAAAAAAAAGAAAAAAGCGGGGGGGTGCAGGGCCCCCTGAGCGAGCATGTGGCTCCGCCGTTGTCAACATCTACATTTTCTTTAGTACAATAAGAGATAGTAGGGGAGGGACACCGGAGACAGGACACGCGCACTTGAGTGGTATCGAACCCGGCGATCAATCATCGCCCAATTTGTATGCAACGTTGACATTCACCTTCTAAATTATCTTGGTAAAATATGATATTGTTATACATCATAATTTTTTTTTTTTATTTTGAATGCATGAATGCCCCAAAAAATTGTTTTCTGGTTGAACTTTTATATAAAACTTCATTTCATGCCTTAGCAGGATATCCAACTTACCTTTATACATACATCTACACTGTTTATGGATGTAATTTATTAATAACTTTCCTAAGTAGACAAATTTAATTTTGAAAATTTTTAATGCTTAATTTGTTTATTTTTGTCTTTGACCATCACACTAAACTAACAAATTTATGATTTTCTTCTTTAGTTTGAGTATTGCAATTTTGCAAAACTAATGTGAAAACAACTTAGTAAGAGAATGAGAACTAGATGAGGCCCGTGCGATGCACGAACTTTAGTTATCGTGAAGCTATTAAATGAGTCGATCCAGGTTGGCGATCGACTCACTTTGGGCAAGGAGAAAAATTGGTTTGGGTTGAGTTGTAATCACATTCCACAATTTTTAAGACGCAACCCATGAAAATACATATGAAAATGATCATCCGACCCAACTTTTTGGGGGCTTTGGCCGTTGAGCCAAATAGGTTCAATCATTTCGGGCCTAAAAATTGCAGTCCGACCTAGACTTTTTATCGGGTCGACCCGTTTTTGACATCTCTAATAGTCAGTATTTGTATTAGTATCAATATATCTTGACCAATAGTCCATAATGATGATGATCAATCCCTAAACATGATTTTTGTAAAATAAGATGAATTTTGGCAAGTCGAGAAAATTTAAAATATATTATTTAATATTAGAAAGTATAAAACCAATGAGCCAAATTTGCATTTACAAGGTGATATTTATTTAAATAAAATATAATTCTAGCTATCAAATTAAATGAGCTCCAAAATCTAGCAATGCACATTCTATTTTAATTTTTTTATTTTTCTTTAATTAAAAAATTCCGAAAATTCATTTTTACCAAGTGCAAACGGGTGGGAAAATAGTTTTGAAAACATGCTTGTTATTTTATATATAGATAAAGATGTTTGATATTAAAATTTAGATAATTCAATGAACTATGCATTGAGTTTTAATATTTTATTTGTTATATTAATTTTATACATTGCATAAAACTCTTTTATAAAATTCTACATTAAAACGTAAAAATTATTCATTGTGACATTTTGAAATGATGTGGAAAATTGATTTGAGTTTATCATAAACATTGTAGTAAGAACTTAAATTTATAAAATGCGACCTTTAACTCTAGTATTTCTTTGTTTTTTCCATGTTCTTTAGATATAAATCATCGTATATATATTGCATTTTAGGACTAAATTAGACAATCAATTTTTATTTTTGCATAATTAAAGCTTTCCAAATTTAGATATAATATTTAATATTCAATTGTCATACCTAAATTAGACAATTAATACATAACGAAATAAAAAGGAAAAAAATAATAATACAATTGCAATGATATTGTGCCATCAATGTAGATCCATTTTTTTTTTTTTTTATTTTTTAATAAAAATCATCAAAATTCATTTTAGGAAATAGTAAATGGGAGGAAAATATTTTGGAAATAGGTTTGTTATTATATATATAGATACAAGGAAGGTTATTCTTGTAATTAAATAGTTTTGACGAACCAAAATCCTGATTTTAGGGTGCTTTTAAATTTTTAGTATATTGCAAAACTCAATGATCTAAAATTAAAACCAAATGTCTGGTTGAACCGTTTTGATCATGAATTGTCGGTTCGGTCCAATTAGCTCCCCGAATTATTTTTACAATTGAACTGGTCAAGACTCAAGATCAATTAAACTGATCAATTGGGTTAAATTGTTTTTAGGTTTTCTTTTACTTATTTGAAACCTAAAATATAAAACTTTAGTTTTTTGTTATATGTATATGACTATTAGCAAAGGATACGTTGGATATTTCTTAGTTGTTATCATTTGTTAATCTTTAAAATGTATTTGTAGGAGAAAATTGCATACTCAGTCCTAGAGGATTGTTAGATAAATAATTTTATCGTAATTTTGATGATTTCATATTATTGAGTTTTACATCAAAATAATGTCCCCAAATATTGTCCAAATACTTCAAAACGATTTAAATGATTTTTACTAATTTTTGGCATATTTCTTGAAGTTTATTTTTGACAAAAATCGGACAACACTTTTGTTTTGAGGCCAACGGTCACCCTCCCATGCTGAAGACTTGAAATTGAAACAAAAACGAAGCGGAAGGAAAATTGGAGAGGCGACCGGTCGACCGATGCTCGAAGTGATTGAAATTTGAAAATTCTTTTTGTTTATGTTTTTGAAGGGGTCAACCGGCCCAAGAGATCGAATGGTCCAACCCCCTAGATTGGTCCAAGTGTGTAATTTTCCAGTGCAATTCAATTTTTAACGTATTTTTCATATTAGAGGTCAACCGATCGACCTAAGATTTTATCGAAGAAACTATCCAGTTGCTTGACAAAGACAACTTTTCATGAAATTAGGGGATTAATTTTTAATGACTATAATCTACATTTTTAATGCAATTTTTCTGATTTCAATATCCAATGAGGAGCCTATTGTTGGGATTCAAATCCAAGACCTCTCCTATAAATAGATGAAGGCTTGAAGCCTTACAAAGACAATACAACACAACAAGAAAAATCTCTGCAAATATTTTGTTCTTCACTTTCAACATTCTTGTTGTATTGCTTTAAACTTATCACTTTCACATCTTGCTTATTAGGCTTTCTTCTTGATTACACTTGCATTTTTGAGTTGTAATGTTTCATTTAAAGTGCAATCTTGATTGTATTTGTAACATCATCCAAAACAATCTTATTAGTGTTCTTTAGGCAAGAACACGTTTGGTTGATTTGATTGAAAAGCTTGGTGTTTTTCGTGTTGAAGGGTTTGGTGATCTTCGAGGTGTTGAAGAGTTTGGTCTTTCTTCGAGTTGGAAGAGTTTGGTGCTCTTCGAGGTGAAGAAAGAGTTTGGTGCTCTTGAGTTGGAAGATTGTGGTGATCTTCATAGGTGTTGTTGTAAGAAGAGTTTGGTGCTCTTCAAGGTAAATGTTGTAATAGTTTGGTATCTATTAATAAACTTTTTCCTTTTTGAAATCCATTAGGACATAGGGTGGTAGAAGATTAGGCCCTAAGTGGGTTGAACTTCTATAAAATTATGTGTTGTTTATATTTCCGCACTTTTATTTTGGTCATCATCTACATATTCGAAAAAGATGGCGTAAATCCAAAATCGGGATAATCTATTCACCCTCTAGATTATCGTAGCCACTGGACTAACAAGGATTATGCCTATTACAATCTTAGTCTCGTACTTTACAAAAGTCATCCCATTGTTTCCAGATTTTGCACTTTCAATCCCAACAGTTTTAAAAATATATATAAATAGTCCCACAAAATATACATATTGTAATGATAGTCCCAAATTACCATATTATGCAATGTATCACATGTTGTGAAAGCTTTCATTTTCTGTCACTTGTTTTGTTCGTGACATTGTTACATCTACTTAGATCCAGTCTCTATTCAGAGGTTTTAAGTGGATCATGTCAGGTTTCCAACCTATAAACTTAACATGCCATACTTTTGTAAAGGCCTCACTAACATGTATCTAAATCTTCAATTTGCCTAAATATATTAACAGAAATGGATATAGTCCATTACGACCATATCAGACCCAACATGCTTCCATAAAATTAAAATATCCCTTAAAATTCATACCTTTCTTTGACCAAAAAGCTTCGGACGACATGGCTCGCAATACCACCAGTCGGAAAATCACTGCCCCTATACCATTTGACAAACGCCGTCGTTCAACCCACCAATCAGGGAAAATGGTCTATAAGTTATCCGATTTCTTCAAAAACATTACTTCGCATACCTTGATTCATTTTCTACTCTAGGCGTACAAGATAATTCTTGAAATGGATAAATTAATAGAACATTATGAATACATGTTGAAGCAAGAAAAAAGCTTTTTTTATTAAGAACTTGAAGAGATATTTATTACATTAGTAATCTCTTTTTGGGAGGAGAGTACTTGTTTAACCTTTTATTAATGAGGCTTGAACTTGAAAATACATAAAACTTAAAACTAAAACACTCAGATATTATAAATTTTCACTCAGAATATATTATAAGAAAACTAAGGAAAATGTTCGATATCCTCAACTTCTTTTAACTCTCGTTATTTATAGACTTGAATCTGGACTTGAAAGGCGGACTCCAAATCTTGTTGAAGTATATGATATCACTTTGCTTATGTCATATTCTCAAATTATTGTCTTGACAACTATTTCCTTTTTCTTCGCGTGACTCACCCGTGTGATGGTTGTCGGGTAATCTTTTAAAATTTTGATTTGCGTGGTCCCCCGAGGATAACATGTCTTGTGAGCTGGGCCTTTATCCTTTCCGGCTATATGGTCTTGTCGAATGGGTTTGGGTTGGAATCCTTTCCCAAACTCGAGCTCTTTCTATTATGGGCATGCCCGGATCCAATCGATCCAACGACCAACATGCGCCATGTTATAGAATTTACGGTAAGTTTCACGGCCAAAATCTTATTTTCCCAGAGAATTCTTCTCTTTGTCTCGAAAAGTTCCTCTGCAAATCCTATTGTTGATCCTGTCATTGAATTCAGAAGGAAAGATATATTTGCTGAATTCTGGAAAAACTTGAATGGATACTTGACTTTGTTCATTTCAGTTAGACAAACCCAAAATCCCCATGCTCGCCTTGTAGAAGTTTTATCTTCTGAGATTGCTCCTACTAGTAATGGTACTTCTTCCGGTGAAGCTGCCTTAATGTATTTCAAAGCATTTCCATCAGGTCTTCTAAGCTTGATGAAATGAAAAGCTTCATTGAAATATTTCTTTGCTGGTTTTGGAGCTACACTAATAAAATACAGTTCCAAAATGTCTCCTCTGGCCCAATGTGGATTATTGGCCCAAGTCTCGTAAAATGCTTCCCCAATCCATTTTGGTAACTTGAAAATTCTTGGGAATCCTAGTGACACGGTATATATTGAAGCTAAAGCTCCGGAAGTATACCATTCTTGTACTTCATTTGGATGACTTCCTTGTTTCATCCAAACTCTTGGGTATTTGGCTGAGATATCAACCACTATTTTTTCTGGGTTAATAGCTTTTCTTATAATCAATGTATCCCATTGTCATTGATAAACCTGCATTGGAGAAATCTTAATCTCGTCAGTTTGAATGTTAGATTTGTCTGTCTGTGGCTTAAGATTCAACTCTCCCTCTTTAACCCCATAGGTGATGGGTTGACTTGAAGACTCGGGTTGTGATCCCGGAGCTTCAACATTCATTACAATTTGTACACCCTTAGAGGATGCATCACCTACAACACTTGTGATTATGGTATCTGAATCCATAACCTCCGGGTTAGAGCCTTGTTCTCTAATCTCTCCTTTCTGCATCGTAGGAGATGCAGCCTGGAGGAGAGGCTCTTCCAGTGCTAAGAACTATTGTCCTTGAGCAAAGTGACATGCTCGTATTTGACTAGAAACGAATTTTTGGTTAGCCTGTTGAAGTCATCCAACAACTTCTGCATTGAGATATAATGTCCCAAAATCTCGTTCTAGACTTCTCAGGTTTTCTTTGAGATGTCTTACTCGTTAAGGACCTCGTCAGCAATGCGTCCTTCCATCTCATGTCAAAAATTTGCAAGAATATTTTCATGATGAGACTTTATAATGATAATATCATAATCATAATATTGACATTCAACTTGCCATCTAAGTAATCTAGCCTTTTCTAGTTTAGATCCAATTTTGTTTTTCAAAAAAGCATTGACACTTGAATTATTAATTTTAAACTAAACTTTTTAGCCAAAAAAATAAAGGCCATTTTTTGAAAGCTTTCCGATCAGTAAAGCATTCTTTCTCATTCATATGCCATTGATTTGCTTCACTGCATCGTAAATAGACCACGCAATATCCGCATGGCACTTCTCCATTTAGTGTGGCTTTCGTAGGACCGATGCCCACCAATAATCTCGGCATTTGTATATAGAACCGAGTTCATCCTCGTTTTGTGAAATTGCAAGTTTGGAAGCCTTTTACAAACTTCCCGAGTTGTTTTATCTCTTCTTGATGTTCATCCTCCCATTTGAATATAACATCTTTTTTTTTTTTAGTAATGGGTTGAACACCTTCCCGTAATGTGTAATGATTTGTTATGAACACTCCAACAAAATTAACAACTCCGAGAAAACTTTGAAGTTGCTTCTTGTCTTTGAGTGTATCCGAAAATTCTTGTATCTTTTCCACAATATGGCTTTGTAGGGTGATTCAGATTCGTCTATTTCAATTCGAGGAATTCAACGTCTCATAGCAATCATCATTTCTTCTTCTCGCAAAGCACTAATCCTTTCATTGTGACAAACATATGAAAATATTTCCAAATGTTTAAAATGCTCCTTCATGTTCTTTGATGCGATAAGAATATCATCGATATAATACGAATATGAAACGAAATAATCCTTAAAGAGATTATCCATCTTTTTTTTATATATTTGGGGTGTGTTGGCCAATCCTATAAACATCACATTCCAAATATAGTGTCCCCTGTGGTGTGGAGAATCTTTTGAATTTCTTACTTTCTTCCTCCATCTTAATATGATAAAATCCATATTTGCAATCGAACTTTGAGAATATCTTAGCACCTTTGATCCAGTTAACCAGATGTTCTCTACTTGGGATGTAGTATCCATCAAAGTCCAAAATGTTATTAATCCATTTGTAATTCATAATAAGTCTTGGTTTTCCTCTTTTGATTTCTCCATGATTTCTGACTAAGAATCTCGTACTACTGTATGGAAAAACTCATGGTGAAATTAACTTAAAGTCAAGATGTTTCTTAAGTATCTTTTGCATATCCTCACGATCCTCCGGGGTTTATAAGGATTAGTTTGAACCTCACGAACTCGTATTCCTTCCTCGGCTTGACTTTTAAGGACGCTTTGAGCTCGTTCTTATCCCACCATGCCGAAGAATTTTCATTGTAGTTCATTTGGATCTTTTTCTTGACATCCTCGAGTGATATTTGTTCCTCTATGGTAACATCACTTTGTATTTTCTCCATTAGGCTCAACATCAATTTTGCAATAGTCTCTCGAGGTACTCGTTCTTCTCCTTGTATTCTGAATGAATACAAGTTATTATCCCACTTCTTTGTATCTTTCTGCTTTGAATCGTATTGTCGAAAGGATAATAATGCCTCACCAAATCCTCTTTTATCCGCTATTTTTGGATTTCAAAGTTTGGCTTCATCACTACTTTGTCTGCGAAAATTAATTTGCATTTTTGATAAAATGCTTCATGTGGTCTTTGGACAATTATCTTATGATCACATAATGTTGTGAAAATAAGCCTTCTTGTCCCATTTTCCTGTGTAAATCTCTTGTATGTTTGTAGAAAATTGTTTCCCAACAAAATATATGCTCATGTATCATGGAAATAGATTGGTGGCGTCTTCACTTTGTACCACAGGGTACCGCCCATGCCTCCGATCATGATTTTTGCTTGTTTAATTCCTCGATTCAGGATTAGAATCCTTTTAGAGAAATCCCTTCCTGCAATAGCTGGTAAATCTTCTTCAATTTCTTTAGGAAAAATATCCAGCTTTCTAGTACATATTCCAATATCTGAATCAATATAGGCAGCAAAATACTCGGCCTTATATTCAACATATAACATTCTAATAGAAATGTATATGGAGTATGGGCTAGTGGTCATCTGATTCTGTATCTTTTATCAGATATTGTGAACTCCATTCCATCTTGTAATATTTCCCAAGGTTTATGATCCTTAAGAAAATCAATACCCAGTATTAGTTGCTCTGGGATTTTTTCTGTTGTTCATGTGATAGTCAGCTCAATTTCACCCATTTTTAGGCTTCATTGATACCTTCGAAATATAGGTTGTTGGAGAAAATATAGAACATCACAATGAAAAATGTTATCCTTTTGGGTGATGTCAAATATTACTTCAACTTCTCTCCATCCTTCTGGACATTTCAACTCTCCTTATGTTTTGAAAACATCTGGGATTTGCCGAATCGTGCTCGGTCTTTTTTCTTCCCAATGGTTACTGCTTATCATTCTGTCTTGTTGGAAAGACATACTCATTGGCTCAACTCCGAGACTTCGACTTTTGTTGAAGACTGGTTGACCTTGAATTTTCATATCTATCTCCGTTATAGTTGGAGACTAATTATGTTATGATAGAACCACCCCGCAAAATTCTAAAATTCTTGGTCCTTTCTCAAGAATACTTCCGAATGATGTGTATTTGATATAGCATAGGAAATTTGTATGTGATCGAGTAAGGTCTATTTCCTGCTTTCATCAAATCGACTCTTTTGAAATCTTGATGAAGGGTTAATGCTCTGTTGAAATCTCGATATACCAAATTGTATGCAATTCTAGGATAGACATTAAATGCCAATTTTCCTGCATACAAATTTCTTATGACCGCTCCAAGGCATGAATCCTTGATATTTGAGATTCGCTTATCAAAGATAGCTAGATTGAGTGGTGAATCAATTCTTTCCTTGAATGTTGCTTTAGTAATAACTTTTATGACTCCTATGTGAATCCATGAGAGTGTGTTTGCAACTTCTCTCTTGACTTTGCTTTTGATCTCCTGAACTTCTCGGTAAGGGACCAACTACATCTCCGTTAGATTACCAATAAACTCCATCAGGATGGCAAATTCTTCGGTAGTTACTCTGTGGATAGTTTGGTGCTTTCTGTTAGGAAATCACATCTTATCCAAAGCCTTTTCCATAGTCTCAATTGTAAAAATGTTGTATATCTGAAGCTTTGGATCTTCTTTCATAATCCTCATTAGAGTCTTATGAGAAACCATAGTATGGGAGAGGAATCCTGACATATCCTCCCTGACCATTTGCTGAAGAATTTCTTCTTCACTTTGATTCTGAACTAGATTCACTTCCGTTGTTAGAATAGATCTCTTCTTCATAGATGATTTCATCTGAGGGTAGATCCTCAAATTGATACACCTATATCAGATCTTGATAGTAGACAACTTCTTCAAATTCTGGTGTAGCTTCGAACTGTCTAATTCCTCGTTTTTAATATTCTGGGCAATCAGTTGAGATATGCCCTCTTGCTCCACATGTCCAACAATTACAATCTTTGAAACTTTTATTAGCCCATATTTGTAACCGGGCTTTTTGTTTTTGACAAAACCTTCTGGGTCTCCATGAAGACCTACTATTTTTGTTGCTACTTCCACGACTGCATGGATGGATTTTGTGCTTCTTTTTCTTATGCCTCCATGGTTGACCACCCACAATTGTTGGAATGTCACCATCTTCGCAACATAGAGGAATCATTTTATTAATTCCTCATAATCTCTTATAGTTCCTGTAAAGTGCTGCCTGGTGGCACCATTCAGATAGCTTGGCCTTTAGGAGAGACATTCTTCTGGCCACTGTATCTAAATCAACTGCACTCTTGTATTCACTGATGAGCATTTCTCTCCAGGGACTTGGTATATTCGCAAAGAATAGTTGCGAAACTTCTTTATCTTCCACCTTGGACTTCCATTGGTACTCGGTGAATAACTTGATATATTCGTCAATATGACAAATATTGTAATATTCGATATTTGTTTTATATATTTATTAGTTTATTAATTACCTATTTATTTATTCTGTTTAAATATATATTTTTATCTGATATATATATATATATATATTATATAATTTTTATAATAAAGCTATTAATGGGATTAAAGAGTTATGTTTTCTCAAAACTCTTTTAGATAAACTTGTATCCCACCAAATCCTCCCACTTTCAAACCCACGTTCCTATACAACTCCCACATTTATCAAACTTGGGAGAGAACCTCTTTAGCACTTTTTGACTTTTCACACCTTTCTCAAACGGTACATACTCGGAAAATTTCGTCCTTTTCTCTTTTCAACTTGCTTTTAATAAGGTTTATATATACAGATTTATATATATATATATATATATATAGGGGGAGGGTTATATATGACCCAAGCATTATATGAGTACATAGGACCAAATCTAGACCATAGATCTAACTATTTCAATGGCTAGTATTAAAATCATTTTTAATGTTTATAAAATATTTAATAAAACCGAATTAGGCAAATTAGTCCATGTAAAAAATAGGGGTTGACTAAATCTAATAAATCCCATGAAAATAGGAGGCGATTTACCTATAATGGTTCTATCCTACCTTACGGATCATGATATTAATCTTGATAAATCAATTAAATCCCATGAAAATAGGAGCGATTTACCCATAATAGGAGCAATTACCCGCGATTGTTTAGAATGTTGCTTAGTTGTGCATAAACAATTGCTTGTGAATATGGAAAATGTTGCTTATTTATTTATGTATTTTTGCGTTCTCACATTAAATATAGTTTGTTGAATAGAAAATGTGATGTTATGCAAAACAATATGCTTATATAATATACTTATAATGCTTGCCTATTGAGTAATTGTTGCATATGGACTACAAACACCACTAATGTGTGTCCACGTTTGAGAGAGAGCATATT
The DNA here is from genome assembly GCA_016081115.2 of Rehmannia glutinosa. NCBI lineage: Eukaryota > Viridiplantae > Streptophyta > Magnoliopsida > Lamiales > Orobanchaceae > Rehmannia > Rehmannia glutinosa. The sequence goes on from JABTTQ020001388.1 coordinate 14,869, forward strand.
GGGGTGTTGCTTATTGACGTATTAGGTATTGCTTATGTGTGCTTGTTTTCTTGCTTTTTTAGCAAATTGTTTAGGAACCAAACAATTGTTTATTTATTTAATCCATATGTTTTACTACTTATTGACATATTAAGTCATCGCTTATATGTGCTTGCTTGTTTTATTGCTTTTTGAGAAAATTGTTCAGAACCAAACAAATTACTTGTTTAGTCCATATGTTTTACAGCTTATTGACGTATTAAGTACTGCTTATGTATGCTTGTTTTACTGTTTTTTGATCAAATTGTTCATGATGCCAAAAAAATAAAAAATAAAAAAAATTTCCATGTACTCAACTATAAATAACATAGCATATGTTATACCAAAAAACTGAACATTCATCAAAGAAAATACGCAACTAACTAAAAACATTCCTATAGCAAACTACACATGTATGTCAACTACTACAACCAACCCTTTAAATTCAAAAAACTACTAAAATATTCAACCATTTGATCAAAAATAAAAAAAAACATAATCGTTTTGTTCTGATCCAACGTCGTTCCAACAAACTTATTTACCTCTGCCAAATTCAACTCCCTTTGCACATTCATATCATCCAAACAAATTGCAGTTGCATATTTCCTTGCGGCCTTCCTTTTCCCACTATCTTTTGACATTTGCAAACCAAAATCTATCAAAAAAAGCACTACCAACTATATGAAAAATAAACGAGAATATAAAGTATACATGAGCATTAAAACAAGCATGTATAAGCATAATTAAAAGCATTAATGAGCAGTTAAAACCATCTTTAAAACATAAAAAAAAAAAAAAAGCAATCCAAGTTAAACCATATTTCACCAACTATTATAAGCAGAATATAGAACATATATAAGCAATATAACAAGCATATATAAGCATAATTAATAACATTAATGAGCAGTGAAAACCATGTTTAAAATGTGAAAAATATAGCAATTCTAGTTAAACTCTATTTCACCAATTATTTTATCAAACACATGAAAAAAAAAAATTTGCCAACACTAAAATTAAATTAAGTCGATGAAAGTGTAATATTATTAAAAGCATTAAAACAACGCATACATAAGCAATAAAACAAACTTGCATAAGCATCAATAAAGACCTCAATAAGCAGTCCTAATTAAACCTATTTTTCCGCAATTTATTTTTTCAATTAAAACAGAGCAATCATAATTAAACCATATTTCCCCAATTTATTTTTCAATTAAAACTCTATTTACTTAAACAGTAAACAAAGCATACAAAAGCAATGAACCAAACATGAATAAGCAATACTAAAAACATCAATAAGCAGTTGCCACATACTTAAACAAAATAGAGCAATCCTTAAAATCATATTCCCCTACAAAAAAATTTCTATTACAGCCAAAACAATTTTACCCAACTACAAAACTCCATCAAAACATAGCAAAATCATCAAAGTCCATTAAAATCTAAGAAAAAAAATCTAACCATACATCCTACAATCCAACAAACGGAAGAAAAACAAACAGAAACACACAATAATTCTAGGGTTTGAAACTGTAACAACAACAAAAAATTTGTAAAAAATAAGAAATATTATACATTATACAATAGATTGAACCCAAATATTCTCAAAACAAGATTCTAAAAATATGAAGAAAAAACAAACCATTGTCCTTTTGCAAAATGATGATGTTGTTCCAAGCTCCTCAAAATCTGGATGATGTTGTCATCGAGTCGAAGACCATGTGGGTGTCGTCGAGTCGGAGAAGATGTTGTTGCCATTGAGTTTGAGACGATGCGGGCCGACAGGGAGTCGTGTGCTTTTCAGTGTATATTCAAGAGATTGAAAAAGGGTTCAACAAAAGAGAAATTGAGAGGAATTCTTTCAGTTTTTAATAAAAGCACGAGAGAGATTGGGAGGACTTCTTTCAGTTTTTACAAACTCACAAAGGAAAAACTTAGATGGAAGAGATAAGCAAATGAAACCGTCTCTAATTGCAATCCCATGATTCTAGGCACTTGAAAATGACCACCAAAAATAACTCCCTCACAATAAATGATATTAAGTTGGAATTACCAAAGTGTCCTTTTCATTAATAAATTTATTATAAAAAAACCTAATAATCTGTTAAATCTAAATCGTTTAAAAATTAATCCAATGCTCCAGATTTGGTCTCACGTACGTATATAACTTGTCTGGACTCACCAGATCTAAATCCTATATATATATAGGGAGGAGATCCTATGAGACCATAGCTATAGGTAAGAGCATAAGACCCAATCCACACCATCCAATAAAATAAAATAAAAGACTAGGATTTAATTGGATTTTTTAGTAATAAACAAATTGGTGGGGACCAAATAGGGGTACAATAGGAACATCAATTTCAGCCTAAAAAACTGTTTCCCTGAAATCAGGGAATGGGATCTTACCATCAATAACTGTTTCCTGAAATCAGGGAATGAGATCTTACCATCAATAATATATACGATATTGGCAAACTAAACACACATAATCGGATGCAGAAATATACATATCCTATACACTATGGCAATTTTTAGGTGTTGTACATAATTCTATGCCTAAACCCACAATATCTGCAACCTATTTATACATTATATGTGTTTACGCTATACATCGTTTCTATGTGACAATAATGTAACCAATATATGCACAAGTGTTTTAAGTAACATATTCTTATGTGTAGATGAACAAATTCTATAACTATTTATACAATTTTATTGACTATTTGTACAAAACACATCTAATATACATTGTATGAATTTTATACATAATCCTATGCATAAATATCCGAAATTTAATAACTACTTAACCAAAATATATATCCTACTTGACTATACATAATTTAATTCGTAAGCACATAAAAACGTTGTAACTACAAATACAATATTAAAGTTAAATGACAACATACCAACTGTACATAAAAAATGCAAAGTTATATTGATTAAAAAGAAAACAACCCATGTCGTGATCCTTTCATATCTATAATTCAACGAAACATCTAAGTCATATAACAAAAAAAACATAGATTACTAACTGTACAAAAATATACATTGTACATTATCTATTAAAACATCAATACAATATTTTTTCCCAGTCCAAAACTTTCTGGCTTCTTCCAAACACCTGTCCTTTTGCTCATTGTTGTGGTGGAGGATTATTACAGTCGCATACTTCGTGCGCAACATAGACAATTGAGAAGAATTGTTCTCCTCCAAACCACATTCACATCCTTTGGTGCCACCGACCATGTAGCTCTCCATATGCCTCATCGCATATATACCACAATCAACTTTGTTTGTGGTGTCTCTCCAAGGCATGCACAGTCTAGACGGGTGCATTTACGGACAACACTCGCCATTTGCGGACATCATTTTTCCCATTGTTATCTATCTGCCATTTAGTTGATCAAACAAACCTACAAAAAAATATAGCACCAATTATTATACAAAAAATACAACTAAATATACATTATTCTATAGCTAAATATACATAATTCCATAACATATATACATGTTCGCACAAGTAACAAAATAAAGTGTTCCACAACTAAATGCACATAATTTCATAATTGTCCAATATCACAAAACTAACCACACATTATAACAACACTAAATATACATTATTCTATAGATAAATATACATAATTTCATAACATAAATACATGCTCGCACAAGTAACAAAATAAAGTGTTCTATAACTAAATGCACATTATTATATAACTAAACACGCATTATTATACACTTAAACGCACATAATTTTATAATTAAACACACATTAATATATGTTATAAATACACATTATTACATAACTAAACATACATTATTATACAACTAAATGCGCATATTTTCATAACTAAATATACATAATTACTTAACTATATATACACAACTAACATCACAGTGCACGAAGGTGCGAAATCGCCCAAGATAAATCGGAACTGAGAAGTCGCAATAAATCTAAACTACAAGCACACAACATAAGAACAACAAAAAGCCCAAGAAAAAAACATTCATCAAACCTATCGGCAAGATCGAATAATGCAATATATGTTTAAACCTAAAATTGAACAGAATTAAAACAATAAAAACAATCTGAAAAACATAAAATAGAACCATATTATCCAAAACATCAAAATCGAAGAAAAAAACTTACAATGAAATTGAGCCCTTGAAGCTTATGTCAAACCCTATCAACGAGTTGCACCAAAAATCAGAGATATTCGAACCCTAGAAGCTTCAGTAATCGATTTTTTTAAAGGAGAGGGATAGAGACGGCAATTTCGGTAGGATGGATGAAGCACTCTCTTGATTTATTTCACAGACTGAGAATGAGATGGAGGAGAGTTGGAGAAAATCGTGGGATGATGGATATCAGTTTTGATTTCCAAATTCGAAAAAATAGAGATTTACAAATATATCCCTAAATTAAAGGCACAAAATTACATTCCTACCCCTACCCTCAACAACCATGCCTTAAATAGAGAGTAAAATCTGGACCATTGATTATTAAATCAAATGGTCTAGATGTGGTCTCATGTTCTCACCTAAAGGGCTTGGTCTCACTTGATCATATATATATATATACTTATATATATTATATACATTATCTAATCTCCCATATACCTGGTAATTTCTGATTTTCATTAAGGTTGGTATGATTTTCTTCTGTATACGAATAAGATGTGAGGGGTGGGGTTAGTAGTGGAAAAGAGAAAAAAAAAAGAAGATGTTAGTATGCAGATGTGATGTGTGTGTGCGCGCCAGTGTGTGTTCGTGGTATATGTGTGTGTGTTTTTGTGAGGTGTGTGTGTGTGTGTATTAATGGAGTGCGTGTGTGTGCGTGCAATAGGATATGGGTGTGACGTTTTTGTTTGGGTTACAGCCTACAGGGGTGCAGGGGCTCAATTTGAAAATTTGAATAAGTTTTGTTTTTAATTTCAATTTTAAGTTTTCATTGTCACATTTTCTGTATCATCCAAGTGGCCCCCAAGGTAGTTTCAGTTTAGTCCAAAACTCTTAATTAGTTTTTAAAAATTTTATTTCAACCCCTGGCTAGTTTCAATTTGGTCCAAAAATCCGAACTTATTTCTATTTTCTTTCAACTTAGCCCCGAAACTTATATATTTGGTTAAATTTCACCTATTAGGAGCCCTAGCTTCTTACATTGGCACATGTATCTTGAATTAGAGTTGGAACTTATTCTTGATCACTTGATTATACCAATAATTATTGTAAGTGACGAAGAACTAGACGTTTATGCTTTCTACTTTCAAGCTTCGTACGACTATCAACTGCAGTTGATGTAGGGATTTTTCTTTACACATTTAAGTGCGAAGTTTAATTGTCTTTATTAAATATGTACATGTATAATTTTATAAATTCTATACTTGACAATGTGATAATAGTTGTTGAACTTGATGTGCATATTTTATGTGAAGAATCTGTATTTATTTATGTGAAATGGCAAAGTAGGCTCCGACCAATGGCAAGGTATATGTGTGGCTTCAGCCAATGGCAAAGTAGGCTTCGGCCAATGGCAAAGTATATGTGTGGCTTTGGCTAATGACAAAGTATATGTGATGGTTTCGGCCAAATGGCAAAGTATACGTGATGGCTTCGGCCAAATGGCAAAGTATATGTGCTTAAATTTGTTAAATTATGCTAGTATATATTTAATTTGGACGATTAGGAACCCTCGAGTATGTGTTACTCACCCCTATTACTAATTTTTCAGATTTTCCGGATGGGTGCGGAGCCGATGGAGGGAAAGCCAATGAAATTTTTTCTGTTTATTAGTATTCGCATGTTAGGGAGAAAAACTAGTTTACGTTATTATTATTTCCTATTTGCGACTTAGTTATTCTAATTGTTATGAAACGATAAAATATTGCATTTTTCATTCTTCAAAGCGATGGATTTTCGATTTTCTCGTTTATGATCAACCCATTTTAATTTATGCTTCCATTTGTAGTAGATACTTGTTTAAAAAGAATATAGTGATATAATAAAATGTAGTTTTTATATTTTAGAACGCTAAAAATCACATTTCGAAAACTAGGGCGTTATGAGTGTGGTATCGAGCAGTCTACCTTTCGTAGACTTGCAATATTTTTTTTAAAAAAAAAGGTTATTTCTTCACCGAGCTGCATCCAAACAGGTAATATTTACTTATCATTTCAATATGTGAAATCTTGAGAACGTACAATGTGCTATGAGTTGCTTGAAAAATGTGATTATTATTATTATTATTATTATTATTATTATTATTTTTAAATATTACCTACGTGATAAATGTATTTTCATGCTTCACAAATATTTACCTGCTTAACATGTTAGAAATATCTTTTATAAGTGGTGATTCATGATGAGCTATACGAAAAACGAACTGCATAATTTACTAAATGATGTATGAACTTATATGGTAATGTGAAATGCTCCAGGATGTTGCGTAAGATAAAAACAGCTAGGAAGAGAATGGGAGATCGAATCTTTCATTGGAAGGTATATAGGTTTTTAAAATATGAAAGAAAGTTAAGGGCCATGGTAGAGGAACACATATTGAAACAATAAGAGAAATATGGTTGGAGATACGATATCTTGAAGAAATAATCACTCGGGATGAAGCAAATGACAAGTTAATCAGTACCTTACCCAGAGAATGGAGTGATCTCACAAGGAATGTACGCGATGATATTACGGACTACAGTTCTGTACTGCCCCATACCACCTTAGATCCCAAGAGATTTATAGTTGAACTACTTAGGCGTGGGCCACCCGTCATGCCTAATGTGATATATGTTGATTCAGATGACGATTTGTTGGCAAAATTAGAGGAGGACCCAGAGGAAGACCTAGATGGATTATTTTCATCTGAGGGATCTAGGTAGACGACTAGTTCTTCTAGCCTTAGCTATTAATTTTGTTTTAAATTTTGTTTTTCTTTTCCTTTCTTTATTCTAGTAGGAGTTCTTTCATATTTTTCCTAGATTGGTAGTATTCAGTATGATCTTTTGTATCCTCTTGAAGGAAATTTTTATTGAAATAGTGGAATTATATTTTTGATTTAATTACTTTGTCTGGTGGTGTTTATGTGTGGGATAGATGTTATACTTACTTCTCATACGAGTTAAAAACTAAACAATCCATTGTATTATAGATCATGGCTCTACGAAGGGATGGATCAAATGTGTCGCTTAATTCAAGCCAGGGCCAAGGAGATGCCGACAATGATTTGCTGAATAATCTCGTTACTTTACTACGAGAGTTACCCCAACAGAATGACGTACCACCTGCACCAGGCCACCCAGCTGGTGGAAATGAGAAAGCGCACATTTTGGAACAGTTCTGGAGATTTAGACCACAAACCTTTAATGGACGCGATGGGCCATTCGCAGTCGAGGAGTGGCTATGCGCAATGGAAATAATATTTGTCCTTATCTCTAGCACTGATGCACAACGAATCTCGTGCGCCACCTTTCAATTTATAGAAGATGCGGACCACTGATGGGAGGCTTTCTCTCGCTCAAGGACAGATGAGAAACTACGTGGCATGACCTGGGCTAACTTTAAACAAGAGGTCATGCAACAAGATTTTCCACAATCTTATAGAGATCGGAAGGAGATCGAGTTCCTGGAGTTGAAACAGGGCAATATGACAGTCATCAAGTATGAACGTAAGTTTAATCAATTGGCAAGGTTGCCACCCACTTGGTAGACACGGATGAGAAGAGAGCAAGGAGGTTGCGGAGGGGTCTCCGTCCAGAAATAGGGTGTGTGCAGGTTCGACAACTTATGTTGAACTGCTTTCACGAGCTCAGGAAGTGGCTTCGTGTTTGAAATTAGACTATCCTGCCCAGAAGATAGACAATGTTCCAGGAAAGAGAAAATGGAATGATCCGAGTCAGGGAGTAGCAACTGGTAGCCAGAGTAAACAGGTCAGGACCGGGGCAAATGCAATTCCAGTTGCACAGAAGGTGAAGACAACATGTCCAACCTTTTGAAGAAATCATTATGGGGAATGCTTATTGGGACAGGAAAAATATTTCCGTTGCCACCAACCTGGCCATTACGCAGATTATTGCACCACATTTCCAGAAAAAAAGGGAAAGACATCAACGGGTCAGGCACGTGTTTTTGCCATGACACAACAGGAAGCCCAAGAGAACCCAGGAACACTAACATGTATGATACATGTTTCCAATATACCTGGTTTAGTGTTATTTGATACTGGTGCTACGCATTCTTTCATATCCGCTGATTTTCATGCTAAAAGGTGTCTTGAGAGTTGCACAGTTAGTGATACACTAGAAATAAGCCTTCCTTTGGGAAAAACAATAAGTACTGATCTAGTAACTAACAATGTGGCGTTGAATTTTGATGGGAAGAATCTAGAAGCGGATTTGCATGTGATTAGAATGAGGGATTTTGATATCATACTAGGAATGGACTGGTTGAATAAGTATAAGGCCCACATAAAATGTCACGAAAGAGAAATAATTCTTGAACCATCAGAGGGAGACAAATTTATATTTTTCGGAGCAAGAGTAAGTGGAATGCCTCAAATTATATTGCAATGAAAGGCGGTTAAAATCTTTGTCAAGAAAAGAAAATGTCGTTCCAACAACAGAGGGATTTTTGGTTAATGTGATGGCCACTGTTTGATAAATGGTTTTATCATGATTTTGATGATTTTGATTTTACACCAAAACAATGTTTTTAAAGGTTGTCCAAATACTCCTAAATGATTTAAAATGATTTTAATATTTTTCGGAGTATTTCCTCAAGTTTATTTTCGATACAAAATTGGACAATACATTTAATGTTTTTAAGTCAATGGGTTTTTACATTGAAACTATGTTGTCCTAATACTCCCAATTGATCTAAAATGTTTCTACTATGTTTTGGGAGTATTTATTGGAATTTATATCGGACAACACTTTTTGTGTAAATGTTTTATTTCTTCAAAACTATATTTCTAATGTTGTCCTAAATACTCCCGATCGGTTTAAAATGTTTTTACGAATTTTTCGGAGTATTTCTTGAGGTTTATTTTTGATAAAAATCGGACAACTTGTCAATGAGGAGGTCGGCCAGGTCGACCGTGGACAACACTTCAAATGATCGTACACTGGGAACAAGTTTCGTGAAACGTAAACTTGAGAACTCTCAAAATTGATCAGTCTGCAACCGGTCGCACATAGGCTCGACCGGTCGAGGTGCCCTTCGACCGGTCGCCCTGTGTAAATGTGTATTCTCATTTTCAAACTTCTATTTCTCGTGCGACGGTCACCCTAATGTTTTGACAAAGAAAATTCTAACCGTTGTGCGTGACAGATAACTTTTCCCTAAATTGTGGGATTGATTTCTAACAGCTATAATCTTGATTTTAATTGCAATTTTTGTAGATATCAGATTCCAAGAGGAGCCTATCAAGTATCAATCATCTCCTATAAATAGAGGAAGAATTGAAGCAACACAACAAGAGAGAAAACTACAACACAACAAGATACACTCAAGAATACACTTGTTCTTACATTGTCTTACTTCTTGTTGTAATTTGCCTAGCTTATCACTTTCACATCCTTGAGGTCTAGGCTATTCTTGATTACACTTGCACTCTATTGTATTATCAATTATCGAGTTGTAATCTTGAATTTGTGGTCGTCATTCAAACACAAGATATCCTTGTGAGTGTTCTTGTGGTAAGAACACACTTGGGTGAACTAGGTGTTAGGTGTAAGAAGATTGTGGTAATCTTCTTGTTGAGGTGTTGAAGAGTGTGGTGCTCTTCAAGGGTGAAGATTGTGGTAATCTTCACAAGGTGCCGTTTGGAGATTGTGGTAATCTTCAAGTGAGATTGTGGTAATCTCAAAGGTGGTGTTGAAGAAGAGTGTGGTGCTCTTCAAGGTGTTGTAAGTTGAATTTGTATTAATTTTGGTAATTAATAAAATTCTTTTTCTTTTCGAAATCCATCCCGGATATACTGGGGTGGTAGAGGATTAGGCCCTAGGTGGGTTGAACCTCTTTAAATCGACGTGTGTTGTTTACATTCCGCACCTTTATTATTATATTTGAGCTTTCGGTTTTAAAAAGAGGGCGAAATCGAAAAGATGGAGATAATCTATTCACCCCCCCTCTAGATTATCGTAGCCGCTTGGACTTACAAGTGGTATCAAAGCCAAACTCTTTGGCAAGCTCGTTTCACATCGCGAGTGAAGAGAAACGATCGACGGCTACGAACGAAGCTCATCTATCCGGCACCTCCACCACCAAGCCACCTCGGTTTGATTCTAAAAATTTTATATTTTGGAAAGAAAGATTGGAATGCTATCTACAAGGTTGCGGGTTCGACATTTGGAACACCGTCATTAATGGAGAATCCATTCCGATGAAAGATACACCACACACCTCAAAAGGCTTCAAAAAGCTCAATGATGAAGAGAAGAAAATCATCTCCTTAAATGGTAAAGCTCTTAATATTTTACATTGTTCACTTACCACTTTGGAATTTGATCATGTTATAGGTATTCAATCGGCACATGAAGTATGGCAAAAATTAGAAGCCATCTATGAAGTATATGCAAATGAAAGGAGCAACTCAAAAGCATTTACTTCACAAATGGATACAACATCAAATCCAACAACATGGGATAAGCCTTCTACAACTTCCCATGATGAACAAGTTGAACAATGCCTCATGGGCATCGAAGAAGAAAACGAGGTAAGTTCTAAACCCTCTACTTCTTACAATGAATTGCAAAATGTATATAGTGATTTGCAAAATGATTATGATGAGCTACAAGATGAATTCCAAAACTTACTTGTTAAATACAAAAATTTGAAAAAGGAATTCATTGTTTTGAAAAATGATAAGGATAGTTTATTTACTTCCTATGAATCATTATCATGTGCTCACACCACCACTCTTGATAAGGTTAGAAACCTTGAGAAAGAAAATAGTACTCTTGTTGAGAATATTGATTGCATGAAAAAGGATTTATTAAAATCCAACTTGAGTACCAATAAAATGTCCAATATTGTTGATATTCATAATTGTGATAAAGGACTTGATCATAAGCCTAATGTTGTTAATCATATGAAAAAGGATCAAGTCACTATGCATATTGGTCATTATGCTCCTAGAATCATTACTTGTTTTTATTGCGGTAAAAAGGGTCATACGGTAAATACTTGTCGGGCTAAAAATAGCTCTAATTATTGTTGGAGACCTAAAAGTCTCAAGACTAATCCCAAAGGACCCAAACACATGAGGGTACCACAAAACAATGTCATATTAGGTACCGTGAAATAATGAACGAAGAAAATTTATACCGCCAAGAAGACATCAAATAACCGTTTCATTTGATCAAAGAAGGAGAAACTATTTTCGGACAAAGCCAATTTCCAAGAAAAGGATATAATCAAAAATGGGAAGAACACAATCCTTGGAAATGGCAAAGACATCATCAACAAGATGATTTTCAAAGAAGAAGAGACTTTCAACAATGGGAAGGCAACAAACCTTGGAAATGGAGTAATCAAAGAAGTCATCATCAACAAAGTGACTTCTCAAAGGGAAGATATCATCAACAATGGGAACGGCACAACCCATGGAAATGGCGTAATTGGTAATCCGTATCTCCCCATTTAAATATGCATTTTATCTTATTTCTATGCATGTTTTTATTTGTGTCTTAATTGCAAAATGAGTTTTCATGTATTTAAATTTTAAATTAAGGTCTTCAAAACTTATTTGTATTGTTAAAATTTTTGAAAGAAGACCTTATATGATGTTTTTAAAACTCTTGTGCACTTTTGAAGACTATAGTATGTTATCATCTCTTATGGATTTTTATGGCATGAGCTTACTTGTGATATCTCTTAGCCTACACTTTTATCATTATGATTTGTGCTAGATTTGTTTTAAGAATTGTGTAGGATTTACATATTTTCACAAATGGCCATTTTCGTCATTATTTGTCAAGAAAAGGCACAAATTATCGAGGTACGTTTACTTGTGTTATTCTTACTCTTATAGACTCGATATATGTATTGCCATGTGCCTATGTGCTTGTTTTTCATAGTATTTCATACAAATGCCATTAAGAGGATTTTTAGATTTTTTGAAAGGCACTATTCGATATTTGATTTCACATATTTGCTTTGTCAACTCTTGTTCAAATACTTCTTTTAAATAAGGTCTCAACTATATGATATCGGATCTTCAAATTTTAAAAGAGACCTTTTATAGCTTTCTTAAGCTTATTTGAACTTGCATGATTTATTAGACTCTTGATGATCTTCTAAATGCATAGTATGTGTTTATTGCTTCATGGTCTATATATATAGTGTCTATTTCTACTATGCTCTTATGCAAGATATTTTTGTGATTGATGATTGAGGCATGTTTTTACACTTGGACTATTTTCTCTTGCTTATATAAATGATGCCGTTAATGAGTTTGTTAAAGTTGTGTAGATGAGAAATGAAGTACCCCAAATATTGTTACCTTAAAATATTTGGATGTAAATGTTCTATTATAAACACCTTAGACAAATTGGATGCCCTATGATGATAATGATGAAGAAGACAAAAAGGGTATTCCGGAACAAACTCGATGACCAAGGCAACATTGGTCGAACTAAGGCGAGGTTAGTAGCTCAAAGGTATTTTCAAGAAGAAGGTAATTAATTTTGTTGTAACATTTGCACTCATAGCACATTTAGTAGCTATTTGCATTTTACTTGCCCACTCTTGTTTTAAAGAAAATTTCAAGCTTTACCAAATGGATGTTAAATCCAACTTTCTAAATGGTTTTATTCAAATATAAGTCTATCGGAGTCTAAAATTCTAGGCCAAATGATTTTTATAAAAGGCCTTGTACAATTGATAGACTTAGCTATTTTTGCAAAATGATTTTACAAAAGGTAAAGTTGATACTACACTTCTTGTTTTGAAAAAGGGCAAGGTTGGTTACTTGTGCAAATTTTTGTTGTTAATATTTATGGTGCTACTAATGAATATTTGTGCAAGATATGTTTTTCTAAGTTGATACTAGGTGAGCTTGAGATGAGAATGATGGGGGAGCTCAATTTCTTGCTTGGACTACAAATTATTCAATGCCAAGAAGATGGTTATATAAGAACTCTTGAAGAAGCTAAGCATTGAAGGAAGAAGAACCATCACAACCTCTATGGCTAAAGATTGACAAAGGATGAGAAAAAGGCGGCCGACAAACAAATTCGAGGTATGTTTTCTTGTATTATTCCTATAGACTCGACATTCCATATGCCTTATGTCTATATGCTCGACTTCAAAAACTATCCCAACGAATCTCATTAAAGTGCTATTAAAAGAAATTTTCAAATATTTGAAAGGCACTTCTTCTTATGACTTGTTGTATCCAAAGCTTTAAAACGTTCTTATTTTTCGGGATAACAAGTTTGGTATCTATTATACGGTTATTCGTATTCAAAATTTGGTTCGTCATAATCGAACTAAACATAATGAGATTCGATATTTTTTTTTTGGGATTGTGATTTTTAACAAAAACTTGAGATGTGTTTAATTCCGTCTCAAGGATAACTCGAGGACTCTTTGATCGTTAACCGCCGAGTATTTTACCTCATTTCGAGCTTGATCATGACATAATGTATATTGAATTAGGTCTACGTTTGCATTTTGCACGTTTTAAAACCTAGGGGTGAAAAATCGGATTTTGGATCAAACTTGAATTTGCAAAAGCAGAAAGAACTGTTGATAATGACTTGCAGTGGCACAACGGTCGACCGGTCGCCCATATGCTCGACCGGTCGCCCTAGCCCTTGACCGGTCGCCCAATGTGATTTCTTGGCTTAAATCGTCTCTGTTCTTTTACTTAGCCATTTTGGCCCTTTCAACTCTATTTTCGTCCCCTTTGCAAATTTCACACACAATTCACTTCAAATGAGTTTTGATGCATGAATTATATATTTTGGGGATTATCTAGCTCGACTATCATCATCATTGCTCGTCTTTACCGATTGAATGGTAAGAATTTCACTATCTTTAGCTCAATTGGGTTGAACCCTTGAGTTTGTGGCTTATATGTATTTTCCTTGATGTGATTCATATATTTTTGTGATGAGCTTATTGATTGTTGATGACTGACTTGTGTTAAATTGCATTTGGTGATGAAAAACTTGGCTTGATTTCATTTACAAGGGCTATATATATCTTTCTCAATTTTTGACGCCCGCCAAGTGTTCGATAAAACGTTTCAATGAAAAATTCATCACCTACATGATTCTCTCGATTTCAAAAGTCTTATACATTTATAGAGATCATGTTTTGCTTATAAAATGAGTTTTCCTAAACCTCTACAAGTCGTATGATTCGACTTTTCCCTCCTATTTGGTTTATAAGCTTCAATGCTCAAATAGCTCGATACATCGGTTTAGTTGCGCACTTTGATATATGATGTATTTATTGTGCTAACATTCTTTTTGATGATTCCAAAGGGGGAGAAACAGGTTATAAGCTCATTAGCTCATAAAAGCTAAGATAAGCTTAAAGAAAAGAAGCTATAAGCTATGGCTTCATAAAGCCATAAAGTTGTGGATCATATCTAGTCCACTTGGTGCATTATGGTTGTGTATGAATCATGGTCCATTGGTTGTAGTATGGACTTATATACGGTTCTAATAATGTATCCTTGACAGGGGGAGCTTTTAAGTTATTGATACTTAAGCTCAATATCGAAAAGCTAAGATTTTAGCTTATGTTGAAATTGCTTCTATATTACTCTTGTTGTGCATGTTGATAGGGGGAGCATTTGCTATATGTGTTTGAATATCTATACTCCCATCCTTGTGTTTTTATTGCATGGAATGTTGTCGCTCACAACGGATAGTTCTCTTTAACCGGTAAAATTGTTTTGTTTTCAAAATCGACCTCGTTAAAATTGTTTTGGTTTGTAATCATCAAAAAGGGGGAGATTGTTTGATAAATGGTTTTATCATGATTTTGATGATTTTGATTTTACACCAAAACAATGTTTTTAAAGGTTGTCCAAATACTCCTAAATGATTTAAAATGATTTTAATATTTTTCGGAGTATTTCCTCAAGTTTATTTTCGATACAAAATTGGACAATACATTTAATGTTTTTAAGTCAATGGGTTTTTACATTGAAACTATGTTGTCCTAATACTCCCAATTGATCTAAAATGTTTCTACTATGTTTCGGAGTATTTATTGGAATTTATATCGGACAACACTTTTTGTGTAAATGTTTTATTTCTTCAAAACTATATTTCTAATGTTGTCCTAAATACTCCCGATCGGTTTAAAATGTTTTTACGAATTTTTCGGAGTATTTCTTGAGGTTTATTTTTGATAAAAATCGGACAACTTGTCAATGAGGAGGTCGGCCGTCGCGTGGCGGCCGATACACGGGAACAAGTTTCGTGGAAATGAAACTTGAGAACTCTCAAAATTGATCAAGGCAACCGTCGCACATAGGCTCGACCGGCCGAGGTGCCCTTCGACCGGCCGCCTGTAAATGTGTATTCTCATTTTCAAACTTCTATTTTCGTGCGACCGGTCACCCTAATGTTTTGACAAAGAAAATTTAACCGTTGTGCGTGACAGATGCCTTTTCCTAAATTGTGGGATTGATTTCTAACAGCTATAATCTTGATTTTAATTGCAATTTTTGTAGATATCAGATTCCAAGAGGAGCCTATCAAGTATCAATCATCTCCTATAAATAGAGGAAGAATTGAAGCAACACAACAAGAGAGAAAACTACAACACAACAAGATACACTCAAGAATACACTTGTTCTTACATTGTCTTACTTCTTGTTGTAATTTGCCTAGCTTATCACTTTCACATCCTTGAGGTCTAGGCTATTCTTGATTACACTTGCACTCTATTGTATTATCAATT
The DNA here is from genome assembly GCA_016081115.2 of Rehmannia glutinosa. Taxonomy (NCBI): domain Eukaryota; kingdom Viridiplantae; phylum Streptophyta; class Magnoliopsida; order Lamiales; family Orobanchaceae; genus Rehmannia; species Rehmannia glutinosa. The sequence goes on from JABTTQ020001388.1 coordinate 30,814, forward strand.
ATTGAGTTGTAATCTTGAATTTGTGGTTATCATTCAAACACAAGATATCCTTGTGAGTGTTCTTGTGGTAAGAACACACTTGGGTGAACTAGGTGTTAGGTGTAAGAAGATTGTGGTAATCTTCTTGTTGAGGTGTTGAAGAGTGTGGTGCTCTTGAGGGTGAAGATTGTGGTAATCTTCACAAGGTGCCGTTTGGAGATTGTGGTAATCTTCAAGTGAGATTGTGGTAATCTCAAAGGTGGTGTTGAAGAAGAGTGTGGTGCTCTTCAAGGTGTTGTAAGTTGAATTTGTATTAATTTTGGTAATTAATAAAATTCTTTTTCTTTTCGAAATCCATCCCGGATATACTGGGGTGGTAGAGGATTAGGCCCTAGGTGGGTTGAACCTCTTTAAATCGACGTGTGTTGTTTACATTCCGCACCTTTATTATTATATTTGAGCTTTCGGTTTTAAAAAGAGGGCGAAATCGAAAAGATGGAGATAATCTATTCACCCCCTCTAGATTATCGTAGCCGCTTGGACTTACACTTTCAGGTTGCCGAGAAAACAATCATGGAAGTTCGGTTATGCGAGTATGCCGATGTATTGGTCGGCGGAATACCTCCAAATCGACAAGTGGAGTTTACGATCGATATGATTTTGGGAGCCGCTGAACCGGTATCAAAAGCACCTATCCCCAAGGAACTTCAAGAGTTAAAGGTTTAGAACTAAAGAACTCTTGGATATCGGTTTTATACGATCCCGAAGTGTGTCACCTTGGGGAGCACCTATCCTTTTGTGAAGAAAAAAAGATGGGGAGCATGAGGATTTGATCGACAAAAGAGTTGAACAAACTTACTATCAAGAACAAGTATGAAACCGAGAATGAGGATCTTTTTGATCAATGAATGGGGCAAGCGTCTTTTGTAAGATTGATATGAGGTCGGGTACCATCGGTGAAGGTTTAAGGAGATATACCCAAGTCTTTTAGGACACGATATGGGCACTATGAGTTGACAAAGTGATGCCTTTTGGGATTAGTAATGCTCCGCAAGTATTTATGGATTTGATGAATTGAGTTTTTCACCCATTCTAATTCATGATTGTGTTCATAGATGATATTTTGGTTACTCGAAAAGCAAAAGTAACACGAGAAACACCTCAAAGATAGTGTTAGAGACTCTCACGACAGGAGGATAAGTTATTGAGGAATTTGCCAAATTCAAGAAGTGAGTTTTGGCTGGATCGAGTGGTCTTTCTTGGCCATGTAATCAGAGGGTGAATATATTATCTCCATCTTTTCAAAAGTTGAAGCCATTGAGAAATGGTCGGCTCAAACACAAATGCAAATGAGGTGTGTAGTTTCTTGGGTCTTGTTGGATATTACGGAGATTCATTGAGGATTTTCAAAATAGCAGGCCTAATGAACCAACTTACAAGGAAAGGTCAAAAAAAAAGTTCATGTGGACCAAAATTAATACAAAGTTTCCAAGAACTAAAACAACGCCTGGTTTCTTCAACCGATTCTAACAATCTCGAACATTACCGTAAAGCTTTAAATCTACCACAATGTTCTAAAAATCCCTCTAGGCGAAGATTACCACAATCTTCAACCTAGAAGAATACCAAATTCTTCAACACCTCAATAAGAAGATTTCACAATCTTCTGCACCATCACCTAGTCAGCGGCGCAAGCGGCTTACCACAGAGCCTCCAAGGATATCTGGCTTGTGTTTGAATGGCGCCAAAAATGTTTTTTTTACAAATGCTAGCAAAACGACTCCAACTAGTGAAAGTAATCAACAACTCCAAAATTGAGTTTAAGTGAAATTGAATATATATAATTTTCTTAATAAAAAAATGAAACAAAATTTTTGCTTGAAATCTTTCCATTGATAATTTGATATTATATAAATCAATGCAATATTTGTTAATGTATTGTATTTTAGATGATTTATAGTTTTATTAGATTATTGGTGTTGAATTACTTTAAACTTTAAAGCTTAAATATTAGATATGTTCAAAAACAATTTAAATATTATTTATAGATTTCTGATTATGTAGTATGAGAATTATTCATAAAATTGTATATATATTTAAGGCTCGCCTAGTAAATAAGAGAATTAAGAACACTTTGGCCTTCTAGGCGCTAGGCCCCCGTCTCGTCGCCCGAGCTAGCGCCGAGCGCTTTTTAGAACACTTGGTCCCCCTAAGTGTAAAAATGGAAGGATCGCTTTCAAAACAAGGATTGGGGTGCGTTTTTGATACAAAATGGTAAAGTGGTTGCTTATTTTCAAGAGCTTGAAAAATCATGAACTTAATTACCCTACACACGATTTAGAGTTGGCGGATCGATCGTACATGCTCTAAAATATGACGTCACTATCTATACAAGGAAGAATGTGACATTTTAAACAAGAGCAAGTATTTTTTCACACAAAAAGAGTTGAAACATGAGACAAAAAGATGGTTGGAACTCATGAAAATACGATTATACAATCCATTATTATCAAAAATAAAGCAAATGAAATAGCGAAAATATTAAAACCATTTTAAATCATTTGCCCGTATTTGGACAACCTTTAAAAACATTGTTTCACGACAAGGATAATCATCAAAATTAAGAAAAAACAAATTAGAATTGAGATTGTGACTCCACCGCTAAAACCGAGGCGGTACTAGCAGCTTTGGTAGTGCAACCGATGTTGCATAGTAGCATCAAAGAAGCACAAGCTAACGATAAATTTCTATGCAAAATGAGGAAGAAATTGTCAATGGGAGAAATTAAAGGGTTCGCCATAGCTAGTGATGGTGCACTGGTATACGAGGGACGATCGTGCGTGCCTAATGATGGGGAAATAAGGAAGCGGATTTTAGAAGAGGCACATTGCACACCCACCTAAGATGGACTAAAATGTATTGTGATCTCAAGGAGATTTTTTGGTGGAGAAGCATGAAAAGGAGAATTGGAGAATTCGTGGAAAAGTGTTTGACATATCAGAAAGTGAAAGTCGAACACCAACGACCTTCTGGTTTACTCAAACCACTTCAGATTCCTGAATGGAAATGGGAACACGTGAATATGGACTTCGTAGTGGGGCTTCTGAGGTCAAGACAAGGAAACCAAGCTATATGGGTCGTAGTGGATCATTTGACTAAATCAACACACTTCATACCGATCAAAATGACATACTGCATGGAACAGATGGCTCAACTTTATATCCAAGAAATTGTAAGATTACATGGTGTACCCATATCTATAGTATCAGACATGGATCCGAGGTTTACATCGAATTTTTGGGGTAGTCTACAAGAAGCAATGGGGACGAAATTCAAATTCAGTACAACTTTTCACCCCCAAACAGACGGGCAGTCTGAAAGAACAATTAAGATTCTAGAATACTTACTGAGAGGATGTGTTTTGGATTTCGACAACAATTGGGAAAAGTACTTGCCACTAGTGGAATTTTCTTATAATAATAGGTATCAAGCAACTATCGTGATGGCTCCGTATGAAGATTTATATGGCAGAAAGTGCAGATCTCCTACATATTGGGATGAAGTCGGTGAAAAGAAGGTTTTGGGTCCGAAACTAGTGGAGCAAACAGTCGAGATTATCGAAAAAGTTAGAAATCGTATAAAAATAGCTCAAGATCGACAAAAATCTTATGTTGATTAGAGAATGAAGGATTTGAAATTTGAAGTAGGAGATAAAGTTTTTCTAAAAGTTGCGCCAACTAAAGGAGTTGTGAGGTTCGGCAAGAGGGGGAAACTCACCCCGAGATTCATTGGACCATTTGAGATACTAGAACGAGTGGGAGACGTAGCCTATCGGCTGCAGCTACCACCAGATCTAGCAGCCGTACACAATGTATTTCATGTATCCATGTTGAGGCAATACATCCACGACCAGAATCACGTAATCTATCATGAAGTACTTGAGGTTAACCGGGACATGACTTATGAAGAAAAAGCGATAGCCGTTCTTGACAAAAAAGTGCATAATCGAGGAATAGAGATGTCACATTAATCAAAGTTGATGAAGTAGACACGATCAAGAAGTAGCGATTTGGGGGGCGGGAAGCGGAAGTTCGAGTCAAGTATCCGAGTTATTCGATCAATGGGTAAGCCAAACTTGAGGACGAAATTTATTGTAAGAAGTGGAGGATGTAATATTAGATATTTATTTTATATAATAATTTATTAGTTTATTAATTACCTATTTATTTATTCCATTTAAATGTATTTTTTTATCTTATATATATATATTATATATATATAATTTTTATAATAAAGCTATTAATGGGATTAAAGAGTTATGTTTTTTCAAAACTCTTTTAGATAAACTTGTATCCCACCAAATCCTCCCACTTTCAAACCCACGTTCTATACAACTCCCACATTTATCAAACTTGAGGAGAGAACCTATTTGGTACTTTTTTGCCTTTTCACACCTTCCTAAATGCAGTACATACTCGAGAAAATTTCTTGTCTTTTTTTCTCTTTTCAACTTGCTTTTAATAAGGTTTATATATACAAATATATATATACTTATATATATTATATACACTATCTAATCTCCCCTATACAGTAATTTCGATAATCATTAAGGTTGGTATGATTATCTTCTATATACGAATAAGATGTGGAGGGGGTTAGTAGTGGAAAAAGAAAAAAAAAAAAAGAGAAGATGTTAGTATGCAGATGTCTTTGTGTGTGTGTGTTTTCGTGGTATATGTATGTGTGTGTGTGTGTGTCGTCAAGTGTGTGTGTTTTCGTGAGAGGTGTGTGTGTGTATTAATGGAGTGCGTGTAGATAGGATATGGGTGTGACGTTTTTTTGGGTTACAACCTACGGGGGTGCAGGGGCTCAATTTGAAAATTTGAATAAGTTTTGTTTTCAATTTGAATTTTAAGTTTTCATTGTCACGATTTCAGATATCATCTAAATGGCCCCCAAGGTAGTTTCAGTTTAGTCCAAAACTCTTAATCAGTTTTTAGAAATTTCATTTCAACCCCCGGCTAGTTTCAGTTTGGTCCAAAAATCCAAACTTATTTCTATTTTCTTTCAACTTAGCCCCAAACTTATATTTTTGGTTAAATTTCACCTATTAGGAGCTCTAGCTTCTTACATTGGCACATGTATCTTGAATTAGAGTTAGAACTTATTTTCGATCACTTGATTATAACAATAATTATTGTAGGTGACAAAGAACTAGACGTTTAGGCTTTCTACTTTCAAGCTTCGTACGACTATCAACTGCATTTGAGGTAGGGATTTTTCTTTACACTTTTAAGTGTGAAGTTTAATTGTCTTTATCAAATATGTACATGTATAATTTTATGAATTTCATACTTGACAATGTGATAATAGTTGTTGAACTTGATGTGCATATTTTATGTGAAGAATCTGTATTTATTTATGTGAAATGGCAAAGTAGGCTTCGGCCAATGGCAAAGTATATGTGTGGCTTCGGCCAATGGCAAAGTATGTGTGGCTTCGCCAATGACAAAATATATGTGATGACTTCGCCAAAATGGCAAAGTATATATGATGGCTTGAGCCAAATGGCAAAGTATATGTGCTTAAATTTGTTAAATTATGCTAGTATATATTTAATTTGGACAGTTAGGATCCCTACTGAGTATATGTTACTCACCCCTATTACTAATTTTTCGGACTTTAGGATGGGTGCGAGCCGATGGAGGGAAAGCCAATGAAATTTTTATTTATTTATTAGTATTCGTATGTTAGGGAGAAAAACTAGTTTACGTTATTATTATTTCCTATTAGCGACTTAGTTATTCTAATTGTTATGAAACGATAAATATTGCATTTTTCATTCTTCAAAGTGATGGATTTTCGAATTTCTTGTTTATATCAACCCATTTTAATTTATGCTTCATTTGTAGTAGATACTTGTTTAAAAAATATAGTGATATAATAAAATATAGTTTTTATATTTTAGTAACGCTAAAAATCACATTTCGAAAACTAAGGCGTTACAAATATCATGTAACTCAAGACAGTAGAGGGCTTGTTTATATCTTTTTTCTTTTTTCTTTTTCCAGTCCGTTAAAATAGCATGTGCCGATAAATTGGATTTTGAATAATTTTGCCATATTATCGACAATTCCTTTCAACGACTCTCCAGCTGTGACGCTGCTTTTCATTTATGATCCCGTCATATCCCATGCAATCTTTACAAATCCTTTAAGACTAATTTCAAGGAGTAAGATGAATCTGTCCTTTGTAAGATCGACGGTACCTGCTGCAATCCTCATAGATGATGCCCAATCATCGATAAGGACTTCTCGATTTTTAAAATCTGGAATATCTAGATTTAACATCAATCCATATGGATGTATATTATCGATTTGTGATCTTCCATAAGGCGTATTATATAAATTTGTCTTTTGGAACGTTGTCGAGTTCCTGAAACAATAGAATCTCTTCTTGTAGTAAAATCACCAGCGTGCGGCATTGGTTCATCTCCATGATGTGAACTCGCACTTTTTCGCAACGTTGGGATCAATCGTGGTGGTGGAGGTGGTCTTTGATGTTGGTCACGAGTAACCAAAGCTAATTCATCTCCCGCGTTCATCTTTAAATCTACAATTCCTAATCCCCGAAGGATTTTGCAAGGTGATGTAGATCTTTAAGATTATTTTTTCCCATATCCATCACTTTTTAGTTTATGACGAATTTTCCTTTGATAATAGTAGGAGCTTTTCATCGTCTGTCATGCGTTGTACAATTTCGGTTGGTTTCCCATTTTGGTGTAAATAGGGTATTGTTCCGAAATCAATACGTTTCTTCCCTCGGGATGAACTTGGTTTGTCCTCCAGATTTTTGACTCATTTTTGAATATAATGAAGGATTTCAAGAGTCTCCTTTTGATATTTCACCATCTTCTCCATCTAGTTTTCGATTTGATGTATCTGTGTTGATATATGATTATGGAAGTTGCCGTAATTCTGCACTATTTTTTGGACTTCCTAAGATCTTTTAAGAACTTAGAGGTGTCTAGAAGTATCTCGTTCCATTCTGGTATCCCACTAGGACTCATGATTTTGATAAGCTGCTTCCTGAAGATTCATCAGATTGACATATAATATCTGATTTACCGTAAGGAAACTCGGATAATAAGCTGTTTGTTTATCGCATTGTCTCAAGGTTTTCCTATCGGCTCATGCGAGTTCCTTTTCAACATATTGATTGTTCCAATATGTTATCTTGTCCTTGTGTTCTTGTGCATATATCATCAAAATTTGATGATATCTCCTGTAAGGTATACATCTTGGACATTCGTCCAGATCCATTTTCTTGGAGAAAATTATCCTCACCAAATATTAATTACATAATATAATAAATATAACTTAAAGTTCTTAATAAACCTATGCTCTGATACCATTTACGGTCAACAATCAAAGGCAAATTGAATATAATATAAAAATAAAAAAATGGGACCAAAAGTGCAAGCATTGAGAATTATGGGACCAAATATACAAAATTTAGGGCCTTGTATGGTTATGTTTCCATGGACTATTTCTAGTTTTAGTGTTGGAAAATGAATTTTGAGAATTTATTGGTTTTCGTGTGAAAACCGGAATTTTGTTTGGATGAGTGAATGAAAATGTGTTTTATGTAGGTTTGGAAATGAGATTATGTTTGGTTGAATAGTTTTGAAGTAGTATTTTATGTATATAATAATTTGAAAAGTTGATGGTGGTTGAATATTTTAATTAAATATATAATATTATATTTATAAGATTGTAGGTTGGTGGGTCCCATTAAATATATATGATAATATTTTAAGTAGATAAAATTGATAATGGAAGTCCCACATATATATTTGGATAAAAAAATGAGAATAATGATTGATGGGTGATGTAGGATAATGTATAGGGTTGAGAATTGAAATTATAGATTTGAGATGTTATGTGTGAAAAATAGAAAGTGAAAATGATTATTTATATTGAAAAATTAATAAACAAATATGATTATATTTCTATGATAGTTGGAAATTGGAAACGGAGTTTGGAAACATAAACAAACAAGGCATAGGATTTTGAGACTGTTTTTGCAACAATATGAATTCTATGGGACTATTGCGCAACCTAGGGAATGAAATTTTAATGAAGAAAGTCATGTGGTACCAAGATGCAAATAACTCGTATTTGTAATAATTAACCTATTAAGTTGCTATTTTTTAGAATGTAACAATAACATGTATTATTTTTTATTAGATTGATAATTGAATTAGTACAATCGGCGCAAGATTGTTTTTTCATCGATCCGGTTTTTATATATTGTTAGGCTTCATTTGTATTGATGAATTTGGAGAATGATTTCAAATCATTTGAGACTATATTTGGAGTTATTTTGAAATATTTCAAATTCATCTTAAATCGAGTCATTTAAAATTATTTCCTTAATTTTCTCCCCAAATCCAAATCCAAATTCAAATCCTCCCATGCAAAAGTAAATTTACTAATTTAGAGACGAAACTAGAAATTCTTGACTTCAGGATGTGATTGAGTTATTTTTTAATAAAAAAATCACCACTGCTAAAACATTTTCGTTATTTTTAAAGGTGCACAATTTTAAAATTATTAATGTCTTTTATACCCCCACTAATTAAATAAATTAGTTCAAATGTCTTTTATACCCCATTCCCGAGCAGTGCCGTTCGTGGATAACCAGATAAGATTGATTTCCTTCTACCATATATTTTAATCTGAACCATGAATATCAAACGGCTACAACCAAAAACGCCCACGCTAAAACCGTGCACCCTTTCACACAGGAAGCCTCCCCACTCATCTTTTCAGAAACTCAAATAAATAGAGGTCTGGAAAACAGAAAAGAAATTCAAACGGCACTTGAAAATTTGGTCCCATATTTGCCTTCTCACTCTCAGCCGCGCCGACAAACTAACGGTTCACCTTCGTTCCGGGGCGGCGCAACTTGTCCGTACGACGGTAGAATCTTCGAGAAGCTCTCAATACGACTTCGTTTGTTAATCTCTGTATTTTGTTTTGTGGCGCTCAACGACGGCCATTTCCTATATTTTCACCCTAGGATCTTTGTGTTGTATAGGTAATTATCACATATGTTACTGAATTCTCTTCATGAATTTACTTTTTTGATTACTTTTTTTATTTTTTGCGGGGAATTTATTGTCTGCACTTCGATAAATCTGTGAAGATATTTTTCTTTGCAAAAGAGTGTGCTAGCTGTCTCTTTTCTTTCTAAGATTTCTTGGACTAATTGATGATATTTATGTGCTGGACTGGTATGATATCTTGAATTGCAGCTTAGGGGTTTGACATAGTGGAAACAATTTTCTGTTTTCAGTCCTTATTATGTCTGTGTTTTGAATTTTAGTTGGATAAATTACTGAATGATAAGTCGAAGGGAAAAAATGGAAAACTTGAATTTGCAATATTTTTTTGTGATTCTCTGTTTTGGATATTGCTTTCTTGTGATGAAAATGAGAAGAGTCGAACATGTGATAATTGATGATGTACGTTTTTTTTTTTCTTCTTTTTGTTTTGTGCCAAATTCGAATATGATTTGAGTATGAAAATAAAAGACAGAAAATGAGAGGAATTACATTACGATTTTTATAAAATTGATTTTATATTTGCATATATAAAGACCAATTTGCTCGTGTTCCCCTTGACTCTAATCTCACAAATCTCAAAGGGAATTCAACAGATTTTATTAAGATCTTAGGTTTGTCAATGGAAGTGCTGTTTGGATGTGGAAACCGGATTAATAGCACAACGTTTGTCTTCTAAAACTTGAGATTTACGAAGTCTATGCAGGCTCATTCTTCTATATAACCTTTTTCTGAGGCAGTAAAGTGCAGGCCGTGATCTAACATGTGTTTTATGTCTGTGGCAGGGATTCAAGATGATTGGATCTTTAATCACTAGAATACTTGTGTATGTGCCACACTCACTTTTTCATTCCGTAAAATTTATTCCCCTTCATTTCTATTCATGTTTCTTAGTTTCTACATTTGTTGCAGGCTGGTATTTGGATATGTGTATCCTGCATACGAATGCTATAAAACTGTGGAAATGAACAAGCCTGACATTGACCAACTTCGGTTTTGGTGCCAGTATTGGTATATTACATTTGCTATTTATCCTCCAGATGATTTAGTTACAAATTGTCAGGTGTCACTTTATTTTTAACTTTCAGGATTTTGGTGGCTGGGTTGACAGTTTGTGAAAGGATTGGTGATACGTTCGTTGGCTGGTAAATTTTTCGAATGGTCCAGACACTAAAAAACTTTATGCTATTTTTACATTCTTTTGAAGACCTTGTTTTGCTATATTGTTGTGAAGGGTTCCAATGTACGGTGAAGCTAAGTTGGCCTTCTTTATATACTTGTGGTTTCCTAAAACTAAGGTCTGTGATCTTCTCTGGGATCCTTGTGTGGAGATTGTATCTCGTAGTTTATTCTAATTTTATGTTTTTTACTAAATTGATTTCAGGGAACAACATATGTTTATGACTCCTTCTTTAGACCCTATGTTGCAAAGCATGAGCCAGAAATTGATCGTAATTTGTTAGAACTGAGATTAAGAGCTGGAGATATGGCAGTCTCGTATTGGCAGAGGGCCGCGAGCTATGGTCAGACTAGAATTTTTGACATTTTGCAGTATATTGCTTCACAATCAACTCCTCCTAGACCAGCTCAGGTATGTATTGGAATACATTATTAGAAAATTATATCGAATTTGAGCGTACCAGCTGTCTTCGGGTTTGTCCTGCTACATTTTGCAATTTTTATAGTTGCTTTTTAAATTTTTAGTTGCTCTGTGTCTGTGATTGAATGCTTTAGTTCCTTGCTCTGAATACTTTTGTAATGTCAAGCAGGGCAAATATGATATGCATAGGACTTTATTCTCTTGCCTTTCGTGTTATCTTATATCCTGAAGATGCAGCTTATTAAGTTTAACTCAGATTATTTTTTGCAATTCTGAATTTTGAGAACAAATTATTTTTTATTGATAGTTGTACAATTTACGTTCTTGGTATTTTCAAGGTTGTATATAACCTTGTGTAGGAATTAATTAATTTGCATGTGCTCCACTTCTTGGTCTCGTAGGTAAAACGCAAGATTATACTTCCAATTGAACCTGAACCATAAACTAATTTGCATTTTCTTTCTGTTTTTATTGTTACTTTTTATTTTATGGTTTCGATATGATTCCAACTTTATCAACTCCTTACAGAAGCTCACTCCAATCTGTAACACTTATACTGCTCAAATCACAATTGTTGACAATGCATTTCGAGTATAAGAAGTCACTAATCTGTCTACTATGTTCTGTTAGATACCTCACTTGATCATTCAAACTCTTTTTGTGTCTTCGTTTAGCTATAAAATATTCTCTCTGTTAAAGGTTTTTCATCTTGATGCCACATCAGCAGGGTACTAGAGTCCAGAAACCCAACGTGCCGTCAAACCTCAGATCAACCGCTACAACACAGCCACAGGATGGACAACCCTCTTCTCCTGCTTCTAATACATCTTCTAGCGAGCAGCAAGAGGACACAACAGAAGAAGCTGAGCCTTCCGAAGATTCAAAAACTGCAACTTCCACGGCTTTGAATGAACAAAAAACGACACCATCACAATCCCTTGTTGAGCGCAGTAAGTCTTCAGTTTCGAATGAAGGGCAGGTAGTGAAAATTGATTCGGTGCCTCCAGCAGCAAATGAAAAGAATGAATCTCCTTCACTAGACGCGAGCTTGGCTGTAAGAGTGACACGAGCAAGGTCTAGGAGAACGCGTGGAGCATTGAATCGCTGAACATGGAATGGTAATTAATTCCACATGTAATTAGGCGCAGGTAGGTGAATAGATAATGTTCTGGATTGTTGATGTTAATGTACATTCTGTCACTTCATAATTCATCACTAACAAATAATAAATTCAAGTTTGAATATTTTTAGGTAGCATTTGGATGGATGATTTGGATTTATGGGAATGATTTCAAATCACCACATTGATTCAAAAAATAGCTTAACATGGGAAAGTAAGGATTTGAAATCCATTGTATCCACAAGCTTGATGAATTTGTTATTATGGATTTGAAATTCTTAGCTTCAAATCCATAATGCAAATTAGTTCTTTTAGAAATAAACCTGTGTTCTTTTTTCATACAACGAAGAAAAAGTAGTTGTTGGGCCTTGATTGTGATAATTCAATTTGTTTAGCGGGCCCATTGGTGGTATGAAAATGACGAGTAATTGAACAGGAATGATATGGAGTGCAGGTGAAATGGACCCAGTGGTTTCATGCTAATGCTGGGTGGAGTCTCGTATCATTCTTTTCTTTTCGTTTCAATTTCATACTGCCCGAATCATTCTTTCCTATTGTTTTGTAATTTATTTTCTTTTCAACTCCTAGGTATGATGAGTCAGTAGATGTCAATGGTGACTTTTGGAAGGTTAAGTCATCATAGGTTTCTTATTCCCTTCAAAGATATATCTATAATGAGTCTGCCAAACGGATAACTGTTATTCTTGAAAAGCTAATGAAGAAGATCGAACCAATTTTGTTCAGTGCAAACATATTATGCAATCCTGTCTGATTTTGTTGAGCCCATCGTTTTTTTTTCTTTTTCCAATCGATAAGAATATATATTCCAGCTTTCAACATCAAGAATACAAACGATATCAACTGACATCAATCCATCTCGAATCACAATTAATTCCAGGATGTAATAGGGTGAAGTCATTCCTGATTAGCTTCACCCTCAATAGCAAAATTAGCTAGTCTATTACAAGATTCAAAAGTGCTACTAATAACAGAAGAAAAGCCACATAAATTAAGTTTTTGATTACAGCTAAAAATGTCATCAATAACAATCTTCAAGCCACTCCCAAAATCTGCTTTTTTTTTCCCAATTTACCAGCAAGAACATGGTCTTTCATCAGAACTTCCACGTTTTCCCAACCACAAACCAGAGCTCGAATCAAAGCCTCTCTAACAGCAAACAAGATTGCTTCCACTGGACTTGAAATAAAATCCCTAGAAGAACACCAAGCTAGAAGTACATTATCCTCTTTACCCACAACAATCCCACCAAAGCCAGAAATCCCAGAATAAGAGAATTTTGCACTAACAAAAATCAACATTTATCCTACAACAATTTTATTCTGCAACAGGGAATTAGATCCCCAGTCTGGAGGTTTAGGAGGAATTTTAGAGACCTGATTAGCAGTCACTCTCTTTAAATTCCATCCACTCATTCCAAGCAAGCTCAACCATCTCTTTCTCACTCATTCTCAGCTTCTGAAAGACCCATAAATTTCTAGACTTCCATAACCACCACAATAAATATGTGGTTAACTGAATTCTATCCTCAGCACAACCAAGCAGCCTGGTCTTACATAACTCAAACCACCACCCCTTGAACACATCTGTATCACTTTTAAAACCATCCCAACTTAGTTTGGAAATTTTCCACACAACCTGGGCTCTACAACATTTGAACATCAAATGAACAAGAGTTTCATCTCCCTCCCCACAGAAACAACAAACAGGATCAACATTAATACCTTTAGACTTGAGTCTATCACTGGTAGCAATCAAACCTTGCCAGCATTTCCAAATAAAGTGCTTAACTTTACCTTTAATATGAAGCTTCCAAGTGTTCTTCCAAACCTCTTTATCCTGCAAGCTTTGATCACTAAATTCAGGGCCTCCTCTATCCAAAATCATCTTGTCAAGGGCAGCCTTGTAAGCAGATTTCACAGAAAAATGCCCCTTATCTTCATAGTGCCAAACCAACATATCTTTTCTCCCAGTGAGGCTGATAAGAGTTTTAAGTATCACCTCTGCGTCATCATCACAAAAAGTGTTACAAAAAAGGAGAATGTTCCATTTAGTGCCATCCTCCACCATAAGCTCTCTCACCCAAATCAAAATCAAAATCTAAATCTATTCTTCTCCAAGGTTTAAAATTAGAAAGATTTGCAAGCCAAGGAGAATCCCAGATTTTTACTGATTTATCATCCCCTACTTGAAATCTCACCCCCAAAGCCAAAGTATCCCTAGCAGACAACCAACATTTCCACAACCAAGAATCAATTCCTTTAGAGGAAATATCAAATACTTTCATTTGATGAAAATATCCCCATCTAATGATTTTACTCATTAAGAAGATTAGGTTGTGTAAGCAGTCTCCACAACTGCTTTGCTAACAAAGCTTCATTAAATTGTTGAATTTCCATGAATCCCAGCCCCCTCTATCTTTAGGAAATGCCATTTTCTCCCAACTAGCCCAATGAATCTTATTAGGCCCCTCACTCAAGCTACCCCACCAAAATCTTGAAGCAAATCTACTAATATCCTTACAGATTGCAATGGGAATCTTAAAACGGGACATCACATATGTAGGCAAAGCACAGATCACAGATTTTATCAAAACCTCTTTTCTAGCTGAGCTAAGAAATTGGTTTTTCCAATTAAGTAATCTAGCTTGAACAATATCTGAGATGAACTTAAAGGTATCCAACTTTGATCTCCCAATCCCCATAGGAAGCCTCAAGTATTTATAACTATGATGCTCTTTTATTCCACTGAGGGTGAGGCAAATGTCAGTTCTAGAAAAAGCAGAAGCATTCTTACTAAACAAAACAGAGGATTTATCAAAATTAACTAATTAGCCAGACACATCACAGTAACTAGCAAGAATTTCTTGAATCAAGTTGGCATGAAACAAATCAGCTTTGCAAAAATGATAGAATCATCCGCAAAGAAAAGATGGGTAACTGTTAGAGTTATATTTCTATGGGGGTATTTTTGTATTTTCCTTCTTAGTTGATAGCTAGGGTTTTATCTATATATTAGTAGCCTCCCTCCCCATTTGTATTGTATTGTTTTCATTAATATTTGTTGTACTTCTCAAGTGTTCTTCAATTATTCTTCTCCATTTTTCTATCATGTTCATGTGTACCAATTAATCTAACATGGTATCAAGAGCAAGGTTTTAAAAGCATCATCGACTTCGCGGATCCGGTGGGTATATCGCGATTACGATGAGTATGTTGCACTTTGTGTTATTTTCATTCGATTTCCGATCTGTTAGACTTGTTGGGGTTGCTATCTTTTTGGCCTCAAGAATCGATTATTTGCAATAGTTTTGTTGGTAGAGTTGGCTTGATTTGTTGGATATTTGCATCGATCTATCTAGTTGTTTGGTTGGTATTTCGTTTGATTTTGTCATTATTTATTATGGTGGTGAAAGAGATGATTCGATTTGCAATCGATTAGTGTACGCTTGAATGGAAAGAATTATTCATATTGGAATTATGTCATGAGAAATTTTTGAGAGGAAAAAAATTGTGGAGTTATATTTCTCGGAACACAAAAGCAACTGTTGAGAAAGATAATATTAAATATGTTGAGGAATTAGAGGTTTGGGAAGTGAACAATTCAAAATTATCACTTGGGTTAACAATTGGAGAACTCTATTGGTATGCAATTGGCTAAATATGATACTACTAAAAAGTTTGGGAACATTTGGAACAGTTGTATACTCAATCGAATTTTGCTAAAAAAGATGCAGTTGGAAATAGATATTCGATCTCTTCAAAGAAAAAGATATCATTCAAGAATTTTATTTCGCTATGATCGATCTTTGGGATCAATTAGCCAATTCATCAATCTAGTGAACTTCGCGCATTTGCCTATATTGCTCGCAGAGAGGAGCAACGATTGGTTGATTTTTGATGGCTCTTCGGGATGATTTTGAGTCCCTTCGTGGGAATATATTGACCGTCTTCCTCTACCATCGGTTGATTCTCATTGTAAGTGAATTGTTAGCAGAGAATTACGCCTCAAGTCTCGGCGGGAAAGGAGTTCTTCATGTTCCTCCTTCATCCGTTCTTGATGTGCCCCATCGTCCACCCTTCATTTCTTTGGACCTCACCCAAAGGTTGCGATAATGAGTGTAGTTATAAACAACCAGGACATTGGAAGGCTCAATGTCCCGAGTTGAATAAAGGTGGCCAACAACGTTTTCGAGAAAAATCCACGACCTCCCCAACATCGTTTGTCCATCCAAATCAACGTGGTTTTAGCCGCCCCCACCGACTCGTGTTGTTGCACCCTGCACCTCATCGATTCTCGTGACGCGCCCGGAACTCTTACCTCCGATCGACCTTCTATGGATACAATTGCCGAACAATTTGTAAATTTCTTGCCTCATCTCATGCTTTGTTCGCCTCGGGTTTGTCAACTCCGAGCTCGTCAGGTATATCTTCTTCTATTTGGGTATTAGATTCGAGCTTTTCATCATATGTCCCCCCGATATATCATGTTTTACTTTCATTTCACCCACATATGCTAGACTGTTATTTCTGCGATGGTACTTTGTTACCCTTAGCAAGAATCGATCCAGTAGCCACACCTCAATGTCTCTTCCACATGTCTACCATATTCCCAAACTTGCATTAAATCTTGTTTCATAGCCAATTGTGTGATTCATGTTACTTAAGATCATTCTCTCCTACTTCTTGTTGTGTGCGGGATCCAAATTCCTAAGCCGATTGGGACAGTCGTAGGCACGGAGAGTTATACATTTTGGATGAGCTCTCAGTACCCTCTATCGCTTCTCTTTGTTGATTTGTCTTCTTTTCGTTTGAGTCCTTCATCGTATAGCTTTTATTTGTGGCATTCTCGTTTGGGTCATGTTTCGTCTTCACGTTTAAGATTTTTGGTTTCTACAGTTCATTAGGAAAATTGTCATCTCATGATATTTCGATTGTAGTGGTTGTAAATCGGCAAAATTTTCCGCTTTACCTTTTAATCGGAGTGTTTCTTCTTCTTCGCACCATTTGATTTGGTTCATTTCGATGTGTGGGGACGCTCCCATTTCCACAAAGGGGGTTCTCGATATTATGTCTCTTTTATTGATGATTATTCTCGTTATTGTTGGGTTTATTTTATGAAGCATCGTTCGATTTTTCGAGTATATATACTTCCTTTCGAGCTTTTGTAAAAACTCGATTCTCGCTATCATAAAATGCTTTAGATGTGACTTGGGTGGGGAATACACATCTAATAATTTCCGTGAATGCTTGCTTTGGATGGGACTTTACATCAAACTTCTTGCACAGATACTCCGAACAAAATGGTATTCTTTGAAAGAAAACATAGGCATATCATTGAAACCGCCGCTCACTTTTACTATCTAGTTCGGTTCAAGTGAATTTCGGGAGAAGCCGTTCTTACCTGTCCATTGTATAAATAGGATTTCATCATCCATTACATCTAATTTATCACCATTTCGGAGACTTTATGGTTCCACCCCTAGTTATTCGTCTTTATGAGTCTTTGGTTGTGCATGTTTTGTCCTTCGTCCTCATGTTGAACGCAACAAATTATCTTCTCGTTCAGCCTATTTGTGTTTTCTTAGGATATGGAGAAGGTCGGAAGGGATACCGTTGCTTTGATCCCGTTGCTCAAAAATTATATGTGTCTCGTCATGTATTTTTCTTGAGCATATTTCATTCTTCTCTATTCCCTCTAGTCCTCATAAGATCTCCAAAACCGATCTTGTTCATATTGATCCATTCTCGATAACACAGATAGAGACTCATCGAGATCTGCCGCCTACGCCACGCACCCCAATCGCTTCCCGAAATTGTGGATCGTTTGCCTCCTCGATATCCCCAACGTACACGTAAGTCCACTCGATTCCGACTTTGTTTATTCTTCTTATTCCCCGCCTTTGCTTCATTTTTGTCCTCTATTCACCAAATTTCTGAACCACACTCCTATAAAGAGCGATTCATCGATCCTTTATGGCAAAGATGCTATGACCGAGGAACTTTTTTTGCATAAAACAAACACTTGGGATTTGGTATCTTTACCACCTGGTAAACGAGCAATTGGTTCGCGTTGGGTTTATAAAATTAAAACCAAATCGATGGTTGATTGAGCGATATAAAGCACGATTGGTTGCTAAAGGTTATTCACAACAATATGGTATGGATTATGAGGAAACATTTGCCCATGTTGCAAAGATGACTACCGTCGATTTTATTTTTCTTTTGTCCGAAATCGCACATATCTCAATTGGATGTCAAAAATGCCTTCTTGAATGTTGATCTTCAAGAAGAAGTTTACATGATTCCACCACCTGGAGTTCCTCATAATCGGGCGAAGTTTGCAAGCTTAAGAAAGCATTGTATGGTCTCAAACAGCTCCACGGGCTTGGTTCGAAAAATTCTCGTCGTGCTTACTTCACTTGGTTTTAGTTCCAAAAGAACCATGATTCTCGCCTTTTCTTCAAGCATACATGTCTTTGGTATTATTCTTCTTTCCTTATATGTTGATGACATGATCATCACCGGTGATGATGTTGATGGGATTGCATTGTTGAAACTGAGTTAGCTTCTCGCTTTGAAATGAAAGATTTGGGACATTTGCGATATTTCTTGGGTATTGAGGTAGCCCGCTCCCTCGAGGTTATCTTCTTTCACGCCCTAAGTACATTATCGACATACTTGATCGAGCTCGTCTTACCGATACTCGGACGGTTGATACGCCTCTTGAACTTAATGTTCGATATTCTCATTCTCGACGGCACCCATTGTCCGATCCTACCTTATATCGCACTATTGTTGGAAGTTTGGTTTATCTAACCATTACGCGTCCGATCTTGCATATGTTGTTCATATTGTGAGTCGGATTCGTCACTTGCCCCACTACGCTCATTCATTGTCATAGATTATCGTATCTTGCGATACCTCCGTGGCACTCTTTTCGAGAGTCTTTTGTTTCCATCTACATCTTCATTAGAGTTGAGGCATATTCTCGATGCGATTGGGCCGGTGATCCTACTCGATCGAAAATCCACTACTGGTTTTTGTATTTTTCTTGGAGACTCACTTATTTCTTGGAAGAGTAAGAAACAAAATGTTGTGTCTCGATCCTCCACAGAGGCGGTGAGTATCGGGCAATGGCTTCTACTACAACCGAAATAGTTTGGTTGCGTTGGCTTCTTTGCAGATATGGGTGTTCATTTGTTCTCACCTACTCCCATGCATTGTGATAACCAAAGTGCTTTATTGATTGCTCACAACTCGCTTTTCCACGAAAGAACAAAGCATATGAGATTGATTGTCATGTCACTCGTCATCACTTGCAACATGGGACCTCGACTTACCATTCATCTCATCATCTTTACAGATTAAGGATCTTTTCACCAAGTCGCATCCGCTTCCGCGCTGCGTTTTTTTGGTTGGCAAACTCTCGATGATTTCTACTACATCATCATGAGTTTGTGGGGGATGTTAGAGTTATATTTCTATGGGGGTATTTTTGTATTTCCTTCTTAGTTGATAGCTAGGGTTTTATCTATATATTAGTAGCCTCCTCCCCATTTGTATTGTATTGTTTTCATTAATATTTGTTGTACTTCTCAAGTGTTCTTCAATTCTTCTTCTCCATTTTTCTATCATGTTCTTGTGTACCAATTAATCTAACAAGAATAACAAGAGGAGAAAACTTACTAATTTTAATACCAGAAAAATTTAGTCTAATTCTTGCTTGCAAAATAAGATTAGATAAAGCTTCAGACAAAATAATGAATAAGTAAGGAGATAATGAGTCTCCTTGCCTTATTCCTTTAGAGGACAACAAAATCGAAGCATCACCATTAACATTGAAAGAGAAACAAGAAGAACCAATACAAGCCAAGATCCACTCAACAAAAACAGAGGAAAAACCCATTTTTCTAATAATAGAAGCAAGAAAAAGCCATTCGACTCTACCATATGCTTTAGTCATATCCAATTTAAGAGCTAAAAATGCATGTTTCCTTTTCACAGATTATTAAGATAATGCACACATTCATTAGCAATCACCACATTATCAATGATCCGCCTTCGCGGAATAAGCGCATCGATTCTTGCTAATCTGAATTGAAGGGTGGTTTTAGTCTGTTTTGCAATAATTTTAGAAATAACTTTGTAAGTCACATTGCAAAGACTAATTGGTCCAAGTGGGTAAATTTATGGATAGTTTGGAATTTGGGAAAATTTCATGCCACCCAAGTGGGTAGCTATCCACTTGGGTGGATGGTCCTTGATCAAACACACACACACATGAGTGTGTATGTGTGTGATCAGTGACGGATCCAGAAATCAATGATGGGGTGGGCTAGAAAATAAGAAAAGTTCAATACAATAAAATTTATGCATAATAAAATTTTCAGTTGTGCTCGACGAGATTTCAAAGCATAAAATTTATCAATAACATAATCTATATCTATACTATAGACAAATTCATGTTCAATGTAGAAAATCAAACAATCTGCAAGAAAATCATCTCTATCTTGTTACGAAGTGTCATCTCACATATTTTATTCTTTGAAAATACTCATTAAGTATGGGACAAATGTTGTTGATTTTATTCTACGGTAGGGAAAATATTGTTGAAGTCTTGAAAAAATTGGAGCTAGGCGTTAGCACGGGGCAAGAATTAAATCACATGACAAAATTACTTGATTAATGCCTATCTAATTGCCATGGAATTCTGGTTTGATTTTCAAAGAAAATAAGGGGTTGTGATTTGAAAAAACAGAAAAACCGATTCAGTTGATAGGTGGATGGTGACAATTATATTCAAACTTATCTTTTATTGTGGTTAGTTTGGGTTTGTTCCCATTATTTTGTTTTTTTAACGATAAGGATTAAAATATTGGGATGGATGATGGACTAATGAAAAGAAAACCTATAAAATAAGTTAGAAAATATGTACTAATAGTGGATTATCAGGAACTTGCACTGGCCCAAACCCAGGTGGAGCCCATGAGTGCATCCGCCACGTATGTGATGATCCAAAGGTCATGACACTAAGAGGAACTACCCATTTGAGTGGCATGAAATAGACTTTGGAATTCATTTGGTTAACTGAATTATGGACACCCTATGTTCCGATGGTTGTTTACTTGACCTTGTAGAAAAATGTCAAGCTTAACATTTAGCTGAGTGGAAAATTAGGGGAAACCTCGTGGATTTGAGACTGGACAATCGGTGAAAAATATGAAGTTCTGATTCAGCTCATGTGGGCTAATAATATAGTAACAAAATTCTTCGATTTTTTGAAAAATACTTGAATAAAACACGATATTTCTAAGAGATGTTGAAATCTCATATATATCTTTCAGAAATAGCTATGTGACAAAATCTCCCGAATTCTTTTGTTAATAAAGTGATTTATTCTAGGGTTGTGCACGGTTCGGCCCGGTCCGGAGATTTAGAAATCTCCAGAACCGTCCTGAAGTTCGGGACGGAGATTCGGTTCTAATGGGATGGTATGGAAATGGTTCGGGACGGTTCGGAGAAACGGTGATTCAAATATTTTATATATAAAACACACAAAAAGATGAAAAGAAAAATCGAGTGTAAAAATCATTAAACGGTAATACTTTCAATCTTTTTTTAGTGCAATTGCAAAAATAGATACTAAAACTATTAGTATTATACGAATTTAACTTTTTGATATTTTATATTTAACTTATACATAAAATTTCTTTAATTCATATTTAAGTGTTAAATTTTTAATATTGTAATTCTAAATCTTTTTTTCATGATATAGACTATACTACATATTAGTTTAATATCAATTTAACTTTTAAATTATTTTTATCTAATTTATAGTCAAAAGTATGGCATGTATGGGTTTCTCTTTTTGGATTTTACATAATATGTTTCAGATATTATATTATTCATATTAGTAGTAAAAGTATAGAATTTCATCGAATGACAAATTTAGTAGCCTGTTACATAATCATTTAACTAATTTTAATTTTCTTGATTAGAGGATGAGTCTAGTTATGATCCTTAATAAGTAAAATATCATCAAATTTAAATATTTTCTACAAATCAAATATTTTTTTATAATTTAATTTATTGGGTTCATTTAAATAAATTAATATGACATAACTATTAGTGAATTAATTATATATTCAATTATTCATTTGATATATTGATAAAATATACCAAATTTTTAATTTGATAATTTTTAGTATTATATAGTATTGAATTTCAAAGGAATATTTAGTTAATTCAATATCAAAATATAAATAAGATAAATATAATATATGTATATATAAAAATTGTTTTAAAATCGGTTTTAGTTTCGGATATTCGGTTCGAATGGTTTGGTACGGTTCTCGATACGGATATTTGAAAAATCTCTATAATCGTACCATGAAAATCTTCGGACCGCGTTCGGTTCGGGAAAGTAAAAAGTCAACGGATATTTTCGATTCAAACATTTTTCGGTTCGATTATTGGTTTGGGATTTGCTGATCTCCTTGTCCCGTGCACACCCCTAATTTATTCCCTAATTTTCCAAATTTAAAATATATCATTTAAATTTATTTTCTAATTTTAGATACACTTTTATTAAATAATATAATTTCTAAGAATCTTCCCACTAAAATGTATAATTTTCTATAGAAATATTAAATATTTATATCAATATCTTCCTGAATTAATTGCATATTATACAAATGAATTTTGCGTAAAACTGTGATTTTGTCAAATTATTTCCGAACTATCCAGAATAATACCCAAGATACGAATTTAAAGGCCAAAAAAATTATTCCCGAATCCAAGATTTGTTACTATGGCTAATATGCTTGGATGCATATATTTATTATTTTCATTTTTTTTAAAAAAGAAGCTATTATTTAACATATATAAGTTTTTTTTTTTTATATCTGTCACTAAAACCCACAATTTTCTCATTGTTGAATTTATTCCAACAAAACATCCTGCCACCACATCATAACAAATGCAATAAGGGACCCAAATTTGTAATGTCAAAAATAAAAGCACTCAACATGCAAAACTGGAAGCAGAAAAACCAGACACGAAAATAAAAAAGTGCCGAATAAACTGCCGAAATTGATAAGTTAACACTTAGGCCTTAGTTGCTACAGATTTACATTCTATTTTCCAGCTTTAAGTAACTAAGAAGACCTATTGGAACTTTGGAAGAGCTCCAGCAATAACCCTTGCTTATTTTCTACCTAGAAAACCATAATTATTTTAGAACCAAACAGTGAACTACCACCACGGATTTCACAACTTTTTTAGAGTGTGTAGACAAATTATCAAGAAATTATATACAAAATCCAAAAAGATATATCCTTCGTATTTTCTCTGATTTCGGTTAGAAACTGGAATTTCCACGATCAGCACTCCAATAAAAAGTAATACTACAACTCTTCTGTGCTCCACAAATCTAATGTACTCACCTCATGATCTGATCTCAACCAGTAGTCATCATCAATCTGCAAATAGAAAAAAAACAATGGCTAGTTAAAATGGGCCGACAGAGGGACGGAGTCAATAACCGAAGCCCGAAAACAAACTTACACCACCATCCAACGGTACTATTTTCTGGACCCCATATGTTTTTGAGCTTGTTGAAATATCACAAGGACTCAAGACAAATCTGCATCGTCCATCCTACTGCTACCGGTCCACGCCAACGGATCCATCAATTTTGTGCGCTTGACGGATATGTCCTTGCTTTTCTTTTCGCTTTTTCCTGAAATGTTTTATAAATGACAGTCAGAGGGTTTATGTGAATGTCCGTCAATTGATAGTTCTCACTTAAATACTAGTTTCCTTCAGTGAAAATCGCTCGAGGTGTCTAAACGTATGCATGCATGAGATATATTAAATAAGTGAACACTTCAAAACAATTATTTTTGAGTTACAGCTTCGACATCTCATAATCTTGCAATAAATACCTTAGGAGATACACACTAATTGGTCCAGTGGTGCTTCTTACAATAACTCTATACTGCTTCTGAGAAAAACCAATGTCCTGTGGGAACAATAATAATAGTACATTAACATATAAGCAAATATGTGAACCAGGATTATCAAAATTACCAACCTCGTCAGGATCCGCACTTCGACAAAGCTTGCACGAGGAGCTTCAATGGCAATAACAGTTTGATTCTGTGATGGTTGCAGCAAAAATGCAAAGTTAGAAGAGCGTGGAGTGAAGTAATAAAAAAATCTCAAGTCATGGGAGTTGCAAACCCTGAGATGTGGAACGCTCATTATATCATCCTCTGTCAGAAAAAGGTTCCTGCAGAAGTCCAAGTTCACGGAGAGTTAAGAAACTAAATCTCACTACTAATATACAGAAAAATTAATCAGAAAGCTGCATACTTTTTACAATTCTGATTGGACATCAATTCCCTTAGGCTATCTAGTTTGTCCCTGAGTAAAGATTAGTTGTTAGCAAACCACCTTAATCTATTCGATTGTAAGTATCTGTACTTCCTTTAATTACTCAAACCTTATGAGATCGTCAAGCCTGCAATCTTCGCAGATAAATGTTCAACTTCGCCTGTCATGACAATAAAATGATATGTTGCTCAATTCAAATTTGATAAACTTCGAGCCGTGCCATTTCATATAAACAGTCAAAACATAAAATAGAATGACTTTTTTGGACAACAGAAAATCTTGTACAATTGCAGCTAATGATCAAAAGTACACTTGTTCATTAAAAAACAATTGCCATCAGTTGGAGTACTATAACTGCACCTTCAAGTGAGAGAATTCGTCCTCCCGCTCTTTTCCGAAGGTCCCAAATCCTCTGTGACAACACACCTCCATGGATTATAAGAAAACAACTAGATGAGAAAGATACAAGTACACACAGATGATAGTAACGTACTTCCAACGTATGTGATTCTTAGTCGTCTTTTCTATCAACCCAATCCCTTCAAGAACATTTGTAATATCATATATTCTCCTCTTCTGGACCTGTACAACAATAAAAAGGGAAGAGGCACTAGTTTTTTATTTATACAAGCACTCCATTGCAGTATGACGGGATTTAGGCTTCTAAGCATCAAGTCAATAAAAAGTGATACCTCCAAAACATCTGCAGTCCTGTTTAGATCAAGAGTTCCATCCTTAGCCTCCCGGATCAGTTTGATAAATTTCTTTGTCAACAAGCCTGCCAAAAAGCATTTTTCTTCTATCACTTTATAAATTCTAGTTGCAGTAGCAACTCCATTCACAAAACCAGATCAACGCCGGTTTTAAACAGTGTATGTAAAAAGAAGGCTCACCTAAAGAGCTGTCATACCGACAGCAGCCAGTTAGATTAAAGTTATCAACTGGCTCTGCAAGAAAATAGGTATCAGTTAGAAAATAAATTCCAGTTAATTTATGATCAATCATACTCGCCACATGGTGTAACCTCACTTTACCTAACTTTGGTTCTTGAGCAACAGTTTTGGCATGTTTTGCAGATTTAGCTTTCGTGCTACATCTAGCACCCATGTAAGACGCAGGTCCAGAAGAAAAATCGTTCACTGAGTTCTCCTGTTTAGGAACTTGGACACGTGCGTTTCCACTGTTCTTAACCTCAACACTTCCTAGTTCATTTGACTGCTTCAAGAATAATTAAAAGCTTCAAAATTGATGTATTAGAAGTTCAATGAGACATACATCAAGTGTAATTAACCCAAGAAACTTGAGTTACTAAAATAGTTACCAGAAGGAGTTGGTGACATTACACCCCTATCATACAGAAAAGTTGTTGATATTGGAGACACATGAAAATATCATTTTCTAGTAGCTTTTTTTTGGAAGTTGTGCTTGACCCTAACAAATTCTACCGATAATTTATTTCAGGTAACAATATACTTCTCATGTAGATATAGTAACAAATCCATTTTCAACGCTCTAAATAGCCATTCTCTTTTATTTTAATGTATATCTAACTGAAGTCTCCAACAAATTTGAAAGTGTAAATATAGCTCTGAATACAATTATAGATTTCACACGTGTCAGACGGGTCTGGCTTAGGGTGTGGTAACATAACTGGCAATAACTTTACAAGGTGAATCATCAAAATATTAACTCAAGAACAGACAAATACTTGACCTCCTTAATAACTGCAGTAATGTGAAGTAGAGATTCTGCAATTTGTATAAATTTCCATCCAGATGGCCTTTTCTCAGAGGCACACCACAACTCAGAAAGATTTTAGCAGTTTCAAGTTTATGGTCCTCATCCAACAATATCGTTACACTATGGACGTAATTGTTCCTATAAAGCCCACCAGACATTTCAAGCATATAGGCATAACATTAAATAGCTTTAAATATATTCCTTTCACAGCATGCACAGATTATCTTCCAAGTATCACCACATCAAACAATCATATCAAAAGCTCCATTGACATAAGATAAGTCCACCATGCTATTGTAACATCACACAGACTTGAGAACAGAACCAATATGAAAAAGGCTTTGAAAGAAAATTTTCGTAACTTCAATTAGTTCAGAAAGAAACAGAGAGTAGTTCAGTACCACTCTGTGGACTCCAGAATGTCAACAAACAAATTGTGACACGCCGGAAAAAACATTGTTGCCACGTATCCCATATGTGTATACATATACATTTATTAAACTCGAGGTAAGACCGGGTACAACAGTACACGTGTATTTTTAGAGTCTATCCCTTTTCACACAATTATGTGTGGTCCACACATAATGAACTTCAATTAGAGAGAGAAACCAGGAGCATTAAGCCCAGTCATCTATAGAAATACTCAATGCACACCCACCCTTAAAGGAATTTTGACATGCATGATCATTTTGTCATCTTGAAATACTTGAACACTCATAATTTATACAGTCCATTGCACTGATTTTATTTTCTTGTGCAACTCATTCAATTCCATTGCCACAAAAATTATAAATTAGACAAAATTACAATCCAGTACTACAATTCATACAGTCCATTGCATTGATTTTATTTTCTTGTGCAACTCATTCAATTCCACTGCCACAAAAATTATAAATCAGACAAAATTACAATCTAGTATTACAATTTATACAGTCCGTTGCACTGATTTTATTTTCTTGTGCAACTCATTCAATTCCATTGCCACAAAAATTACAAATTAGACAAAATTACAATTTACTATTCTTCTAAATCCTAAAGGGTTTAACCATGTACCGATAAAATAATCATCAAAAACAAGAAGGAAAAAACTTTAAGAAAGAGACATAAAAGAATCTTTAACAACCATCTTTTCTCCAACAACTAATGGTACAAAATAAACCAGAACCCTTCACAAGCACCAATCACTAAAAACACAAATACAAATAAAAAAGAAAAAAATAATAAAAAAGTGAAAGAAGTGAAAATACAAAAACGTATTGCAAAATAAGTAAACACATACATGCATACAAGCGAATACGCTCACCTCAGGGACATAGATAGGATGAGAAAGCGCTCAACACAAATCAGTGAAGTCAAACACAAAAAAACGTATCAAAAACCCAATTTTTCAGCCATATGCATTAAAAAAAAAAAGGAAAAGGCAACGGCACCGAGCCGGAATTTAACATGAATAATTAAGAACAGTACGCACCGCATTGTTTCGAGGCACCGACTGCAACTTCGGAAGCGGCGCACGATACTGCTGAGCGTTCAAGCCATTGTTATAACCAGTAACGAATTCATCATCAAGGGTGAGTTTACTAGAGTTGACGGGGCTGGAGGGTGGCGGAAAAAAGTGAAAGCACTCCGCCGCACATGCCCCACGCGCGGCACCGACGAGTGAGACTGTGTCTCCAACTGCATTCTAGACAGAGGCATATTTAAGCTCAGATTAAGGTCTAAATTCTCGCCGGAAGCCGACATAGCATCAATTTCAATCCCCACCCAAAAATCAAAATTTAAAAAAAAAAAAAAAAAAAAAACAATGCACGTGATTGTACGGAAGCAGAAGACAGGCACAGAACTACAAAAGGATTCTAACGAAAATGAAATGAAAATAAATAAAAACCTAGTTTGAAGAAGAGATGAGGTTTTTTTTTTGGTGAGTGGGGTTTTACAATTGCAAAACAAAACAGCGGCGGGAGTGGAGGTGGTGAGTTCGAATCGGCGTGGCCCGCCGCCTAATGCCAATTCTAATTCTCTTACGAAATGTTAAATGTGTACCTGTGTGGGCCTGGAGTGGGGTCTCTTGTAGTTATTTTTATTGCTAAATAAAGGATTGGGCTTCAAACGGGCCGGCTTGTTAGGCATTGGCTTTACTCTCCATTTAAGGATATGATAAACGTTACATTTTGTCTTGTCATTTTTACCTAATTCAAAATTTAATGAACACTATTCATTCTGTTCCAAGGAAAAAAGAAAATATCAAATTTAAACCACTACTTTTATACGGTCTCTTAATTAAATTCGTATCAGTTGCCAAGTTATATCGAGTTTATGGACCCCAACGCATTTGGATCAGGCATCAAGGAATGGACCATATCAACATTGGAATTCGGATTGGGCGTTTTCAGAAAGATCTCAAAAGGGTAGGCATCTGGGGTACATGAAAAGGTTGTTTTAGCTCAGCACCCAACTATGCATTAGTATTGTTGGGTAGCGATTGCTTGTGAATATTTTTCCCAAAACTTTGTGGGTGTGCTTGTGGAAAAAATAAATATTTTTTAAAGAAAATCATATTTCTCTCCAAAATTAACTTATTATTTTCTTAGGTAATTTCTAAAATCTATCACAATTTTTATTATTTTTCTTAATCTTTATAACAAAAGATATAAAAAGATCCAATTGCTTATTTTCGATTCAAATTTTGTATTTTTATTCCATTTTCTTGCATTATATTTTATTAGTATTATTTCAACAAACAATCAATATCTCTAAAAATTTCATTACATCAACACAATCATTATTTTTTCTACACATCCAACTTTCATGTTAATAAAAATATCGACACTATTAACTCAAAAGATGAAAGTAAACGGAATGAAATGACAAGCAATCATAAATTTCAAACATGTATAGACCAAGCTATGGTCTATGGCTACGGGTATGTAGATTATGTTATATTAGTCCGAATTTTCACAAGTATATAAATTTTTTATCATAAATTTATCATATCCTAAAACCTTATTAAGACTTGTTAATTATTGATACAATTATTGATCTTTAAGATGTCTTCCTTTGAAAATTCCAAAAAATAAAAGAAATCCCCACCAAATAAAATCAATTCAATCTAATCTCTGTACAAATGAACCCCCATGCATAAGGTGATGAGCATACACTAAACAGTAGTGAGAGAACATCATTAAAAAACTTAATATAATTTAGGAACCATAAAAGAGAACCTATTCCAAAGTTGTTCTGTCATTGTATGCAATGTCATGTTTTTTCAGTAGTAAAAGTAATACAACAAAATATAAAATAGTTTACCCAAATCATATTAATGTACACTTCTAACTAAATGAATGATAAAATACATTCCATCAAAACTTGATTAAGGTAAAAGAAGGTAAAAGGGACCGTATAAACAAATTTGGTTGGGGTTGATCAGTGGCAGTTATCCGAATGCCACTCAATAAATAGCCTCCAGATGAGCTCATCTGCATATGTGGATGAGTTCTTGATGGAAGAACCTGCAAATTGTTGAAAATAAATAAATAGATAAAATAAAAAAATAAAATTTGATGTGACATTTCACAATATTCAAATATTAAGGCCTTGTATGGTTATGTTTCCATGGACCATTTCTAGTTTCTAGTGTTGGGAAATGAATTTTGAGAATTTATTGGTTTTCGTGTGAAAAATGGAAATATGTTTGGATGAGTGAATGAAAATGAATTTTATGTAGGTTTGGAAATGAGATTGTGTTTGGTTGAGTAGTTTTGAAATATTATTTTATGTATATAATAATTTGAAAAGTTGATAGTGGTTGAATATTTTAATTGGATATATATATTATTATATTTGTAAGATTGTAAGGTGGTAGGTCCCATTAGGTAGAAATAATTAAAAAATAATAATATTTTAAGTGGATAGAATTGGTAATGGTGGGTCCCATATGTATAATTGGATGAAAAGATGAGAATAGTGATTGATGAGTGATGTAGGGTAGTGTATAGGGTTGAGAATTGAAATTATAGGTTTGAGATGTAGTTTTATGTGAAAAATGGAATGTGAAAATGATGATTTCCATTGGAAAATTTATAAACAAACATGATTCCAGTTTTATGAATAGTTGGAAATTGGGAATAGGTTGTTGGAAACATAAACAAACAAGGCCTAACATTTTCATTCATCATATCCCCTTTTATTTGTAATTATTTAAACTGATATGTAAGACAACCTAAAATGAGCTGAGGATTAATCAAACCTGATATTCACGTAACCAAGGTTCTGAAATTTGCATGCCGATGGCCATTTTCTCCGTCTGCAGATTGTGCATGCACGTTGCGAGAGGCTACAAGAGAGATAAAAATAATACGTAAATTTAAACCCGCCTTGAAAGCATAAAAGAGCCCGTAAATCACCAGTTACGCAAAACTTGATTCAACTTTTACTTCCAATCTTGCTTGTTTAATAAAGCATAACATGCAATAATGGATCAGTAAGTATTTAATCAGTGCATACCAATAAAAACATATCCTGTCTTATTAACACAATTACCTGCAAATACTGGTGATATATCACAAATGGGGCCGAGTATGACAGAAGTGGTACAAGTTCTTTCACAATGCTCCAAGCATCCAAGTCTGGAGCAGCAATAATCAAACTGAAAATCAAAACATCAAAAAAGAAAAAAGGTTAGGACATTTAGAACATTAATATAAAATATCTTCACATGACTAGAGCAACTATCTCAACTCATCGCCGTCTTATCGTATTTTCCATGCAAGTGGAAAGACCTATGATGATATGGTTTTTGGAATTTCATCTCATTTCTCCTTCATATGAAGGTTGCGTCAGAAGGGCATCCGGCGTAAAACTTTGCCACTTTGCTTTTTGTGTGAATTTGTAGTGTTAACTAATTTTAGACAATTAATTGACACTATAAACTTCACACCACTTTTATCGACCAATAAAATAAAGAGAGGAATTTGGAATAAAAGGACCTAGCACTATCATAGGAGTCAGTTTTCTCTCAATGTCACTAGAGAGGCTTGCTTACCTTATGACTTCACTCCTTTCCGTGAAGAGCATAGTGGGCACCAAGTCGCAGTGACAACGCCTTGGGATAAGGTGCAGTTGATGATGATGATGATGATTCAGAAAAAAAAATTACGAACTGTAATTACCTGAAAAGCCATTTTCTTTCCAAGACTTAATAGCCTCTAGGGTGCCTTCTCACCAGCCTTGATACTTTTACTAGTTTTTTGAGCAGCAGCTAAATTACTCTCAGTTTCTAGATTTACATTTGAGCTTTCTTCCATATTAACCAAGTCTGAAGCAGGAGACAATTCTTTCTGCAGAAAAATAAATCTAACATTGTGATCTAAAAATAGGAATTTGAAATAAATAGATATGATAACAAGCCCATCACACACATTTTGTTGTTTACTGACATCACAGGCATCTTCGAGCTGGTCAATGGATGTTGAAGTTTCACTATGGGAGGGTTGTAATTCAGCGAGTGAAGCGTGCACAATCCTGGACCAAGGAAAAAAAAAACCATTAAGGTCATAATTCTTAACTCAAACCATGGCAATTAGAAGGTCATAAATTAAAAATCATTAGCATTTAGCACATAGCTTTTACTTGAATGAACTAACGAATTTGATTCTAACAATAACAAGATGCACCTTTTGCATGTCTCGTCACTGAAATTGAACATTCGCATAATACTAATGGGATATGGATTGCTTCCACAATATGTATTACATACATAACCCATTCCTGGAAAGAGAACATAAAATTCAAACTCAATAATGAGTTAATAATATGAAAGATTAGGAACACATTAGATATGTGATACATCTTTACAGCAGTTATCCGACATGTTAATTACATTTTGTTATCTGTTAGCATGATTTTGACACAGTTCTCATCCAACTTTTTGAAGTTGGTGGCAATTAACTGTTTTCAAATGGTTTCCTTGGGGATAAAAAATTGGTAGCAATAGATTAACTGCCATATTTGTAAATTTTATTCCGTTTTCATATGAAGATTTTAGACAGTATTTTTGCGAATGCAATCAAATAACTTTTTCATAGGGGAAAAAGGAAAAGATTAGCCAAAATATTCAAGGAGAAAAATTATTTGAACTGAAAAGGTCAGATACCTCCCAGGCGCTCAGCAACAGCACCAGTAATTATACCATCAAGCATATCCAATACAAGTACATCTGAGTTGGACGTAACATTAGCCAAGGAAAGCAGAAGAGACAAAGTGTCCACCCGCAAAAACCTGGCAATCATAGATGATGTCTAAGTGGGGTGTAAAAGAATCTAATCTTTTTTATTCAATTCCATTTTCGAATTCATTTATTAACATTCAAATTCAAAAAATTAGAATATGAATCCAAATAAGAATATTTATTCAAATTCGTATATTATGTGAATACGAATATAAATATCATTATATTCAACTCGAGATTCAAAAGAATATTTGAATAATATTATATATATTTATATTTCTACAAATCACGTATATAATCTTTATATATAAAAGTATATATCTATTTATTATGTAAACCATTAATATATAATAGATATGTTAGAAATAAACTTGATTTGATCCAATTAATATTGGACTTGAAGAACAATTTTGAATCGAAAATTAAAAAAAGAATCCATTAAATATGAGAGCCCAAAAAGCCCAATTTCTAAAACCTCTTTAGAAATGTCTTGAGAAAATATTTAGATTCTTTGGAGAAGAAAAGATGTAGAGAATTTTAGAGTAATATATATTTTGTACCAAGCCTTGTAGAGAATTTTAGAGTAATATATATTCTACTTAATGACTTGTACCCAAATAATTTCTTGTCATAGTTACATAGTTGTCTTAGTATAAATAAACGGTTGATCATTTTCTACCAAGCCAAAATTGAATATATCATCACAAGAGAAGGTATTTACCCAATTTTCTCTGCGTGTTTTTTGAAGTATGCTTCACATATACTGAAAGGAACAAGGCACAAAACATAAGCAATGGAATCATCATAAAAAAGCAAAAATTTGAAAATGGTGACAAATTAACTGTTGCAAAGCAACTGCAAAACAATCAGGGAATGAACCTTTGTACCTTCAAACCCCTATTTAAATGTGTACAAATAAAAATGGTATCTGGACCATGTCAAGTTGAAATGAGAATCAACATTGTTGCATATGACGAAGTGCTTGATTAAAGGAGTATAAAAAAAGCTTACACATTTAGAGAAGTACTGAATTTGAGATAGAGCGAAAATGTAGTTAACAAGCAAAAGTTGAGAGTACTTGAAAAGTGATGCTGAAAAGTAAAATAAGTTAAAAAAGAGTGTTCAGTAAATACGCTGTACAATTAGATAAAAGTCTAAATCGCTTTACACTTTATGATATAATTTATTTTTAATGTTTTATCATATAAATTAAATCAAATTAAATTATTCCTATTGGCCATAAGGCCCACAATGCTTTATGGAGCAGAATGTTGGGCGACTAAATATGAACACGAACAAAAATGAGGGTAGCAGAGATGAAAATGTTAAGATGGATGTATGGACACACTAGATTAGATAGAATATGAAATGAACAAATTAGAAACAAAGTGGGAGTAGCACCAATAGGTGAGAAAAATTAGAGAAACGCGATTAAAATGGTTTGGACATGTTTACAGGAGACCTTTAGATGCACCCGTGCGATATGTGGAAGGCGAGAAAAGTATTCACCCAAATAAAAAAGACAGAGAATTAGAGAAAGACCTAAAAAGACTTGGAATGAAACTATTAAAAAGACATGTTATATCTAGAAATAAACAAAAATATAGTTGTTGTATTCATATAAATTATATAATGATAATTGTAATACACGCAATCGGACTACCATATAAAAATTGATATAATAAATATTTGATTATTAATTATTTTTAATTATTTGATTTTTGTGCTAATATATTTGCTTTTAATTATTTTAATGATTTAAATAAGCACTTTAACTTAATCTAGCTTGAAAAATTAAGTGGGAGTTAGATTAATTAGTACTTGAGCTATTAATTTTGGAACTTAGGACCTGCATTTGAAATTTTAGTTTATATTGTTTGAAGTATTATTTTTAGTTAGATTAATTTGTAAGTTAAGACACTCGTTGTAATAGCTATTGTAATAGTTATAATATACTTAGTAATATGTACGTTGGGTTGCAACGAATTTTGTAGACTTTACTGTGGACCACTGTTCTAAAAATCCCCGCCTAACTCCGATTAGTCCCCGCCTAGGCGCTAGACCCTCCTTGTCCGCCGACGTTATTCTTCCGATTAGGTCCCGTCTAACCTCGCCCAAGTCCCGCCTAACCCCGTCCAGACTCCGCCTAGGTGCTAGGCTCCAGTCTGCCGCCCGACTAGCACCTAGCGCTTTTTAGAACATTGCTGTGGACTTAGATTTTGTTATACTATATGTTTTAATTATCGTACTATTGGACAAATGCTCTTCTGGGGCCTAAGTTTTTAAATACTCGTGAGTCATACTCGATAATTAGATTTTTGTGATTTTTTTATTTATTGAATTTGGTGCGTGACAATAACTAAAATAAGCAGTACAATATTGACAAGAAATAATTGATATATTTAATGAGTGATAAATTTAATCAATAAATTATTAAAAACATAAATTAAGTACTCATATATATTTCTTATATAAACATATGTAGTCGTATATATATAGAGTATAAACATGATAGATGTAATATTCATATATACTATATCAAATACTCAAATAAATATAAATATGCTTATATATAATTTATACACATTGTTTCATATATAAAAATTGAAATGTAAATATAAATATTGGTATACATAAAAAAATATATATTATAAATATTACAATTAATGAGATACATGATAAGTTTATTTTATTTTCAATTATTAGATATTCTTTTAATTAATATTTGGTTGGTTTTTTGACATTTTTATGCATTTTTTTCCGACGTATTACGAAGAAGAGAATAAAACCTAAAAAAGAAACAAAAATTGAAAAAATGAGGCTAGATTAGAGCCGAGGTCCCCAAGATTTATAGTCGCGGCCTTGAAAATCAACAAAAAGATTCCAAACGGTTTGGAGCCTCGGCCCCACATACCTGAACAATTTTTAAACTCAAATGTGGGGCATATTTTGGATGATATGAAAGGGCAACTTCTTTCATAGTTAGGAGAAACTTCCTTTGGGGCGAAAAACAAAGAGAAAAGGGAGAGGAAAACAAAGCAACAAATTGAAGATTAAAGATTGGTCTTTCTACATCGAGTTTTAAAGTTCTTTTTCTCTTTTCTATTTCACTTAGGTTGATTTGGATGTGTTTTCATTAGGGAAATATTTTTTCTATTAGAGAATAGTGATGAAAATTTTTTGAAAGAAAAGAAATGAATTTTGGGATTGTGAATGAAAATGAGATGAAAATGTATAATGAAAAGTTGATTTAATGTAAAAAGCGAGAACTCGATGATTAGATATGATTGGTAGTTGGAAATATGTGAGTGGATGAATAGTAGAATTTGTGGAAAAATGTGTAATAATGATTAGTGATTTGATGGTTTTATTAATATAAGAGTAAATAGATGCGATTGATGGAAGAAAAAGTAAAAATGAGATAATAGCATTTTTCCAAAAATGTTCATTTTCATTCACATTTCTTAGTGAAAATTTCTACTAGCAAAAAGTTTCTTGAAATTTTTATATCCAAACACAACCTTATTCTTCGTCATGATCTTACATCTGCTTTTGGGTTCTTCAGTCATACTCATAGCCTAAGTTCGTATTAGGGTTTCAAAGTAACCTAACAATATATTGTCCCTACAAATTGTCAATTCTGAGCAACAAAAATTTGTAATAAGGATTATACTAAGAATTATGAAACCATTAAAACGGTATAGAAGCATGAAAAACCTTCGGGCAAAGGGACGTCTCAGAAGTACTCTGGGTGCATATTTTTTCTGCTTTTTAATCCGGTACTTTTCCTGCACACAGAAAGATATTCAGTTTTGATTTTCAGAATAGATTATTTATATTTCATAAACAATACGAACCTGTGAAAATGCTGTCTTCTTTTCAAATGTTGCACTGTTTGCAATAAGGGCCTCAACTATTTCATCTCCAGTTGCTCCCTTTCTGCAAACAACTATGAACTGTCAAACACAATGGAGATACATACAACACTTGTGCGGTAGTATTAGGTAAAAACAAAATGATGGTATATATTATACCTAATAGATCAACTTTTGACACGAACACCATAATATTTCCTGATTCAATAGTAACAGAGGAAAAAAAGGAAACGATAAAAACTTTCACTTCTCTTCTGCCTTTTACATTATCATATATATTATACATGTAAAACACAGATTAAATACATTTACGAATAAATAAAAACATTAGCCGAGGCAGGGCGGAAGTGATACCCATGCCCGCCCCCTGCGGGTCACGGGGCGGGGTGACCCAAACACGGCGGGCATGACGGGTCGGGCCAAAATTGCCATCCCTACCTATGAACTTCTAAAGTTTTGTGAAATCGTGTCATCTTAAACACTATACGTACTATGCCATTTAATATTTGAATCAACTATAGCAGGTTAGAGAGACAAGACAAACTTTTTCAGGAGAATACATATTAGGAAAAACAGCTGAATACGTGAATTCTTAATGAAGCAATGCTAACATATACGACCTTTAAGTTAGGCATGAAAGACATATAGGCTCTCTGCTAAGCTCATTGAGTGCTATCCTATTGGTCCATCCAAGAATATAACAGCGTAGAACTTGAATTAGAACTACAAGAAAACGACACAGCAATCTCTTTAACATTCATGGGCATATAGTTCCTTACAGAACACATATGAGGCAAACCAATCTTACAGTAACAAAAGTTGAATGAATTAGTTCCTATCTGACTGTAAAGAACTGGTCAAACTAGATGCATAGAATGCATAGTTCTAACTTCTAACGTAGAAAATACCAAATTTACCTCCGCATGTCATCTATGTCTTCACCTGTGAGACTCTGGGCCGTGTTATTATCAACTAATGCGCGATTATCTCTGCACTCCTCCATATTTTGGCAATCCATTTTCTCCCCGAGAT
The DNA here is from genome assembly GCA_016081115.2 of Rehmannia glutinosa. Lineage (NCBI taxonomy): Eukaryota > Viridiplantae > Streptophyta > Magnoliopsida > Lamiales > Orobanchaceae > Rehmannia > Rehmannia glutinosa. The sequence continues at coordinate 67,929 of JABTTQ020001388.1, forward strand.
TATTACCTGAAGAGAAGTTCTATGAATACATCAGCAATTCCAAATGATGTTGTAAGCAACTAAATCCATCCAAGAGGATATGTAAAAGTATTCAAAATTAACCAGGGGATACAAAACACAAGGACTTTCAATATACCTTAATCCTCACCCTTGATTTAAACTTACTTGGTTCACATTATACCACTTCTAACTTCATTCAAATGGAGATAATGCTACTAGAAACAGCATAAAACTAAGCCATAAGAGTGCAAAAAATTACTGACAACATTTGCATCCTCTCATGCAATGAATTGGTTTCAAGCTTATTAACCGTTAAATATGAATTTGAAATGATAAAGAACACATTTGGCATTTTTCAATTTAACATGATTCAAAAGTATCTGAATAAAGATTGCAAACCTTCTGTAGACGGAACAACCCGAGAGAGAAACGGCCCATCTTCTCCAACCTCTACCTGAAACGAAGATCCGAACGGGCATCCAATCAAAGGCTGCAGAGAGCAATTCTTGTTCCCTATCTTTACTTTCCTAAACAACAGGAAATTGGAGTGACTCAAAAAAGTGGTTGCATATATACTATACTTATCATGCACAGGGTAAATTATAAGAACATGTAAAATCTTACGAGCCCGCGGTGAGTCGAGCAAAAAGCACTCTATCGCCATCATTGATGTCGAGCAATACGCTGCAGCCTTCCCAGGTGATTCTAGGGTTTTGGTTCGCGCTTAAAATTTCTTCTGAACTCTTAGTCGACATTCCTGATTCGTTTGTAGAATTCGTCGTTTTTAAGGGAGAGGCCTTGATTTTGGAAGAATTGGAGGATCAATTAGATTGAATTTTGATTTCCAAGGTTTTTGGCTGAGAAATTTCAAACTAAAACCCTAGCAAACGGGAATGAATGCAGTGGACGACGCCGTTCATAAATGGGCCTTAACGAGAGAAATTGCTGGACTTCAGAAGAAGAGGCCGTCCAATCACTAAAGATGGCCTGTAAATATAAGAACATGTGGAAAAGTCATTGACTTATTTCCTTGAAGCCCAGAGCACTGGGATCTTGTACTTTGGTTTTTATCCGAACTAGTAATCCCGCATGCAATGCGTTGACGTGTATTATTATTTTATTACTATTCACATGTATTATTATTTTTATTATTATCTATGTATAATAATATTTTATTTTATTGGTTTATCTTTGAAACTATCTATTAACATGAGTGTTATTATTACTTTATTTTAATAAAAAATATTCATATAAAGTAAATAAAAATCAAATCTATTTATAAAATTTACATTTTCAATTATAGACTTAAATTTCAAATTCAATTCTCGAAAAAACATTAAATGAATCGATTAAAAAGGATAATTAAATATAGTAAATTTTAATAATTCAATATAATAACATTAGTCAAAACAAGGTTTGTCATACTTGATACCTTGGCATTTTAAGGTTGACGTTCCTTGTAGAAAACATTATCTAACAAATATTTCCAATATATTTCTCAAGCATATTATGGACGGCTTAAAGAGTCTCAAAGCCAATTAATATAGTTAATAAATACTATCTATCACTTAAAGGAGTTCTTGAAATGGATATGTTTCAATACTCAATTCAAAATTTTCACCGTTTATAGGTTTTTCGGACTTTTTGAGAGATCATCTCGTAGATGCGAGACCTAATAATTCAATTGATTTGCAAACATACAAAGTACCAATACTTTACAAATGATATAACGACAAAGATAGTAATAAATTAAATGCATGTTATTATTATTATTATTATTATTATTGTTATTGTTATTGTTATTATTATTATTGTTGTTGTTGTTATTTCTTATTGTGATTTCAATACTTTAATCAATTGCGTGAAAACTAATCATTCTAGTGTTTTAATTCTAAATTAAACCAAAATTTCAAGAATCAATAATCAATTCATAAATTTATTCATACATATAATTAAAAATACATGAAGATATTTTATTCTATGGTATAACTTAGTAAGAAAACAAAATAGACCAGTTTCATACAAAGTTGCAGTCGCTAGGCGCGCGTCGGGCGGTGGAGGGGCGCTAGCGCTAGGGCGCCCCAGCGGGCGCCAGATTTTTTTTTTTTTTTTTTTTTTTTATTTTTTGTTTTTAATTTCTTGTTATATTTGTGGTTTTAGGATCCTTTGATGGTCAAAATTCCTATACTTTTTTTATTTTTATCAATTTTAGAGCAAGCATATCGTTAAAAACATAATATTATATATAGTAAATTACGCCAAAAAGCCAAACAAAAATCAAACTACGTCACGAATTCTCAATGGGCCGACAAAAATCAAGTCAAGAGTTTAACCCCTAAATCATATATGCAAACCCTAGTATCAACTTTTAAGTTTTAAAATTAAACCAAACAAAAAAGAACTAATCAAATAGACTAACCTTGGAGAGATATGGAGGAGTTGCTGGCGATCGGCTTTGGAGGAGTTGCGAGGCGGTCGCGGTGGATGATTTGGGGGGTGGACGGCCGAGAGATGGGGAATATGAATGAGAGAAGATGTTGAGTGTTGAGGGTAAGTAATAAGTTTTAACTTTTAATAATTCTTCTAACTTTTAACACTTTTCATTTTTTAAGTTTTTTTTTTTTGTTTAAATACCAGGTCAAAATCAAAGTCAAAAGGCTTATTCAAAAAAAAAAAAATTTGCCCAAATCAACTAGTCGCCGAACAGCCCGTCTAGGGCCGATTTTTCGCGAAAAGGCGCCCTGTGCGATTTTTTCAGCGACTACATGGTTTTGGGTGGATCTATGACCGCTTTAGCGCTAGGCCGATTTCTACAACACGGTTTCATATCATAGAATTAACGTGTGCATAATTCAAGATAATAGGTATCTGTTAATGGTGAAATTGTATTTTTTCTTATAGTGACTAATGAGAAAAATAAATTGCTCGAATGCATTGTGAATTTCTTTGCCCATATAATAGATATTTTTATGTTATTGACTATATGCTTTTAAAGAAGAATGAATAAAGATTTCTATAATCAATTGATAAGATTCAAATTGAGATATTATTCAAAATAATATGGCGGAAAAAATCATGAATAAAAATTTATAGCAAACTATTTTTCATTAGATATAAATTGTAGTAGTATTATCGCAAATTTTACAAAGAATATCATAATAATACACTTCAAAAACTATGAATATAAAAATGATATAATGAAACATAGAATAAAAAATCGTACCATTGACATCTATGTCTATTCTCTACCGTTTATTTCGTGAGTTGTAGATCCTCGAGTTTTCTCATTTTGATCAACAATGAATTATTGTAATCACTCGTCAATCAAAATAAATTATATAATACGATGGAAATTTTCACAACCCGAAAAAAGTTTATCTAGGAAGTTTATTTAAAAATACAATGCACGGAAGAATTTTGTTTTTGGTAAATATTTGAATAAGATTTTTAAAAAGGTAATACATAGATGTCCATTTTGAGTGTTATACGGTTTGAAAAAGTTATCGCGTTGAACAAATTGTTGTCCTTGTATTGTAAGGTAAAAAATTTCTAGATTGATGAATATTTTATTTTAAGGTAAGATTTTGTCAATTTTTCACTAAACATATTTTTAATTATCCGATCACGCAAACATTGTCAAATTTGATTAAAAGTATAAATAAATATTTGATTACAATATTTTCCTAATATATATAAGAAGTAAAAAAGAGCGGTAAAATTTTTGTTTTCGGACTTTTGCTATTATATATATAGATATTTAGATAGTATAAATATAAGAGGATTTAACATAAATAATAAGTCGCCAAGAAAACTTCGAACACAAAATCAATTGTTAATTCAATGATGAAATATACATAAAATCGCAATTCATCTATTTTATATAACTATTATTAAACAATTTAGGAAAGTTTGAATAGTCATTAGTATTTAAAATTTGATTAATTAATATTATATTGTACAAAATTGCATCGACGCCATTGAAACAAATAAATAATATATTTGATGAAGATATGATGTAAAAAATAAACAAATCATTGTAATATATATTTAAGAAGAACTGACGTATATTAATATCAAGTATATTGAAATATAATTTATAATTTTTACAATCTATATATTATATATAGATAGAATTGATGTACACTATAGAATCACTTTTGGTATAAAGTAGGAACACCAGTAAATAAAATTTTCCTAATTTTTATACATATAAAATAGGAATACAATTTATGATATTTTCCTAATTTATATACATATAAAGTAGGAATATCATTTACAATCTTTTCTTACAATATTTTATTAATTTATATAATTACAACGATATTCTTATAATATTTTCCTAATATAAGAATTTATAATAATTACCATTTATAATGTTTACAATTATTTCCTAATATAATAAGCAAAAAGAGCGGGAAAATAAAAGTTCCAGGACTTCTCGCTATTATATATATATAGATATAGATTCTTTTTGTGGTGACAAAAATTTATTTTAAGAAAGAAAAATAAATTTTAATGATGTTATTGAAAGTGAGATGAAATAGGATGATAATTTATATAATTTTTTTGGTGAAATACTAATTAAATATGATTGGTGATAAACAAAATGAGAGGGTGAATAGTATATTTACAAAATAAAAGTATAATGATGATGATAGGTTGATGTAATAATGTTTTATAATGAAATGGTATTTGGATATAATTGATTATTGAAAAGGTAAGAATGTGTATCAATGTAATTTAAAAAAATATTATGATCAATCGTACCACTCCGCAACAAAATTTATGTGACGAAAATTGCAAAATGTGAAAGCCAACCTCTATAAATTAATAATCTTACGACCGCCAAAAATTTATTAATTTAACGGAATATTAAATAATGAAAAAATTAATAATTTATTAATTTATAAAAATAGAGCTTGTAAAAAAGGATAATTGCCATACTCATCTAAAAACTATTGAATGATTGCAGAATATTAATTTATTTTTTCTTGCTAATAAACAAACATCAAAAGATTCAACTAGAATTGGCAATGGGTCAAGCGAGCGAGCCCATCAGATTTTGAAAAACTGGGTCGGATCGGACCACAAAAAGATTGGCCCAGCCCATATATGCACTTTGTGTGTCCAAAAGGTCGGGCAAACAGGTCATACTTCATTCGAGCCTAAAAATATGGTGAGTCGGACCCAAACCTCGGGCCGATCGGGGCGGGCTTGATTTTACCACCTCTAGATTCAATCTTGTAATGTCGATATTATACAACTGCAGATAGGTTGGCGAGAGTTATTGCCAACTAGCAACTATTGGAGAGTGATAAATGGATTGTAGATTTGCAAATAATAATTATATTGTAAATCTCAATTCTCAAGAGAAAACTCAACAACAATGACATTGAATAACTTTTTGTTGAGATATGAGAAAACCACACTAAAAATACTTACTACCTAAACAAAAGTCGGATATTTGATTCAATGTGACTTCATAAAAACAAATAACAATTGAGTCATTTTTTATGAAAATCTTCATAGATTAATTATAAATGTATTATATATCAAGGAATATTTATTAATTTATATATTGAATGAGCCCGATATGAATTCTAGTATATATTATCTTATAAATTTAACGAACTATTAATTTATCACGTTATCCCGAGTTGGGACTGGCCAAAAATTTATGTAAGTGTTATTAAATAATCGAGTATTAAATTATCGAGATTTTACCGTATTTTAAGATAAAATAATAAAAATATTAGTACATGTCGAGAAGATACGAGCTTGGGTTTGTTTATGTATTTGGAAAGAAGATGAAGTACAAAATCTTATTGATAAGTGTCATTTTGTACATATTTTGTGCTATTAATTCAATAGTTTTGAATTGTTTTGTTAGAAAAATCATAGTTTCTCAAGTATTTCTATAGCATTTCATCATGTGATGTGTTTAACATTATAGGTGGAGCAATTTGGAGCAATGTGAAGCCAATATTAATTGTAAAAAGGCAAGAAAATCACTCAACATGACTGGGGGTGTCAAGTAACATGGCCATGTTCAAAAAGAAGGAAATAAATTGAATAAAAATTGGAAAAAGGGTCCAAAACGCCAAACCGTGTCACCAAACACGGCCATATTGAAGGGGATCAAAAGAAGAGAAAAACCGCACAAAACAGGCCCGAACACGGCCTGGCCGTGTCAGATAACACGGCCGTGTCGCATAACACGACCGTGTCAGGCCTATTTTCAATTTTTTTTGCAAAGACGGCCTGGCCGTGCTGCCCAACACGGCCGTGTCAGGGCCACTTTCGCACACTTTTTCTTTGCGGAATTTGGGGAAAACTCACCAACCAATCCATTTTGGCCACTTTTGTACACTTTTAACACCCTATTTTCTTTGAAACATGTCTCCATGTCCCCTCCCTCATCACTTGAATACAAGAATTCACCAACCAACAAGGAAAATTGAGGTGATTGTTTAATAAAAGAGAGTACTATCAATGTGTTGGTTGCCTATAAAAGCCAAGGGTTGAAGTTGGGAGATTGATTCATTAGATACTCAGAAAATATTCATTGTATTCACTTCATTAAGTAGAATTGGGATCAAGAGGTCTTGGAAAAGAAAGCTTGGGGCAATATTGGAGAAGAAGAAGGCTTAGAGCAACATCATCAATCAAGGAAGAAGTCCATTGAGGTTTTGAGAAAGATAAGTACACCATGTCTACAATACTTAAATCTTCTTGTGTAATTTACTCTTTTGTCAAAATCATGAGTAGCTAAAATCTTAGTGTTTGAGTGTAATGAACTCTAGAATGGATTTGTGATTGAGGTTTGTATGTTTTTAATAAAATTCTCATGTCTTGTGTGATTCACTTATATCATGCTTATCTCATTCGAGTTAATATTTCCGGTATATTAATTTGATATCTTTTCTTCATCGGTGTAATCGAAAGATTTATGGTGAAAAAGAAATGTATAAGTGAAAAGAGTTGCATGCAATCCTAGATATGGGACGACATAAATCTTCCGGATTAGGGTCAAACCTAATATGGGAATTCATAAATCGTTATAATGCAATCTTGGGGGTTTTAACTAGGAAGAGATTTCAGTTAATCAACTTGAGATTAGGAGTTTTTCGCCTTGAGAAAGGGATTAACTTAAATTGGGAATTTCTACGGTCCACATAACATGGGATTTTATTAAAAGAGGTTGGTTTTTGCTTAAGGGCTTATGGTTGAATTTTTATCTTGTTAAATCACAAAAACATTCTAGAGGGATTTACATTCAAACATATTTCTATCTCTTGATTTCTCATTCTACAATCTACTTTTATCTAATTTATTGTAAGTTGCGATTATTTTAAATTCTCTATTTTTTCATTTTCCATTTTAACAAACAAAACTCGAAAATTGCTAGATTAGATAACAAAAAGACGGTAATTATTAGTACTTATAATCCTCGTGGGAATGACACTCGGTACTCAATAATCTATACTACAAAACGATAGGTGCACTTGCCTACGGTTTTCTAGAGTAACTTTTGAGCCATCACTTATTTAATTAGATTTTCGTGTAGATCTTGATACCAACTCAGTTTTTTTAAATTACAAAGTGATATTTTCTAACCCTAGCCTCCTTTTCTCTCTAACCATCTCTCTTTTGTTTCTCTTCTTGTTTCTCATTGTTAAGGGGTGATTTTTGGCCATTTTCGGCCGGAAATCACCCCATCTACATCCTATTATCAATTTATTTACTAAATAAGTGGTTTTCCACATAGATCTGGATTGTTTGTTTTGTTGTTTTTGATTTTGCCGTCTTGTGCGGCGCTTGGTTTATCACCGTCTTTGTGCGGTGTTTTTCTTGTGTGGACGATTCAGACAAGCAAGTTTTCGATCCGGCGGACAGAGATAACAAATCAGATTATGGTCTTCAACAGATTGCAGATCTGGAATCATAGGTATTCTAGACATTACAGAATTTTCAAAATTGTAGGCTTTAAGCCGGTTTTTGTTATTAACCTAGATGCTATGAGTTTTTTCATAGTTAATCTTCCACGGTTTTTAACAGATTTGTTTATGTCTACTATCGATGTATTGCTAGTTTGAATTATTTAATAAAATTATTTTTCTTTTTTGTCAAAAAAAAAAAACTCGCTTTTTTAATATATATATAGGCACTTGTTAAATCAAAGGACTAGACCTATTCACATAGACGCTCGACATCCATTAGGAAGACAATGAAATTCAAATAAAATAATTGTGTTTGTTATAGTGAAAATGGAAATAATTGGCCTAATTAATTATGAGATTCTAAACTACTCCAATTAATTAAGCCCCAAAGAACACCTATGAAAATACATATATTGTTTCTATTTGGTATCATCAATCAATTAACAAAATTGCTACAATCAATTAACAAAATTGCTACAATAAATATATTGTTTCGTTCGACAAGTTTTAATTCGTTAAACTAATCCATAGTTGTCGTTGAAACAAAAGGGTAGCTCTCACTAAGTCATGACAAGGCAATTTACTTGAAAAATGTATTCCAAATCTTTTTCCAAAATGAAAAACTTTAAATTGGTGTGGTATTGTTCTTTTGAGTGTGTTCGATTTGCCTACAATACAATAAGTCGTGAGATGTATCAAAATTGTGCTCTCGAAATCCTCTTATATATGCTCAATTAGTCAATTCGAGAAGAGATCTAGTAACTTGAGTCTTGAGCACACATATATAGGACTAAAGTAACAAAATGAATTACATAACATGTAATTTGGTGAGTATTCAATTCATAGTGATCTATGGGAGATTATTATTTGGTTTTGAAGAAAAATAAAATTTATTGTTCTTCTTCAAGTTATTAATATTATTGTTTAGGCCCTCGTAGTTAGTGTCATAACTCATCAAAAATATAATATGACATAATCTTAAAAAAAAAAAAAATCCAGATGGGATCTTCTGTCCCAAGAGAGTGTTTCATATTCTATTCCACCGCACGGATGATTGTCACGTGTATAAAAATTATCGTATTAATCTTGAAGTAAAAAATCAGCCCTAAATTGTTATTTTTCTATAAGGTGGTCTCTATACACATGATAATCATACGTGCGGTGGAATAAGAGATGAAATAGTTCCTCTTTGCAATAGAAATTCCCTCCGAATTTCTTATAAATATTACATATATTTTCATTTCAAATTTATCTTTTTCCTCTTGTTGAATAATACAGCTACAACAGCAAGTTAGCTCGAGTTGTTAGCATCTTAATCATTAGACAGGTTGGTTAGCAAATAACTGTCACATTTCTTTATTACATTCCTTCTATAAATAAGTGGCCGCAGGATGTAAAATACTCAAGTTTGGAAATGAATACAATTCACTATATTCTCTCGATTATCATTATTAGCATGGTATCATGAGCCTTCTTCCGCCCATGGCATCCGCACTCCTACCTACACTAAACACACTCAACATTCGCCTTGATCGATCCAACTATACATTCTGGAGAGCTCAAATTCTAGCTACTACTACAGCCCATGGATTTGAGGAATATCTCTTGGGTACAATTGCAGTGCCTCCTCAGCGGAGTACTAATGGTGATTCTGGCACCAGCTCCATCAATCCGGAATACTCAAACTGGTTGCGCATAGATAAGTTTCTCTACAGCTGGATTCTTAATTCGATCTCTGAGAATATGTTAGGATATGTAAGTAGATGTTCTACTTCCTGTGAAGTTTGGAGTACTTTGGAGAATATATTTCGAACACAATCTCAAGCTAGAGTTTTACATCTCAAATCAATGCTTCAGTCAATGAAAAAGGATGATCTCAGTATAACAGAGTATATTCTTAAGACAATTGTTGATGAAATTCATGCCGCTGGTAAAGTTGTTATTGATGATGATTTCATGTTGTATGTTTTACATGGATTGGGGCGGAATATGAATCAGTAGTGGTGAATTTAACTTCCAAGAAAGATCTTACAATCTCGAGATGCGAGTTTACTCTCCAAACTCATGAGATGCGTTTGCAACAAATGAATTCGTCTCTCTCTCTACCAATGTCAATACTACCCGTGGTAAATCCTTCTTTAAATGTGGCAACTAAGAAATCATTCCATGATTTTCGTCCTCCTCGAGGTGGTTTTTCATAGAGATTTCGAGGCAGAGGAAGGTTTTCTAGAGGTTCTAGAGTGGTGTGTCAAATATGTGGGAAGAACAATCACATTCTTTTTGTCGCAAAATGTTTTAAGAGATTCAATGTTAATTTCTCTGGCACGGATCCTTCATCACAGAACTCTGGTTTTCATTCTCATCCCCCACAGGCTCATTTTACCACTCTGAATTCTACTGGCAATAATTTTCCACAGGCCACGATTCGCCTATTCTCCTTCGTGAATTCAAATATGTCATCATTAGCTCTCGATAACATGTACTCCTCTCAGTTTCGGGCCTATAATGTCAATGCAAGTACTATGGCTAACAATTCTCCCATGAATGATTGGTACATGGACAGCGGGGCCACTCACCATGTGACTGCAAATTTGGGAAATCTGACATTATAAGCTCCTTATGGAGGTAAAGATTCTCTATACATTGGCAATGGTTCTCCCCTATCTATTACTCATATTGGGTCCTGCTACTTTTCCTTCTATCCATTCCTCTCATTCTCTAAATCAACCAAGTCCTACATGTTCGATGTTACCAAAAATTTACTCAAAGATTTCTAAGTTTATACAAGACAATCATGTGTATATTGAGTTTCATGCTACTTGTTGTCTTGTTAAGGACCGGAGAACTCATCAAACTCTACCGAGAGGTGTCCTTAGGATGGCTTATACCAGCTTGATCTCTCTCATCTCCATTCAAAGCCAACCTCTTCTACAACCGCAAGTTCTTCCAAATCGCCTCGCCTTTACACATCCACCGCACTGCTTTCTTCTTCTTGTACTAGCTCGCTGTAATTCTTTTGTTTTATGGCACAAAAGACTTGGCCATACTTGTAATAATACACTCACTCATGTACTCAAGTCCTTACAAATACCTTGTAAACATTCCACAATTTTCTATGAAGCATGCAAACTGGGAAAAATGCACCAGCAACATTTTAATTCTGTAGTTCATAACAGCACATCTCCTTTTGAAATAATTCATACGGATGTTTGGGGTCCTGCTTCTATTCCTTCTTTAAATGGTTACAGATATTATGTTCATTTTGTTGATGATTTCTCTCGCTTCACATGGATTTTTCCAATGCATAAAAATCTGAAGTTCAATCCATTTTTCTACATTTTAATGCCATGGTTGAGAGATTCTTTCAGTACAAAATAAAAACTATCCAATCGGATTGGGGAGGGGAATATAGAAGCCTAAGTCCTATACTTAAATCTCTTGGCATCCATTTCAGGCACTCTTGTCCACACACTCACCCTCAAAATGGTCTACGAAAAAGAAAACACCAACATATTCTTGAAATCAGGCTCTTCTCACAGACAGCAGTGAGTTTCCCACTAAGTTTTGGTGGGATGCTTTCTCTACGAATTTTTTTTATCATCAACTCTCTTCCTACTCCCATTCTTCAACACTCTTCACCATATCAGAAGTTACTTGGAAAGCCCCTCCTTATTCCTTCTTGAGAACTTTTGGTTGTGCTTGTTTTCACTTCTTCCAAACTCAAAGATAGATCTCGTAAATGTATCTTTCTAGGCTATAGCCCACAACACAAAGGCTATAAATGTCTTTCTCCTCGGCCGAGTATTCATTGCAATTATCTTGTTGCATTCAACGAATTTGAATTTCCATACAAAACCTTGTTTGCCTCGGTCACCAACATGACCCACAACTCTGTCTCATTCTCGCCCTCCATGTACTCTTATTTCCGTCTCTCATTCCTCCTTTACACTCAGCTTCATCCTCTACTTCAAGCTCTACTCATCTTCCCCCCTCTCCTCCCTCTCCCCCATCTCTCCAATCTCAGCCAATTGATCGGCCTAAGTCTGCTTCTCCCATTCCCAGGCCCCTACAACCCCAAATAATCACACCATGACCACACGCTCCAAAAATGGCATCTACAAACCAAAAAGTGTATAATGCCATCTCTCGCTCCATCCATTTCGAACCCTCCAATGCCAATGAAGCACTATCTTTACCTCATTGGAAACTTGCAATGGATGAAGAATATAATGCCCTTATGCAAAATCATACTTGGGAGTTGGTCCTTTGATCGAGCACATTCCTCCCATCACTAACAAGTGGATCTTTAAGGTAAAACATAGAGTGATGGGTCCGTGGAATGATTAAAAGCTCATTTGGTTGCTAGGGTTTTGAGCAATATGTCGGAGTATATTATTTTGATACGTTCAGTCCGGTGGTGAAACCTCTTACTATCCGCATTATTTTGAGTCTTGTTGTCACTAGAGGTTGGCATATACATAAGGTTGATGTGAATAATGCATTTTTGAATGGTGATCTTAAATAACCTGTCTATATGGTGTAACCCCAGGGGTATGTTAGTCCAAGTGGCTACGATAATCTAGGGGGTGAATAGATTATGCCGATTTTTCGCAAATCACCCTCTTTTTCGAAACAACGAGTAAATAACAAGAATGTAAATGCGGAAAATAAACAACACTCGTTGATTTAAAGAGGTTCAACCCACCTAGGGCCTAATCATCTACCACCCCAAAGATCTCAGGGATGGATTTCAAAAAGAAAAAAAGATTTTATTAATTTACCAAAAATTAATACAACACCTTGAGGATTACCACAACCCTCTTTCACCACCTTGAGGATTACCACAACCCTCTTACAACACCTTTGAAGATTACCACAACCTTCAAACACCTATCACCTAGATCACCCAAGTGTATTCTTACCACAAGAATACTCACAAGGATGTCTTGTGTTGAATGATGACCAAAATCAAGATTACAACTCAATAAAGATTGAAACAATATGAGTACAAGTGTAATCAAGAATTGAAAGCCTAGACCTCAAATTTGTGCAAGTGAAAGTGCTTAGGCTAATACAACAAGATATATGAAAGTGTTTGCTCAATTGCTCTTTGCTTGTATGGAGTGTTGTGTCTTGTTGCTTGAATGAAGCCTCTAATTATAGGAGAGGACTTGGCTTTCATTTCCGGACATTGGCTCCTCCTTCGGGGAGTGATTTTTCGCAAAAGAAACCATTTAAAATGATCAATATAGTGTTAGAAATTAATCCCACAAAATAGGGAAAAGTTATCAAAACGCAACGGATAGTTTGTTGATAAACAAGGGTTCGACCGGTCGCGCAGAGATAAGATTGAAATTGAATTCTCGCGATTTTTTACGGGGGACCGGTCGAAGGGGGTGCGCGGCCGCCCTTAGTCATGTGACGGTTGCCCCTTGAAGAATTTACTTAAACAGAAGTGCGGAACAAAAATCCAACTCCAGTGCAAAAGTCGCCACGGCCGACCACACCCGTCGCCCACCTGGTCGACCGGGCCGCCCGCCCCTATTTTTCTTACGCCCCATTTTCTGTTTCTCATTTCGACTCAGTACGGGTTGCCCTATAGGCGGCACCGGTCGAGCTCGAAACAAATGTGTTGTCCAATTTTTATTGAAAATAAACTCCAAGAAATACTCGAAAAATAGTAAAAACATTTTAAGTTGATCGGAAGTATTTAGACAACATTTAGGGACATAGTTTTGGTTTAAAAACATATTTGAACAAAATCGAACATAATCATCAAAATCATGATAAAAACATTTATCTAACAAACTCCCCCTTTTTGATGATTACAAACCAAAACAATTTTCTTGAGGACGATTTGAAAGCCAAATAAAATTTTCGGTTTTACAAGTAAACTATTTGTTAGAAGTATTTCATACAAAGCTCCCCCTATTTATGAGCATATCAACAAACGATTATTATAAGTAAGAAGCACAAGCTATAACAAGCTTATATAGAATGCATCATGAGCTAAGGAGCTCCCCCTGTCACAAAACTTATAATCAATTTCATCCGAGTCCAAAATTCAAGCCATGGACTAGGTATTAGAGTCCACAATACTTATTGTGAGATTTTATTAGCTTTTCTTGAGCTAACGAGCCAATATCCTGTTTCTCCCCTTTGGAATCATCAAAAGAATGTTAGAATGGTGAAAACACCATACAATAATATCAAAGTGCGCCAAAGGGACGGTTTATGAACCGTTGAGCAATTAAAGCATAATAATCCAAGGAAAATGGGAGAAATGTAATATGAAGAGTTCATACGCTTGTTTTGTTTGTCAAAACATGATCTCAATAAGTATAGAAAACTTTTAAAAGCAAGAGAATCATGTATAAGTTGAAAATTGTCATTGCGACATTTCATCGAACACCTTGTGTGTGTTAAAAATAAAAGAGGTTGTATATAACCTTTGTAAATGGTTCAAGCCAAAAATTTCAACACCAATTCAAGTCAATCATCATACATAACAACATAACAACCAAGCTCATCATGATCATAATGATCGGAAAAGAAGAGAAATTCTTACCATTTGATCGGAAAGAGTGAGCCATAATGATGATGATCATGCTATATAATGTCCATGTTGTGTAAAATATGCATGAAATCCATTTTTGAATGAAATTTGAGTGAATTTGGCAAAGGGGACGAAAAATGGCCAAAACAATGTTAAAGTGAAGAATCTTTGAAGATAGAACGTTTAAAAGCCAAAATATAGCTTAGGCGGCCGAGGTCGAGGTTGAGGCGGCCGGTCGAGGTTGAGGGCGACGGTTGCCCTCAACTCCTTCACTCATTTGTCTTGTCTGGGATTTTACCAAAATCCGAATTTTCAACCAAAAATCCGATTTTTCGCCCCTAAGTTTTAAAACGTGTAAAAAGCAAACGTAAGCTTCATTCAATATGCATTATGCCTAACCGAGCTCGTATTGATGAAAAAGTCTCGGAAGATAGCGGTTTTGTAAAAATGTCCGCTAATTGATCTTGAGATGGTACAAAAGATATCTCAATTTACGTTTTGAAATACAATCCCTTAGAAAATGATGTGTCGAATCTCAATATGTTTAGTACGGTTATGATGAATAGGGTTTTGAGCAATATTTATAGCGGATATATTATCACAAAAGATAGGTACATTTTCAAAAACGCATTTGTAATCCGCTAAGGTTTGTTTCATCCAAAGAAGTTGAGTACAACAAAATGCGGCGGAAATGTATTCGGCTTCGGCCGTTGAAAGAGAAACACAGTTTTGCTTCTTTGAAAACCAAGAAACTAGGCAATCGCCTAAAAATTAACATGATCCGAAAGTACTTTTCCGATCATCAATATTTCCCGCATAATCCGAATCACTATAACCTTTAAGAGAAAAATTTTCATTCTTTGGATAAAATAAACCATATTGAATGGTGCCTTTCAAATATCGAAAAATCCTTTTAACGACACTCATGTGAGATTCTTTGGGATTGCTTTGAAAACGAGCACATAGGCATACGGCATGAAGAATGTCCAGTCTACTAGCGGTTAAATAAAGTAAACTATCAATCATACCTCGATACTTTGATTCATCCACGGACTTGCCTTTCTCATCTTTGTCAATTTTGACATTTGTTGCCATAGGAGTAGAGACGGTTCTTCCTTTTTCAATGCCGAACTTTTTCAAAAGTTCTTTTGTATACTTTGATTGCGAAATATAAATACCTTCTTGACATTGCTTAATTTGAAGTCCAAGAAAGAAGTTAAGCTCCCCATCATACTCATCTCGAATTCTCCTTGCATTAACTTAGAAAATTTCTTGCACAAAGAATCATTAGTAGCACAAAGATAATATCATCAACATATATTTGCACAAGCAAACAATCTTGCCCCTTTTCAAAAACAAAGAGAGTTGTATCAACTTTACCTCTTATAAAACCATTTTGTAAAAGAAAAGAGCTAAGTCTATCATACCATGCACGGGGTGCTTGTTTTAAACCATACAAGGCCTTTTAAGTTTATAAACATCATTTGGCCTAGAGAAATTTTCAAACCCCGGAGGTTGTTTTACATAGACTTCTTCTTGAATAATACCATTTAAGAAAGCGGATTTAACATCCATTTGGTAAAGTCTCAAGTTTTTAAAACAAGAATAGGCAAGTAAAATTCGAATAGCTTCTAAACGTGCTACGGGTGCAAAAGTTTCATCATAGTCAATACCTTCTTCTCGACAATACCCTTGAGCTACTAACCTTGCCTTATTTGAACAATATTGCCTTGATCATCAAGTTTGTTAGGAATACCCATTTTGTACCAATAATGGTTTGAGAAGGAGGACAAGGTACCAATTCCCATACATCATTTCTTTCAAATTGATTCAACTCTCTTGCATCTCTAGGAACCAATCCTCATCTTCAATAGCCTCTTTAGCATTTTTAGGCTCCTTTTGAGAAATAAGAGCTTTCTCGGCAAATTTTCTCCGAGTCATCACTTTGTCAAGGGGATCACCAATAATAAGATCTTTTAGGTGATCTCCTTAAATTTCAATGCAACGGGAAGATCCGAGATATCACCTCTATCTTCTTGAGGACCATTTGAAGTGGTCGGTTGATTATTTGATGTAGACGGTTGATCATCAATTTGAAACAGATTTGTTCAATAATATCCTCTTCATCACTTTCATCATTAGGAATTCTTTCAACTCCGAAGCTTCATTGAATTTAACATGGATGGATTCTTCAACAACTCCACTAGTCTTATTGTAAACCCGATATGCTTTGCTTTTTGTTGAATATCCCATAAATATCCCTTCATCGGCCTTAGGATCAAGTTTGTCCAATTGATCCTTGGTATTCAAAATAAAACATTTACAACCAAATATCTTGAAATAACTAATATTTGGAGTTCTACCTTTCCAAAGCTCATATGGAGTTTTATTCATTTTAGGACGAATATAAACTCAATTAATGACATAGCAAGCGGTACTTACGGCTTCGACCCAAAAGTACTTTGGAAGTGAAAATTCATTGAGCATAGACCGACTCATTTCTTGTAATGTCCGATTTTTCCGTTCGGCTACTCCATTTTGTTGAGGTGTCCTTGGAGCCGAGAAATTATGAGCATATCCTTTGGTTTCACAAAATACTCTAAATTCACCATCAAATTCTCCACCTCGATCGCTTGAATAGACTTGATAGTGTCTTCCTTTTCATTCGAATAAGTCTACACAACTTAACAAACTCATTAACGGCATCGCTTTTATTGGTAAGAAAAAGAGCCCAAGTATATCTTGAAAAATCATCGACTATA
The DNA here is from genome assembly GCA_016081115.2 of Rehmannia glutinosa. NCBI lineage: Eukaryota > Viridiplantae > Streptophyta > Magnoliopsida > Lamiales > Orobanchaceae > Rehmannia > Rehmannia glutinosa. The sequence goes on from JABTTQ020001388.1 coordinate 85,187, forward strand.
ACAAAAGTGTAATGTTTTCCACTTAGACTAGCCGTACCAATGTCCCCATACAAATCAAGGTGAAGCATTTGTAGGGGTTTGGTTGTGGAAATTTCATTTTTGGGCTTAAAACTACTCTTAACTAATTTGTTCTTTTGACAAGTGTCACATAAGCCAAGATTTTCAAAATTCAATTTGGGTAGTCCTTTCACATGTTGTTTTTGTAAATATTTTTCAAATTTTGTATCCAACATGTCCAAGTCGCCTATGCCATAAACTAGTTAAATCATTATTGGCGACTAAACAAGAAACATTTTGACTAACCAAATCACTTGTACAAATTTTGTAAAGATTGCCTTTTCTATTTGCTTCACAAATATTTTCACCATTTTTAAGTATAAGGCATTTTTCTTTATTAAAGGAAACATCATATTTTGAATCACAAAGTTGGCTAACACTTATCAAATTAAACTTAAGCCCTTCAACTAATAGAACATTACTAAGAGAGAAAGAAGAGTTACCAATTTCTCCATTTCCAAGAATTTTTCCTTTGCCATTGCCGAACATGACCATACCCTCTTCTTGGAGCTTGATGTTGGTAAAAAGTTCTCTCCTCCCGGTCATATGGCGTGAACATCCGCTGTCCACGAGCCATTTTGAATCTTCCATTGTGGTTATAGCCCCTATTACCTACAAAAGAATTTCTTTTAGGTACCCTATAATTTTGGGGTCCATGGGGTTAGTCTTGAGACCTTTGGGTCTCCAAACATGTCTTGAGCTATTTCTCAATTTGCAATTATTAGCATAATGTCCAACTTTGCCACAATAAAAACAAGTAGGAGTATTATAATTATTAGCACGTACAAAAGTCGGACCTTGGTTATTTTTCTTAAAAGCACTTTGAAATGGCTTATAACCAAGTCCCGATTTGGAATGCTCACCTCTTTGTGCATCTAAAATTTTTGTGACTTTATCCGTACTTATGTTGAAACGATGCACATCATTTTTCAAACATTCAATATCTTTTGTGAGCAATTCCTTTTCGGTTTCAAGAGAATGAATTCTAGTAAGAGTAAGAGCATGAGCTTTGTCTAGAGATTCATAAGAGGTAAATAATTTTTCCTTTTCAACTTTAATCTCCTTTGCTCCTTTTTCAAATTTTTGTATTTAACGATTAAATTTTGAAACTCAATTTGCAATTCATCAAAATCACATTGCAAGTCATCAACTATGGAGGAAGTAGAAGAGTTTGAGTGTACCTCATTGTTTTCATCGCCTATAGCCATGAGACCGTGTTCGGTTTCTCCTTCCTTCATCGGTTGTTTCGAGTAGTTCATCCCACGTTTTGACTTCCGCATTTAGAGCCTTCTTTTTTGTGAAAGGCTTCCTTTTCTTTTGCTCCTCTTCATCGAGCCGCAATCGGCAATGAAGTGCCGGGCTTTCCGCATTTAAAGCAAGCATTATCTCTTGGTTTTCTTGCTTTATTTTTATTCACAAATTTTGCAAATTTTCGAACAAGTGCGCCGTCTCCTCATCATCATCATCATTATTATCATAGTATGCATTATTAGAAGAAGAAACAAGACCTTTAGGAACAATTTGCATACCCGATTGATTTGTGGATGGTTTAGAATTTTTCCTCTCCTTGAGATAGACTTCATAGATGAGTAGATTTCAATAAGCTCATCAAACTTGAGTGTCTCAAGATTTTGTGCCTCCGTGATTGTCGTTACTTTTTCGGACCATGACCGGGAAGTACATTTAATACCTTGGTCACCTTGTCTTCTTCGGAGATGACTTTGCCGAGGGCCACAAGAGGATTGACAATATTGTCAAGCCTTTCCACCATCTTGAGATGCTTTCGCCATCATACATGTTAAAGTTTTCAAGTCTTTAACAAGCATGGTCTTTTCTTGCTTGCTTGACTTTCTTAGTCCCTTCATAGATTGTCTCCAATTTTTCCCAAACCTCATGTGCCGACCTTATGCCTCTTATGCGATTGTACTCGGTGGCGGTAAGAGAACAATGCAAAATATTTAAGGCCTTACCGTTTAGAGAGAAAGCCTTTTTGTCGTTTTCATCAAACTCCTTGAAAGGTTTAGGAGCCAAGGTGCCATCCTCCGATTTCTTTGTTGGTTGATCAACTCCTTCAATGACCACATTCCAAATGTCGAACCCGCACCCTTGTAGGAAGCACTCCATACGGTCTTTCCAAAATGCGTAGTTGTTGGCGTCGAATAGTGGTGGCTTATTGGTGGAGGCGCCGGTGGTGAGATGAGCATCATTAGTAGCCATGGATCTTTCCTCTTTACTCGGAACGAGCTAGCCAAAGAGTTTGGCTTTGATACCACTTGTTAGTCCAAGTGGCTACGATAATCTAGAGGGGGGTGAATAGATTATGCCGATTTTTCGCAAATCACCCTCTTTTTCGAAACAACGAGTAAATAACAAGAATGTAAATGCGGAAAATAAACAACACTCGTTGATTTAAAGAGGTTCAACCCACCTAGGGCCTAATCCTCTACCACCCCAGAGATCTCGGGATGGATTTCAAAAAGAAAAAAAGATTTTATTAATTTACCAAAAATTAATACAACACCTTGAGGATTACCACAACCCTCTTTCACCACCTTGAGGATTACCACAACCCTCTTACAACACCTTTGAAGATTACCACAACCTTCAAACACCTATCACCTAGATCACCCAAGTGTATTCTTACCACAAGAATACTCACAAGGATGTCTTGTGTTGAATGATGACCAAAATCAAGATTACAACTCAATAAAGATTGAAACAATATGAGTACAAGTGTAATCAAGAATTGAAAGCCTAGACCTCAAATTTGTGCAAGTGAAAGTGCTTAGGCTAATACAACAAGATATATGAAAGTGTTTGCTCAATTGCTCTTTGCTTGTATGGAGTGTTGTGTCTTGTTGCTTGAATGAAGCCTCTATTTATAGGAGAGGACTTGGCTTTCATTTCGGACATTGGCTCCTCCTCGGGGAGTGATTTCTTTCGCAAAAGAAACCATTTAAAATGATCAATATAGCTGTTAGAAATCAATCCCACAAAATAGGGAAAAGTTGTCTGAAAACGCAACGGATAGTTTGCTGATAAACAAGGGGTTCGACTGGTCGCGCAGAGATAAGATTGAAATTGAATTCTGCGATTTTTTACACAGGGGACCGGTCGAAGGGGGTGCGGACCGGCCGCTCTTAGTCGTGACTTGGTTGCCCTTGAAGAATTTACTTAAACAGAGAAGTCTGGAACAAAATCCAACTCCTGTGTGTCGCCCGCCGTCGGCCGGTCGACCGACCGGTCGCCCCACCTCGGTCGACCGGTCGCCCACCTGGTCGACCGGTCGCCCCGCCCTATTTTTCTTACGCCCCATTTTTCGTTTCTCACTCGACTCAGTGCACGGGTTGCCCTATGGGGCGGCCGAGTCGAAACAAATGTGTTGTCCAATTTTTATTGAAAATAAACTCCAAGAAATACTCCGAAAAATAGTAAAAACATTTTAAGTTGATCGGAAGTATTTAGACAACATTTAGGGACATAGTTTTGGTTTAAAAACATATTTGAACAAAATCGAACATAATCATCAAAATCATGATAAAAACATTTATCTAACAGGGTATATTGATGTTCATAAACCTACACATGTGTGTCGATTGGTTAAGGCTCTATATGGTCTACAACAGCTCCTAAAGCATGGTATGATAAACTCGAAGGCCTTTCTAGTATCTCTTGGATTCAAAACTCGCTTTGATTCATCCTTATTCATGTTACAAGTGCACGGGAAGTTGATATTGGTTCTAGTTTATGTCGATGATATCCTCATCACGGGAGATTACAAGGTTTTCATTTCTGATCTCATTTCTAAACTACATCACACATTTTCTCTTAAAGACTTAGGTGCCGTGAGTTATTTTCTTGGGATTGGAACACGTCGGACTCTGGATGGGATTTACTTACTTCAATCCAAATATATTAAAGATCTAGTCCAGGAAAACATGCACGAGCTCTAGCAAGCATGTACCAACTCCTATCTCAGAATACAAAATTGTCTATTTTCGATAGCCCCTCTCGATGAACCTACACTTTATCGAAGCACGTCTGAGCCCTGCAATATCTAACCATGACTCGGCCCGATATCTCTTTCGTGGTGAATAAACTCAGTCAATTTTTGCACGCCCGGTGAATCATTGGAAGATCTTTAAACGTGTATCGAGGTATCTAAAAGGAAGTCTCAATATGGGTATTCTGTTTCACTTATTTCACGGTTCACACTAGAATCTTTATCGCGGATGCCAATTGGGCAAGTTGTGTTGATGATCGTCATTCTACCAGTGGTTATTGTGTTTTCCTCGGCCCTAACCTCATTTCTTGGAGTTCTAAGAAGAACACGTCATTGCTCGCAGCAGAAGATCGAGAGTGAATACCGAACATTGGCTCTTGCTCACCGAGGTTACTTGGATCATCGCACTCTTTCTTTGAACTTGGTATTCATCTTTCCCAACCATCTATCTTGTGGACAGACAACATAGGTGCTCTTACATTGGCCTCTAATCCCGTTTTTATGCTCGCACAAGCATATCGAAATCAACGTCCATTTCATTCGAGAAAAAGTCGAAATAAGGAGATCGATGTCCGTCATGTGCCATCGAGGAAGCGGTGGGCGATACTCTAACCAAACCTCTTTCGACCTCCATGTTTGAGTTGTTATGTCAACGGTTGTGTTTGGTGTCTTTCCGTGGTTTGGTTTCCATGGGCGCGTGTTGAATAATACAACTACATCGCAAGTTAGCTTAGAGTTGTTAGCATCTTAATCATAGTTAGGAATTCTCATTTAGGTTGGTTAGCAAATAACTGTCACATTTACTATTACATTCCTTCTATAAATAAGTGGTCACAGATGTAAAATACTCAAGTTTGAAAATGAATACAATTTACTATATTCTCTCATATTATCATTATTAGCACCTCTTTACATATTTTGTACAGTTTTTCATACAAAATTATAAGATCGATGTGCATCAGTGCATGTCTACAAATTGTAATTAAATGTTTTCAACTTATATACATGGTCATTAAAAAGTATAAAGCAAAAAAATTCAAGAAAGACTATACCACATATATTAATATATATATATATATATATATATATATGGAGGAGATCCTATGAGACCATAGCTATAAGTAAGAACACAAGACCCAATCCACACCATCCAACAAAATAAAATAAAAGGCTAGGATTTAATGGGATTTTTAGTAATAAAAAATGGTGGGGACCAAATAGGTACAATAGGAACATCAATTTCACTTTAAAAAGCTTTCATTTGAAATCGGGGAATGAGATCTTACCATCAATAACCGTTTCCTCGAAATCGTGGAATGAGATCTTACCATTAATAATATATACGACATTGGCAAATCAAGCACACATAATCGGATCTTTGAAATATACATATTCTATACACAATGACAATTTATAGGTGTTGTACATAATTCTATGCCTAAACCCACAATATCTCAAGTAATCTATTTATACATTATATGTGTTTACACTATACATCGTTTCTATGTGACAATAGCATAACCAATATATGCACAAGTGTTTAAATAACATATTCTTATGTGTAAATGAACAAATATCTATAACCACTTATACAATTTTATTGACTATTTGTACAAAACACATCTAATATACATTGTATGGATTTTATACATGATCCTATGCGTAAATACGTAATTTAATAACTACTTAACCAAAATATATAGCCTACTTGACTATACATAATTTTATTCGAAGACATAAAAACGTTGTAACTACATATACAATATTAAAGTTAAATGACAACATATGGACCAAGTGTACATAAAAATGCAAAGTTATATTGATTAAAAGAAAAACAACCCATGTTGTGATCCATTCATATCCATAATTCAACGAAACATCTAAGTCATATACATAAAAAAAAAACATAGAACACTAATCGTACAAAAAGATGAGCGTAAATATACATTGTACATTGTCTATAAAATAGACTACAATATTTTCTTCCCAGTCCAAAATTTTTAAAGCTTCTTCCAAACACCGTCCTTTTTGCTCATTGTTGTGGTGGAGGATTATTGCAGCCGCATACTTCGTGCGCAACATAGACAGTTGAGAAGAATTGTTCTTCTCCAAACCACATTCCCATCCTTTGGTGCCACCGCCCATGTAGCTCTCCATATGCCTCATAGCATATATACCACAATCAACTTTGTTTGTGGTGTCTCTCCAAGACATGCACAATCTAGACGGAGTGCATTTACGGACAACACTCGCCATTTGCGGACATTCTTTTTCCCATTGTTATTTGTCATTTAGTTGATCAAACAAACCTACAAAAAAATATAGCACCAATTATTATACAAAAAATACAACTAACAATACATTTTAACAAAACTAAATATACATTATTCTATAGCTAAATATACATAATTCCTCGCACAAAGTAACAAAAAACAGTATTCTATAACTAAATACACATTATTACATAACTAAAAACACATAATTCTATAGCTAAAAACACATAATTCCAAAACATATATAGATGCTCACACAAAGTAACAAAATACGATGTTCTATAACTAAATACACATTATTACATAACTAAACACACATTATTCTATAGCTAAATACACATTATTCCAAAACATATATACATGCTCGCACAAAAGTAACAAAAATACAAGTGTTCTATAACTAAATACACATTATTACAAAACTAAACACACATTATTATACACCTAAAATACATTACCGTTCAATTGAGCATACATTATTCATAACATACAAGAACATTAACACAAAGTCTAAAATATACAAAAATACAAAACTAAATAAACATAATTGCGTAATTATGTATGCATTATTACACTTATAATAACTCATCACAACTAAGTGCGAAATCGACCAAGATAAATCACAAGAACATGAGAACAAACAAAAATCACAACCAAAACCATTCATCAACCCTATTGGCAAGAACGAATGCAATAAATGTTTATTCCCTAAAATTGAACAGAATAAGAACAATAAAATCGATGATAAAAACACAAATTGGAACCCTAACATCAAGAAACACAAATTGGAACCCTAACAAAAATCAACCGAAAACTTACACTCAATTTGAACCCTAGATGCTTGTGTTGAACCATATCCACAAATAGTCGCCAAAAATCGTAGATGTTTGAGCACTTTAATATGCCAGGTGATCGATAGAGAAGCGAGAGAGAGATAGAGAAGCAATTTTTCGATTGTTTCGATTTTTACAGGATGGAGAACGAGGGAGATGGAGAAGGAGCATAGAAGAAGTTTCGCGTATTTTGAAAAGAGAAAGAGAGAAAATCGTGGATAAAGATAATCGGGAACCGATTACCAAATTCGAAAATTAGGGATTTAGAATTATATCCTTAAACTTAAATGCATTACTTTCATACCCTTGCTTGCCACCACCCATGCCTAAAATGGAGAGTAAAATCTTGACTATTGATTATTAAATCAAATGGTCTAGATGTGGTTTAAATGTTCTTACCTAAAGAGTTTGGTCTCATTTGATCATATCCCTATATATATATATATATATATATATATATATATATAACTCGCCAAATCTTACATTTACAGGGTTTAATTCGCAAAAACAAAGAAAAATCGGAACCTATCCACAAATAAAATAATTACCCATCCAATCAAGAATCACTACCCATAAATTTCAATTCTTTATAATTTAATTTCTTTTGTATCTGTTTGGTTTTTTTTTTCTATTTGTCTCCCCTTTTCCCTTATTTGAAAGATGGAGTTTATTTGAAGTTTTTCATCTGCCTTCGTGATTTCATATCTTGATTGTTTTGTTTTGATTAATAAAAATGCAATTTTCTTGTTGTCAAAAAAATGGGACTTAAACAAATCTAAATGAAATGGATAGGTTAACCACCGGAGTTAGCCAGTGGCACGAAAGATACTCGCATGATAACGAGGTCCAAGTCGAAGACTGTGTAATAAACTTAAAGAAAAAAATTGAAATGGATAGGTTGAGTGGTTAAGGTGCTAGCCAAGACCACGTTCCCATATCACATGCAGCTAAACACTAGAAATTAAAATTGGCAAACCAAATGGATAGACATATGCAAATTGGCATACGAAGTCAGTCACTATTATTCTATTCCTTTGGCTCTTGCATTTCTCCTTTAGCATGCTATTGGAATCTGTAAAAGTCCCCACGTACTTTTCAGCCTCGAATTGCACTCTATTTCCATGTATGCTCAGTGGTAAGAAGAAACTAAATTTACTAGAAAAATATTGGGATCTCTTCGTGCGTTAATATCAACAATCAGTATGTTCCAAAACGGTGTAAGGGATTTAGTAGCAATTGGGGTTTGAAAAAATTGGCCCATGCAATCAGGGGCGTAGCCAAGGGGGTCTCCCCGACCCTTCGCCCACCCCAAATTTTATTTTATCCTATTTTCTATGAAATATATATATATATATATATATATATTTTTTTTTTTAAGGAGAAAAAAATAGTTAAGCTAGAGGAAAAATTTTTGTCTTAGGGTAGTAACCACGGCACGACTACACCCCCGCATGCAATAATGATATATGTGGCGTTTTTTGTTTTTTCCATTTATTTGGTGAATAAATTTGGACTAGTTTCGGTTTTAAAATCATTTATTTGATAAATTGCAATGATATTTGACATTTGTACAGAATCTGATTAGGGGTATACTTGTGCATATTATTATATATCATCGATGATTATATATCCATTAACAATCAAAACTTCAACAACTTATAATACATAACTAATTACAATACTTAATAATTAAATTGGTTTGGGTGATGAAATCGACGAGAGTTTATGGTTATATTTAAATATGCTTAGTCTATTTTATTGGATCAATAAGATCTACTTCAACTAATCATAGACAACTAAAACACCCAAAACATTAACATATGAGGTTTTGAATTTGAACTTTGACCAAATCAAAGTATTGATATTCATTGAAGCAACTATCAAGAAATGTTATTTTTGGTTAAGTTGTTTTTTATTTCGTGATTCCGTTTTTTATTTGGTTTTCTTTCTATTTCATTTTGAATTTCTACATTTCCTACATATTGTACTTATGTTTTTCTCAAAAGAAGTGAATAAAATATATATATATATATATATATATATAAGAGTAATCGGTGGACTATAGAAGGTGTCTCGATTTCATGAGCGAATCAATAGACAATAGTAGAAGGTTGATCTTGCTTCCTAATTATCGGTCTTTTTCAACGGTTTCACTATATCTCTTATTTGTATAATTTCATATTAATTATTTTATCTTTCTTCATTATAGGCGGTAATAGAAGCTTTTTTAATAATGTACTAATATATACGAATGTTTCACTAAAATAAGATTTGCTTTTATGCAAATGCCTATGTAATTTGTTCAATTAAGTATATATATACACACAAAATTTAAAGAGCAAAAGGGTGCCGCGCCATTCCTCCTACTAGTCTCCGGGCGCCGCGCCGTGTCCCACAACTTAAACAAAAAAATTAAAATTGATATAGATTATATATAATTAAAATTTAAAATTTTACCTTTTTAGCAAAAATTTAAAAATATATTTTATTTACCTTAAAAAAAAAAAAAAAAAGTGGTCTCCTAATCATACTCCATCCTAAAAGTAACATAATATTCAGCTTGGTGAGTTACATAGCTTATAAGGAGAAAGGAACAAGAGTATAACCCTAATTGAGCCCCAACATATTACATACATGATACATGCCATGTTACCTAGCATAAAGCCAAACATAACTAGCCGTCCTAATTAAGTTTCAATTCACATGCATGGTTTTACCTTTCCATTCTAATGTAATTTGGGCCCAAAACCACTATGCTACTTCTCATCATTTAAGGAATTATCACTGCTTGACTAGACTTGACATAGTACACACACAGTTGCACACACAGTCGATCATGATTATAAGTTGATACATTAACGTCACGTTCGGTTTTTAGTATTTTGAGATTTAAAATAAAATTGACAAATATGCAAGGAATGAAAAATGCATTTGAATGAGTTATTAAAAAATAATAACGTGATGTATACTTATGGAAAATGGGCTTGGGTCAACATTTTCAACATGTATGTCTTTTCAATTTCATGTAATTAAGGCGTTGTTGGTTAATATTGTTATTATATTAAAATAATAATCAATAAAACATGTTTTATATTAGAAAAATGATTGAAAGATATAAATATATATTATTTATTTTCGCAAGAATTAGGATATGTATAAACGTGTATACTTGAAAGGACGTAACGAGAGGAGTTTAGAAAAATAAAATTCATTCTAGTGGGTGTCAATTTTTGACACGACACGATAGCGATAGCATTACCTAACACGATACGAAAATAAGCGGGTTAGTTTTTAGCCTTATCATGTCTATGTCCTTACCGTGTCAACACGATAAGGACACGAAAATTTCGTGTCGTGTTCGTGTTTTTACGTATTTACACGATAAGTGACACGAACACGATAATGACACGATAATGACACGACCTAACACGATAAGAACACGATAATGATATGTTTACTGTTAGTAACACGATAATGACACGACACGAGCCACGATAATGACATGTTTATTAGTAGTGACACAATAAAGGGCACTATAACCTATATTTTGTATGTTTATATCGTATTATCGTAATACCGTAATATCGTGTAATTTGTTATCGTGTATGTTGATACCCAAATAAAACAGATAATTTTTTTTATGTACAGGGTCTCCCGGAGAGCCCAAAGACCTCGGAGACGGAAAAGAGCCGAGGAGACCCGAGAGTCCGGTCTCCCTGAGAGCCCAGAGACCCGGAGACTAGAAGAGCCGACTGCAGAGCTCGAGAGTCCGGTCACCCGAGACCCCAGAGCCCGGGTCTCCTGAGAGCCCAAAGACCTCGGAGACCGTAAGAGCCGACCGGAGACCCGAGAGCCCGGGTCTCCCGAGAGCCCAAAGACCTCTGAGACCGAAAGAGCCTACTGGAGACCCCGAGAGTCCGGTCTCCGGAGAGCCCAAAGACCCGGAGACGAAGAGCCGACCGGAGACCCCGAGAGCCCGGTCTCCGGAGAGCCCAAAGACCCTGGAGACGGAAGAGCCGACCGGGAGACCCCGAGAGCCCGGTCTCCGGGAGAGCCCAAAGACCTCGGAGACGTAAGAGCCGACCGGAGACCCCGAGAGCCGGGAGAGACGAAAAAGGCCTACAAAAGACCAGCTCATCAACTCACGCACAACAAGGAGGAGACACGTGTCCCACTCAATAAGACAAGTGTCCCATTAATCAACTCATGCACAACAAGGAGGAGACAAGTGTCCCACTCAAAGAGACAAGTGTCCCATTAATCAACTCATGCACAATAAGGAGGAGACAAGTGTCCAACTAATAGCTTAGATGTAATGATTGTTAGGCTATCAAATGTAATCACTAAAAAACAGAATTCAGATTTACCTCGCCATTTAATAAACAAAAAAAGCACTTACATGTACCATTTATTATATTCACTATTTTTATATTTGACTCCTTGTTGACCAAATTTGACGTCAACAAATTGGCGCCGGAGGAAGGGGGCCTCCTACCGTTAAAAAAAAGAGGGAAAAAGAAATATCTTTTCTACATGGCAAAGACAAACGGAGGCTTGATTGATTCTTTTATGATTTTGGAAATATGTTATAGTTTCTCACTTCAATTGACAAAGAAAGCATGGCTTGAGCCTATGATTTCTAAGAAAGTCTTGCCAATGCTTCCCAAAATTATCGTCAAACGATCTATCGGCGTTTTTGCGGGTCAATTCTACTCGTAAATGTACAATTTCTGTCAATCCATAGCCCGGGGCCATCACATAATGAGGAAGGCCATTGTTCTCATTTCATCTCGAAGATCGCCTCGATCGATCTAAAGATCGGCCGTAAAATCGCCGCCACGCCGAGCGCCACAAAAATCACATCGCCACGCGCCGAGCGCCGCAAAATCGCTCGCCACGCGCCAAGCACCGCGAGCACAAAACAAAGACTTGGTTACGCACCAAGCACAAAACAGAGACTTGGTTACGCATCGAGCACAAAACAAAGACTTGTTACGCACAAGCACAAAAACAAAGACTTGGTCGGGCACCAAGCACAAAACAAAGACTTGGTTACGCACTCAAGCACAAAAACAAAGACTTGGTCACGCACCAAGCACAAAACAAAGACTTGGTTACGCACCGAGCACAAAACAAAGACTTGGTTATGCACCAAGCTCCGAGCGCATATAGGCTAGCGAGAAAAGGCCTAGCCCGAGCTCCTTTCATCTTATCGCCCGACCTAGATCGAGCGCATCTTGGCCTAGCCCGAGTTCATCTCATTGCATCTCATTTCATCTCATCTCGACCTAGATCGAGCGCATCTCGGCCTAGCCCGAGTTCATCTCATATGCATCTCAAAGACATCTTATCTCATCTCATTACATATCATCTCATTTCATCTCATCTTGACCTAGCTCGAGCTCACTCGGCCTAGCCCGAGCACATCTCATCTCGGCCTTGCTTGGCCTAACACTAAACGCTAAAAAAAAAAAGGGGGCATTTATGCTCTCAACTCTTAAAGTTCACCGACTCAACATATCTCTTCCTCGGCCTAGAACTTGGGGGCCCGTTGATACCCAAATAAAACAGGATAATTTTTTTATGTACACCGGGTCTCCGGGAGAGCCCAAAGACCTCGGAGACCGGAGAAGAGCCGACCGGGAGACTCGAGAGTCCGGTCTCCTAGAGAGCCCGAGACCCCAGGAGACTAGAAGAGCCGACCAGAGCCCGAGAGTCAGGGTCTCCCTGAGACCCAAGAGCCCGGGTCTCCGGAGAGCCCAAAGACCCGGAGACCGTAAGAGCCGACCGGAGAGCCCGAGAGCCCGGGTCTCCGGAGAGCCCAAAGACCTCGGAGACCGGAAGAGCCGACCAGGAGACCCCGAGAGTCCGGGTCTCTGGAGAGCCCAAACACCTCGGAGACCGAAGAGCCGACCGGAGACCTCGAGAGCCCGGTCTCCCTGAGAGCCCAAAGACCTCGGAGACGGAAGAGCCGACCAGGAGACCCCGAGAGCCGGGTCTCCCGGAGAGCCCAAAGACCTCGGAGACGGTAAGAGTTGACCGGAGACCCGAGAGCCCGGGTCTCCGGAGAACCCAAAGTCCCGGAGACCGTAAGAGCCGACCAGGAGACCCGAGAGCCCGGGTCTCCCGGGAGAGCCCGGAGACGAGAAAAGGCCTACCAAAAGACCAGCTCATCAACTCATGCACAACAAGGAGGAGACACGTGTCCCACTCAATAAGACAAGTGTCCCATTAATCAACTCATGCACAACAAGGAGAAGACAAGTGTCCCACTCAAAGAGACAAGTGTCCCACTCAAAGAGACAAGTGTCCCATTAATCAACTCATGCACAATAAGGAGGAGACAAGTGTCCCACTAATAGCTTAGATGTAATGATTGTTAGGCTATCAAATGTAATAAGTATAAATAGTATTGAAGAAAGAAAAGAGCGAGGAGGAGATGGCTAAAAACAACTCAGACTTTACCTTGGCCATTTAATAAACAAAAAGGCACTTACTGACCATTTATTATATTCACTATTTTTATATTTGATTCCTTGTTGACCAAATTTGACATATAAATCATTTTTTTTATTTTTGACTTATCGCGGTGTTGTGTGTCGACCACGAAAATTTTCGTGTTCGTGTTCGTGGTGTCGGAAGATCCTTATCTTGTCGTGTTCGTGTGTGTCCTTATCGTGTCGGTCGTTATCGCGGTCGACCACGAAACACGACACGATAACACGATTTGCCACCCCTAATTCATTCTCGAACGTATTCGGAGAATAACAATAAATTCCCTAAAGTTAGAGTTGTCAACGGGCGGGGCCTAGCCAAACTCATTGGAATTTTGAAAAGGATTCGGGTTGGACCAAATGGGCCAGTTTTACTTGGGCCTCGAAAATACTTGGCCCATCCCAATCCATGTGAGCATTTTATTAAAATATAATATATATTCGGTTTTCTTATTTAGTTTTATTCCTTTTATGGTTATGATTTTAGTCATTTTAGGGTTAGGTTTTCTAGTCGCTATATATGTCTCTCTTTCTTTGTTTTGTAATTCACTTTTGGTTTTGCATAATAAGAATACAAATCTTTATTTTTCTGTCTCCATATTTTATGGATTACGTAATTTCAACATGGTATCAAGAGCAATTTTTTTTTAATCATTAGTCACATCTTCGCATAATGGATTACGAGAAATTAATGAAGGAGCATGAGTTAGATGAGCTCATCACGGTAATGTTTGGGCTTGCATGCAAGTCCAGTTTTTGCAATCGAGAGGGTATCCAAAAATAATTGTACCAGCAGGACTATGAGGCTGATGGGATGTTATATCGTATTTGTTTTGGAGGATTAAAGGCGTTGAGCCAAAGATGATTGAAATTTCATACGCTGTTGAAAAAGCTACAAAGGTTCGGAGGCCACCTTCTTTAGCGTAGCTAGGGAAGCGAAAGAGATTATTTATTTAATTTTATTTTTTCCGGTAGCTTTTTGGTTGATTTTGGTTTGTTTTTCGGTAGCTTTTTGGTTCAGATTTTGGTTCATTTCCGATAGCTTTTTTGGTTCATTTGGCTCGTTTCCGCTATCTTTTTTATTCAGATTTGTTTCATTTTCGATAGTTTTTGGTTGATTTGGTTCGTTTTCGCTAGCTTTTAGTTTAGATTTGGTTTGTTTTTGCTATATTTTTCATTTTTGGCTCGTTTTCGCTAGTTTTTGTTTAGATTTGGTTGGTATAGTTGGGTGAATTTGTTCGGTTTGTGGAGTAAAATTTGATTTGATCGTCTTGTGGTTGGTTTTGGGTCATCTTTTCTTTTGTCGGGCTTGGTTATTGGGTAATTTAGTTTTCATTTATTTGCGGGCATAGATTTTGGGATGATAGCTAGCCATGACTTGTTGTCGAAGAGATCTTAGGCTAAAAGCGGGTTTTGTTTTATTACCTTTATTTTGTTATTTTCTCGCATCATCGTGTTAAGAATGCGTCTCCTTACTTCCAAAATTTGTTGATGTATTGATTAAGAGGTGGTGGCAAAGCTTGAAGATTTGCGATTTGTGATGTCATTGCCCTTTGTTTTTCTTTAGTGCAAATAGCGGATATGTTTCCTAGGCTCATTCCTCTTCACATACGTTTTTCGTTTCTTGTTTGAAAAACTCTCAATGCTTCTTGCGGTTGCATCGTGAGTTTGAGGGGGAGTATTAAAATATAATATATATTCAGTTTCCTTATTTAGTTTTAGTCCTTTTATGGTTATGATTTTAGTCCTTTTAGGGTTAGGTTTTCTAGTCGCCTATATATGTCTCTTTTTTTGTTTTGTAATTCACTTTTGGTTTTGCATAATAAGAATACAAGTCTTTATTTTCTCGTCTCAATATTTTATGGATTCTAGAGCCAATTTTTTTTTTTTTTTTAAACATTAGTCACATCTTTTGCATAATGGATTACGAGAAATTAATGAAGGAGCATGAGTTAGATGAGCTCATCCGTGACACCGGGTTTGCATGCAAGTCCAGTTTTGCAATCGGAGGGTATCCAAAAATAATTGTACAAAGAAAGCTATGAGACCGATGGGATGTTATATCGGATTTGTTTTGGAGGATTAAAGGCAAAGTGAGCCAAAGATGATTGAAATTTCATACGCGTTAAAAAAAAAAAAAGCTACTAAGGTTCGGAGGCCACCTTTCTTTAGGCGATTCTAGAAAGCGAGAGATTATTTATTTTATTTTATTTTTTTCGGTAGCTTTTTTGGTTTAGATTATGGTTTTGTTTTTGGTAGCTTTTTGGTTGATTTTGGTTCGTTTTTCGATAGTTTTTTTGGTTCATATTTGGCTCGTTCCCATTATCTTTTTTATTGATTTATTTCATTTTCGATAGTTTTTGGTTGATTTGGTTCATTTCCGCTAGCTTTTTAGTTCAGTTTGGTTTTTTTCGCTATCTTTTTCATTTAGATTTGGCTCATTTTCGCTAGTTCTTTTGTTTAGATTTGGTTGGTATAGTTGGGTGAATTTGTTGGTTTGTGGAGTAAAATTTGGTTTGATCGTCTTGTGGTTGGTTTTGGATCATCTTTTTCTTTTGTTGGGTTTGGTTATTGGGTAATTTAGTTTTCATTTATTTGCGAGCCTAGATTTTGGATGATAGCTAACCATGATTTGTTGTCGAAGAGATGCCGGCTAAAACTGGGTTTTGTTTTATTACCTTTATTTTGTTCTTTTATGCATTATCGTGTTAAGAATGCGTCTCCTTACTTCCAAAATTTGTTGATGTATTGATTAAGAGGTGGCGGCAAAGCTTGAAGATTTGCGATCTGTGATGTCATTGCCCTTTTTTCTTGGTGCAAATTGCGGATATGTTTTCGAGGCACATTCATCTTCACATACGTTTTTGTTTGACAAACTCTCAATGCTTCTTGCGGTTGCATTATGAGTTTGAGGGGGAGTATTAAAATATAATATATATTCGCTTTCCTTATTTAGTTTTAGTCCTTTCATGGTTATGATTTTAGTCCTTTTAGGGTTAGGTTTTCTAGTCGCCTATATAAGTCTCTCTTTCTTTGTTTTGTAATTAACTTTTGGTTTTTCATAATATGAATACAAGTCTTTCTTTTATGTCTAAATATTTTATGGATTCTTTAATTTCAACACATTTTGTACGCAAAAATTTTAGTCAGCCGCTTCGCCCACGAGGCAATCGAGTCGGGCCAAATAGGTCCGAAGTTTTTAAGGTCTAGAAAATCATGTCCAATCTAGTCAAATCTCGGGTTGGTCAGCCAACCCAAGGACAAGCGCATTTTGTCAACTCTACCTAAAGTACACAACCAAACATGATTTTATTCCCACGAGCTAGATAAGTATGTGTTTTAAAAGAGTAGGTCTCTTGTAGGACCGTCTTACGGATCCTATTCCATAAGACGGATCCTACTGACCCCTTTGCTGCCCAACCCCGTGGATTTGGTAAATAAAAAAATTACCGACTAAAGACTAGCCCCCTAACACATTGGGCCCAACGACCCAGCCCAAGTCGCACACGCCTGGGCTGGATGGCTGGATCCGCTTAATTAAAAAAAATTAGAAAATTGGAGCTGAGAATGCACCAGCTGGGAATTGAACCCGGGTCTATACCAAAGGCAATGTGCTATTCTATCGCTATAGAGCACTAGTGCTTGTTGTGCAATTTTAGTATAACTAACCATGAATATAACACCATTCTTAAATTATTACAAATTCCCAAACCCCGTCTGTATTGTTGCTTCCACATAAAAAAATGAGCACAACACAAAGTCTTCCCCTCCAAGCAATTTCTCCCACAAAAATCTGTAACTCTTAACCCACACAAATCTCCATTGTTGCTCCCGCATAAAGCTTCATTATCATCCCTTCATTTTAAAATTTTAAATTCTCTGAATAAAAAATGATACTTTATTCGAAAATAGTGATACTTTTGAGTAATAAATATGATACTTTTAAAGTGAACATTGATACTTTAATTTTTACATATTCAAAAAATAAGATTTTCTGATGGACTCATTCTAGTCTCATAGCTAATATTTTCTACATTGAAAAACCGATACTTGTGCTGGAAATAGTGATACATTTGATATTAAATATGATACTTTTATGATGGACAATGATATTTTAAAATTTTAAATTCTCTGAATAAAAAGTAATACTTTATCCGGAAATAGTGATACTTTTGAGTAAGAAATATGATACTTCAAGTTGACCATTGATACTTTAATTTATATATATATATATATATATATATATATATATATAACAAGATTTATAGTACTCATTCTAGTCTCATAAATAATGCTTTTTACAGTGAGAACTGATACTTGTGCTGGAAATAGTGATACTTTTGATGTTAAATATGATACATTTGTGATGAACAATAATATTTTACTATTTTAAATTCTCTGAATAAAAAGTGATACTTTATCCGAAAATAGTGATACTTTTGAGTGATAAATATGATACTTTTAAGGTAAATATTGAACCAAACATTGTCAAATTTAATTACTACATTTTGTAATATGAACTCAACGGAAACTATTACAAAAGAAAAAAAAGATGAATACATTGAAGTAATCAAAATATCTCTCGATCATCATCCTCGTCGTCAATTAATTAACAGTAGTGCAAACCCTACGAATCTCACTATTACTCCCTTTCAGACAAGTTATGTGTCCTTCTAAATGCTAGAAGAAAGAAGAGATAATAACATAAGAAGAAACAGAGAAAAAGAAGAAGAAGAAGCAGGGAAGAAGCAGAGAAGAAGAAGAAGAAGAAGAAGAACCAGCAGAGAAAAAGAAGAAGAAGAAGCAGAGAAAAAGACAAAGAAAGAAACAGAAAAGAAGAATCAATCTGGAAACCAAACCTTAGAAAAACGAAAAAGGAAAAGAAAATCTGAAAAAGAAAACTAAAAAAATATGGATTTGGGCGGGCGGGTCGGGTAGGATCCGTCTTACAGGTTCTGACCCGTAGAACGGTCTTACATGAATTTTTACCGTTTTAAAAATATAAACAAAACATAACTTGTTGACTTATTTTCCTTTTCTTTCTTAATTCTCTTTTTAATTATTAGAAACATACAAGTATGGTGCTATCTAATGACGTATTATTGCCTCCTTAACATTGGGCAAAACAAAAAAATGTGTCAATTTATAACATACATATACAATGCACCTCTAATAATTAAAATTGAAACCCCGACAGATTTTTCATTTCAATCCCTAGAAAAACCATGTGATTATTAATCAACATCATGATTCTTGGTTATTAAATTATTCATTAATCAATTAATTCATGTGTATATATAAGTATTATTTCCAAATTATTACGTAGTGTATCACATACTTATGCATGAGAATAAAACCGTCCCCATATAATTAAGAAGATATTACCTTTAAGCACCCCATACACTAGTATACTACATTAAGTGATCCGATTTTCAACTTGAGATATATATTGTTCGGCTGCTCTTTTTCTTAATTTAAACACTTGGCATATGAAATCTTCAATTTGGCAGATTTTTTTAAGAAAGACATTTTAGGTAACTTTAATGACAATTTTTGGTATGTACCTTTAATAACTTTGATAAAAATAAGACTATAATTGAGCTTTTAAAAATGCCACTATTCGTAATTTTGTCATTAAATTATTCAAAATTAAAGAATGTTGTTAAAATAATTTTTTTTTTAAAAAGTCGAGATCTACTTACCTTTTCCTTTAGAAAAAAAAAATAACAATCGGTTTTTTTTTTTTTTTGGATAACTCGGCTTCTGCGCTTACGCCCGACTACGCCCGAGGACAACGACTCCGCTCCTCATTCTTGCCGCCAAGGTAAACCGCGGATGTGCACGCACCGACCCGGTGTTCTGACGGTCTGGCGACGTACAACCAGATCCTCCAGGTAAAGAGAAATTATAAACTCATGAAACAAATGAGATATTCTATTCCAAAATGTTATTTTATCTTTGATTTCTTTTTAGGCAAATCACTTCAATCAACGGTGCTGATAAAATCCTTCTTCCCAAAGAGAAGTCTTCAAGTATCGAAAGTTGGAAATTCTTCAATTGGAAACTTGCCTACACACATATGCAAACGTTAGGGGGGTTCCTAGGGTTACCGGAGGAGGCCCCTCGGACGCACAAGTCAGCTTGGTGATTGAGAGAAAGAAATACAGTATACGAATACTGAAATATTAAATGCATACGAGAGTTATGAGACATGTCATAGTTACGAATGAATAGAAGGGATATTTTTATACCCGGGAGATGCGTAGGATAAATCGGCCTATAGGCCGGTCCGTGTAGGAGACATCAGCCTATGGGCCAGTCTCGGACTCCTTTGGGTCGGATATTTTTTTAAGAGTCCATTGAGCAATTAATATATAAATCAAATTATATATTAAATAATTATATGTCATTTTTGCCCCAACAATCTTCAATTCCACCCGCACGTATGATTGTTACATGTATAAAAGTTATCATATTAATTTTGCAAGCTTAAATTGTGTGTTTTTAAAAGACAAATAATAATCCTTAAAAACACGCATCGTCATTTGTATGGTAGAATATGAGTTGAAACATTATTTTTGGAATATAAGATCCCCATCAACACGAAGTCATCACGTGTTTTCTTAATCTGTTACATTTCACTTACTCATAAAAATACACAATTTATGTTTGAGAATTAATATTGCAATTTTCATACACGTGACAATCATCAATGCAATGAAATAATAGATAAAATATCATTTTAAAATAGAAGACATCATCGGCCTTAATTAGAAGGAAAGATCTAGGATGAACCTCATCCTCGAGGGCCCCACCGCTTTGCTTTAGTTTTGTGGAGGAGGTGAATTACGATATGTGCCTTAACAAGTTAGGTCTTGAGTGTTATAAATCGAGTCACCACACAAGAAGTCCTCATTCACCTTGTTTCAAGGGGATTCGAACATTCATGTTTGTGCAAAGAAATAGCCAACATGTCACTCAAAGTGAGGTCCTTTATCCTATAAGATCTAGACTTTTGGTATATAATAGAAATATTTATATGGTTTGAAAGCCATCCCGATTTTTTTTTTTTTTTTTTGATAACTCACCAGGCTTACGCCGACTACGCCTGAGGACAACACTCCGCTCTCATTCCGCCGCAAGGTAAACGCATGGATGTGCACGACTGGCAAGTGTTCGGCGGGTCACTGACGCATACAACCGGATCCTAAGGTAAAGAGAACAATTATGTTCGACCCCAATCTACTAATAACGATCTCTCCCCGAATCGAACCCACACGGATGCTATTCAAGATGAGTTCCCACCAAATCTTCACTACCGCATATGCCCGGGAGCAATTTGATGGAGAAGAGATATGAACCCTCGACCTCCACCCCACAAACAATTTGATGGGAGCAGGATTTGAACCCCGACCTCCATCCCATTCTTTGTGGTGGTAGGCGGTGTGCGCTAAGCCACCTGGTTAAGCCATCCCGATTATTATTGAGAGATTATGTGGTTAATTAATTTCTATTCATCAAGCACAGAAGCAACTATTAATAAATAAGAAAAAAAGTACCAAAAAGACCCCATCCCCATCTTCTTTGCCCATCTTGGATCCCTCCCCCCATTAAAGAAACACACCTCCCAAATTTTAAGCCAATCTCTCTCTCTCTCTCTCAAAACAAAGTAACTGTGTGTACTGTGTGTTTTCTCCATGACAGAGAGAAGAATCAATTCTCTACCATCACTCCTCTTCCAATTCCTATCCTTACTTTTCATGGCACTCCTCACTTTCTTACCAGCAGACCCTTCCTCTCATGACCTCAAAAAACATGCCCCAAACTCCAAGCGCAAGAAAAAGCAGCAGCAGCAGATAAAAACCCAGAAACAACAACAGCCCTCTTCATCATGGGATCAAATCAAGAACTTACTCACCTGCAAGCAAATCGAAGATTCGAAAATCCACGATCCTTCTAGAAACAACAACA
Source organism: Rehmannia glutinosa (assembly GCA_016081115.2). Lineage (NCBI taxonomy): Eukaryota > Viridiplantae > Streptophyta > Magnoliopsida > Lamiales > Orobanchaceae > Rehmannia > Rehmannia glutinosa. Next base: position 106,818 of record JABTTQ020001388.1, read on the forward strand.
ACAACAACATTTATACCTCGTGCAGCTCCATTTGTACGTTCAGGGACGTGGTCCACGGCAACACCAGGGTTGTACACCGCGCTGATAACTCACCCGAGAGTAGTACCCTGGGGCAGGAAACTAGGCTTCTCAGCAAGAAGAGTAACCATGGTTCGTCGTCCCGGTCAATTAACTCGAGCTCGGTTAGATCAGGTGCGGGTGGTGCACCGTACACCGGACGGGGTATGCAGTTGAGGAAGCTGTCGGGGTGCTATGAGTGCCATGCCATTGTTGATCCGAGCAGGTGGTTAAATATATTTTAGGGATAATTACAAATAAAGCCCTGAAGCTCGGCCTAATTACAAAATACTCCAAATATTTTTGAAAATTACAAACCCTCTTACATTTTTCCCTCATAATCAAGAAACATTTCGAAAATCCCCCTGATATTTATATAAATATTACAATTACTCCCTTAAATTTAAAAATTAATCAAACATGAGGGTTTTTTTTGTAATTTTGAAACATCTCTAGATTTTTTTGTAATTAGCTCAAAGCTTAGGTTTTCCTTTTTTTGTAATTATCCTAAATATGATGATCAAATTTTTGTCTGTTTGTGTAAATTAAAGTAGTTATTCGTGGAAAAAAAATTAATTCAGATGAAAATTTTATTTGATGATTTTTTTTTTATGTTGGTGATGAAACAGGTATCCATTGCCAAGAACAACCATATGTGCTTGCTCTGAATGTGGAGAGGTTTTTCCGAAAATTGAGAGTTTGGAACATCATCAAGCAGTTAGGCATGCAGGTACAAAAAATAAAATCAGGCTTTTTTAATGTATTAGATTTATAGTCCTATTTAATCCTGCATAATTTTATTATATATTTTTTTTCATTTGCTATATCATCATATTAGTAATAATAATTGAGGTTAATTAGACTGATGAAGCATTTACTGTAGTTTTGTAAAGTTTTACTGCCATTTTTATCCACACATTAATTTAGTTCTGTATAAATTAACCAAAAGAAGATTGAATGGACATCAAAGTTTGACTATTAGAACAAGTTGCTTAATTCATCATTTTATTATGGCCTAGCTGCCCCTTAATTGTTTTTTCTTGTGATTCCAGTAGCAGTCAATGCACAGTCTGGATTCTTTGCTTTAATGTTTCATATTTAATTAGTATCTTTTATTATAAATGCATGTAATTAAAACGTAATAAGTATAAATTTTACATGAATTAAATAAGAAATTTAAATAAAAGATCCCATTCATCATTATAAAAAAACTTGTGGTCCATTTACAAAATTTTAAAGTAAAATCTTGGATTATTTTGGGAAACATGAAATTTGAACTTGTAAGTGCAGGCAAAACGGCATTATGCTGCAATATAATTATATAAACAATCTTAAAAGATTAATCAAAAGCAGGTCCATTTTTTTGTGCACTACTTGAACTCCCAAAATTTGGTCCATTTTTGCCTTTCTTTTTCCCAGCACTGTCCCTTTTGTTATGCCACTTCATTTTCTGATGGGCCATCTGGAATTAATTTTACAGCTTTCAATCCATAAAATGGAAAAGTACCACTCAACGTTATCGTGGCGCTTTCTAATTGGTCTTGCATTATTAGCTGTTAGGATACGAGTACGTCACCGACAGACCGAAGTCTTATTTCAGCACCAACCAGTTTACCTTTTTTGTGTACTTATCAATGTTTTAAGACCATCTCCAACCCATAAAAACCAAATTTGGTGTAAAATAACACAAAATTTAGTATTTTAGTGTAATTTAATCAAAATCATCTCCAACCCATTACACCAAATCTCACACCAAATGAATATTTTATTCTTTCTTTTGTCATTTTATAGTAAGCAAATTTATGTATTTATACAATTATTTTATTTGCTTATAGTTTATTACTATTAATGTAATTAACTAAAAACATATATTTAATTAATATTAAATTAATTAAATATAAAATGAGGATACAATTGGAATTTAAATTTGAAATAGAAGAGAATTGGAGGGCAAATGAGGATATTGCATTACACCAAATTTGGTGTAAATGAATAGTTTCACGTAGTGGGATTAAGGCTTAGTGTGTTGTTGGTGGTGGTGTAAATGAATAGTGTTACACCAAATTTGGTGTAATATTATTCACTACACCAAATTTGGTGTAGTGTTTAGAGTTGTGTTGGAGATGTTTTTATGTATATTTGGTGTTATAGTGTGGTATTTGAAGTTGGGTTGGAGTTGGCCTAATATTCACCGCCTAGCCCCAATTAGTGTCTCACATAAGCGCTAGGATCCCTTATCCGTTTATATTTTTCTTCCAATTAGCCCCTCATCCAGACTCCAGCTAGACATTACGTCTCGGAGCCTTATCCGTTTATATTTTTCTTCCAATTAGCCCCTCATCCAGACTCTAGTTAGACGTTACGTCTCAGTCTGTCGCTTGCCTAAAACCTAACGGTTTTTGAACACTGCTTATTATGATCAACATTTTGTAACCGTGTGTAATAATTAATTTATTTTGGAAACAAAAAGATAAAAACAAAAATATTGCACGTTATCTAAGTCTAACTTTAGATTTCTTGAAATAATGACCTAAGATTAGAAGAGATTGTTTATTTAATGATGAAATAATTTTTTCTTAATTTTTTTTTTTGTTCATATTGTTACAGTGTCCGAGTTGGGGCCAGAGGATTCGAGCCGCAACATAGTCGAAATAATCTTCAAATCAAGCTGGCTCAAAAGGACAACCCAATCTGCAAGATCGAACGGATACTAAAAGTCCACAACACTCAACGCACGATCCAACGGTTCGAGGACTACAGGGACGCCGTGAAGACACGCGCCACCAGCAACGCCAAGAGGAACGCCAGGTGCGCCGCCGACGGGAACGAGCTACTCCGATTCCACTGCGCCACGCTCACGTGCTCGCTCGGCGCCCGCGGCTCGTCCAGCTTGTGCGGCTCCATACCGGCTTGCGGCGTCTGCACCATCATCCGCCATGGCTTTCAAGGCAACAGAATCAACGGAATCCACACCACCGCCAGCAGTGGACGCGCCCACGATTCGCTCGGCGGATCGGGCACGCGCCGCGCGATGCTCGTGTGCCGCGTGATTGCGGGGCGCGTGAAGCGCACGGCGGAGGACGCGCGGGTGATGACGACGGAGCCGCGTCGACGGCTGGCGGCTCGTATGACTCTGTAGCGGCTACGCCGCCGGGATTTACTCGAATCTGGAGGAATTGCATGTGTTTAGTTCGAGGGCGATTTTGCCTTGTTTTGTCGTGATTTACAAAGCGCTTGATGCTTGAGTATATTAGGTAGGGATTTAATTGCAAATTTTATTATAATTTAATGGCGAAATTGCAAAATTAGTCGGGGTTGCAAAATGGTCCTGTAAAAATTATATTTTGCATAAAAGTCTTGTAATTATAGAAATTTTTTTATTTTTGTTCTGCAAAATACACGATCTGCAAAATAGTCCTTTTAACTATATGAAAGTATCAATTTTGGTCCTCATTCGCCAGAAATTGTTTACAACATATGATTGAAATTCGATGAAACTTGTACCAAAATTGAGATTTCATATTGTTGTACGACTATTTTGCAAACCGTGAATTTTGCGTAACCAAAATTGATATATTTATATAGTTAGAGGACTTTTTCACAAAACTTAATTTTTACAGGATCTTCTTGCGATCTTCCTATAGCTATAGAACTAATTTTGCAATTTTTCATATTTTATTTTTTTGGTTTATTGGTTTTTATTTTGGTGGCTTATAGATGTATTTTGGTGGAATCAAGCCACATTAAGTAATGGGAGAATTTTTAAAGTACCCACTATAGATAGTGGAGACTTTTCTACCCAATAAGATAAAAAAATTTCTTTTCTACCCAAATTGACCAAATTATCCCTTTTTAAGTCGGTATTTTTGAATTTTGAAATTTAAATCATTATTATACCATTCAAAACCGTATAAGAAACCGTATAAAAATAAAAAACAAATAAGAAACCAAATCCATCCCCATTTCGTGCCCCAACAATCAAAACAAAAGGGAAGAAAAAAGGAACCCATTTCGTGCGACTACGAGAAGAAGAAGAAGTACCAACCCCCCATTTCGTGCCCAATAAGAGAAGAACATGGACTCAATCGTGTCGGCGCCGACGCCGACCCCTCCACTCCGCCGCGCACGCCGCACCATCCTCCGCGCCGTCGCCCCTTCCGAACGGTAAGCATATCAATCGCGATTTTGGGTTTTAAGTTTTAAACTCTATTTATGTTAGGTTCATTGATTTAGGATTTTTAGTGTTCGATTTGGTGTTTAGGGTTTATCAATGGGTTATTGTTGGATAAATTTGTGAACAAGTTTGATAAATTTGTGTGTTGGGTTATTGTTGGATGTTGGTGACTTGGTGTAGCGGCCCGTGCGCGCGCGATTTGATGAAGAAGATGAAGCGGCACGATATATGGCGCATATCGCGCCTCAGATCGTGCCTAGGTATAAATGGGCACGATATCGCGTACTAGGTATAAATGGGCACGATATCGTGCCCAACCCTAGGTATAATTGGGCACAATATCGTGCCGTAGTTTAATTTGCGCACGATATCGCGCCCTAGGTGTATTTGCACGATATCGTGCCCTAGGTGTATTTTGGACACGATATCGTGCCCTAGGTATTTGCACGATATCGTGCCCAGTTTATTTTGTGCGCCCATGAAACATCTTGTTTTTTCCATGTATTCTGCATATATCGTGCCTAGATATCCATATCCATATCGTCCCACATCTTGTTTTTTTCACTACATTTCTCGCAATTTTTCAACAATTCATCTTACTAAATTGAAATTTATTAATTGTTGTAGGTCGGTCCACAATGGAAGAGATCCTCATATCATCGAGAGGGGCCCGGATCGCGGGATACGTTCGATCGAATATTATTCACCATCGAGATGAGTTGCGGGAGATCGTGATGATTTATATAGTCGATTTAGACAATCGGCTTTCGGATATTTTATGGATTTTGGGTATGATGGAGCGATTGTAATGCAAAGATCGCATGCATTAGTTGCGATGGAGGTGCGTGTAGGACGCTCCGGAATCGGAGTGTTGGTTCCACGTCGGAGAGCGATCGTAGTTTGCACCATAATTAATTTCATTATTATCACAACCAACATCAAGATCAATATTATCACAATTAACATCGTATTATCACAACCCATATCGGGATAATAGCCATCTTCATTGCTTGGCCTTATACTAGTCCCCGGGACAATTGATATTTGGAACATTAATCGTAGGTGCTAGTGGGACGCGGATGATCAATAATTGGAACATTGTTCATATGCATAAAAGGTGCTCCACTAGCCTTACCGCATGACTATATAAATTGATTTGCGTGTAAACCGTATTGTTGAAAACCAAGAAGTTGCATGTAGTTGTAATTAGACCCAACGATTGTTGACAAATCATTCGACTAGCCATTAGTTGCATAAAACTTCCACCAACACCTTGTTGACCTTCAACGTTCTCAACTCCTCGATTATGCTCGGGATCGACCTCCCAAGACATTATGCGAACTAGTCTCACCCATCGTTTTTCTTTTCGGTGTTACAAAAACAACGGTAACTCGGTGTTCCCAAACGCAGTTTCAATGTCATCATCGTTTTTCAACTTTAACTTCCCAAGTTTGTTTTAAATATCTACAATAGCATGCATTATACAATCGTATACGCCCTATCAACATCAACAACACCATAAACCTCCTCCAATATTTCACTATAATTCATTTTGGTTTAATACGTACAACTTCTTCTTCACCACTTTTATATTCTAAACCTTCCCAATGACCACCAAATCGAACAACAAGATAGCGAGAGTTCATCTACATACAAAGAAAAAATATTAAAAATGCAAGAACACATAAAAAAGTGTTTTGTATTCAAGACGATATATCGTGCCCATTTTTCATTGAGGCACGATACAAAACAAGCACGATATATCGTCTTTGTATATTAGGCACGATATATCGTGCCTAATATATGACACGATATCGTGCATTGTGTTTCATAAATGCAGAAAATTTTTCCTTTCACAAAACACTTCACATATTTTGCAAATATATTGGTCTTGAACGATTTAAACAAGGTTAACTAATTAGGAGGAGAAGAACATTACCTTGTTATTCGATTTTTTGGTGCGATTTTGGTGATGAAAGGCCACAAAAATAACTTCTTGATATTTTGTGAAGAAGAAGAAGAATAAGAGAGAGAAAAAATGAAGAGCAAAAGAGAAGGGAGTGTTCATGTATGTTATGTATTGGGAGTATTTAATTTCAAGAGAGAGAAATACATATTAAAGGCTTGCATTTAAAGCCTCAAGGGTATTCAGTGGTAAAAAAACACCAAAAGTGGGTAGAAAACTATGTTTTTTATCCTACACGTCAAAAAACTCTATCACCTATTCCAAGTGGGTAATTTGCCCCATTTGCTCTTATAGTAATTGAGGGTTGGCTGAACTAAAAGCTGACCTATTTCTGTCTTTTTTTGTATATACCATTTTTAATGTTTTTAGTGTGTTACTGTTTGATTCTTATCTGTTTGATGTAGTGTAATATATTATAAAATTTTTGTTGGCGTGGTTCAACTGCCCAACTAGTCGAGTTGGCAGTTCATTGAGAGTAATATAAACTTATGAGCTTTTCTCTGTCCTCTCAAATTTATTATTTATTGTTTATTTTTTCAAATTGTCTTAATAAGATTTGGATTTTGATATATATATATATATATTGAAATATTTAATAGAAAATAAAATAATGACGTCGCATATTAACTTGGGACAACTATTTGTATGATAGTACAGAAATACGTAAAATCATGTGAGATTAAATAATAAAATAAGAGGGAGGGAGTATATCAATTTTTTTTTTGAGGGGTGGAGGGAGTATATCAATTGATCACATGTATTGGTCTTATAAAATAAAGTACTATGCTCTTGATGATGAAAATATTTTTATTTAATTTTATGTTTATTTTCAAGATTATGAAAATTAGGAACACTTACATTTTTTAATTTTTAAATTTTATTGTTTTGTGAATTTTGATGCACACTAGCCCCAAAAAATGATTTGGACTAAGGAGTATAAAACTCTACTCCTATTTTATTGAAGAGCTAATTTTCAGTTTTATTCGATGAAACCTTGGGATCGGAGTTGGTTCTATATTTCGAGGGTCGTTATAGCAAAATAATAATAATGGGTCTTTCTATTTACATAAAAAAATTAAAAACAACAAAAATAATATTAAAAATATAATTTCGTTGATTACCATATAAAATAACATATGTAGTAAAATAATATCATACTCTAACTTTAATATTTCGGTCTCATTAAAATAAAATTACAAAAATGACTATAATTTATCACAAAAAAAAATTTAATGAATTAGCCATGAAAAACCGATCTTCTTGCATTTTTATCTGCAGGTCATCCATCAATCTTTCATAATAATCTTTTTTTTTTTTCAGAAATTCACTTTCAATTAAAATCAAAGACAATGCAAATTAAAGTGAATTCTTTTTTTAGCAAAGTTAAATCATATCCTAATTTAAATATAACATCAATTCACTTTAACTTGTTTTTGTTTTGCAATAAGGAAAAAAAAGTTAGATATAGGAAAAGGGTTAAAAATAAATTTAATTTTGCATTTGTCAAAATCCAAACACAAGACCTTAAGAATTAAAGATAAAGCCTCAACCACTTTGCTATTTTGCTTTTTGTTATTTATTTTAACTTTTATAAATATATAATCAAAAATATATAAATATATATGAATCTGGGGGCCCTTGCAGAGGGGCTGTGAGGCAACACCATTTGCGCCACTTCGGGACCGCTCCTGCCCAGGATATTACATGAAATATTTATTTTTGTTTTGTAAAAGAAGCAAGTAATAAAGAAGCGTAATCTTAATTTCATGTCCTAGGATCTTTCATTATATCAGATAAATATCACATACATGTACAATTTAATAAATGTTATTTTATTCACGTGCAGTTCATTCGGTAAATTGAAATTAACATCAAATGAGGAATAGGATACAAGCCCCAAAAATTTCACAAAATACTTTGAATAAACAGACATTAAGTGAAATCCTCTTGATTGTCTTTTTTCAATATTTTATGGGTGATATGTTAGCCCACCCCATGTGGTGGCCAATCAATTATGGGGAACAAATTGTTAGGCACCGAAAAGTTTGAAGGAAAGAAAATGTGGCAAATTTGGATACAAACTCTTGCTTGGCATTTGTCATTTTGCTAATCCATTTTGCCTATAAATAGGCATGCTCATGCAAAGAAGAAAACACACCAAGCAATTAGCATTTAGCAATTGCAAGAAAAAAGAGAAAAATAGAGAGTAGAGAGATTTCTATAAGTGTGTATTTTGAGTGAAGAAAAGGGAGAAAAATTAGTAGTAATTTTTCATTCTCACCCAAAATAGCATTCCTATTTTCTCGGGTATTCCAAGTTGAATAACTTGAGATATTTTGTGTATCCCCTATTTTTAGGGAGAAATATTGTAAGCCTACTATACATTTAGTGGAGGATTTATCGGGATCGGTCTCGTGGTTTTTCCCGATTTCGGTTTTCCACGTAAAAATTCTTGTGTCCTATTTTTTATCGTCTTATACTATTATTTGGTATTATTGGTTTGGTTCTCATTTTTAATCCATTTAGGTGGGAAAAGATTTTACTATTTCATTTGTCTTAGGTGTCATTTATTTTGGCACTCTTTCCCAACAAGTGGTATCGAGCCACGTTGTTGCGGATTAAAAAATGGAGGAATCGACATCCGTTGGTGGGATGTTCAAACTCAACGGATCCAACTACAATATTTGGAAACCAAGTATGTTGGATCTTCTCTCTTCGCAAAGATCTTTATTTGCCATTGAAAGGTGATCTTGCCAAACCAAAAGATACAAGTGATGACGAGTGGAAAATCCTACACGTAAAAATAGGATATATCGGCGTTTCTTGAGCATAACATTTTCCATCATTTTGCTAATGAGGAAAAGGCGATGTTCAATGGAAAAACATTGAAACCATGTTTGAGAGAAAAATGCCTGAACAAAGCTTCTATTATCGGAAAAATTGTTCGACTCGGATATACGGAAGGTGCGAACATTTGAGCACCTAAATGCATATCGGTCGATAAATCAATCTACCACAATGAAAATATCCTTGATGATGAAGTGATTGCTTTATTTTGCTTTCATTTCGTTACCTGACGGTTGGGACACACTTGTGGTGTCGATCAAGAATCACCCCAAATGGTGAACTACTATGCAGGATGGTCAAAGATTGTCTTCTTAATGAAGAGTCCGGAAGAAAGGAGTTAGAATATTCTTCCTCGAGTCAAAAACCTTAGTATTTAAAAATGACAAACGGGGAAGAAGCAAGTTTAGAGGTTCTCAAAATAAAAGAGACAAATCCAGGGAGGTCCAAATCAAGAAGGACTTCAAATGTCATTATTGTGGTGGTCCAAATCACTATGAGAGAGATTGTAGAAAGAAGAAAAGAGATCAAAAGAATGGAAATAATGAAAACAAGATTGATGACAAAGACACACTCACCGCCGCAGCTGAGTTGATGGTGATGTTGTCATCATTTGTGATGATGTTTTGTATCGATTCTTCATGCCAACAGATTTGATTGGATTATTGATTCGGGAGCTTCATATCATATCACACCTCATCGTGATATGTTCACATCATACACATGGTGGTAGCTTTGGCAAAGTCGAGAATGGCCAACCATGGTGTGACGGAGGTCGTTGGCATAGGTAACATTATATTGAACACGATCGGAGACGGGCTCGTGCTCGAGGATGTCGGACATATTCCTGGCATCGGCTAAATATTATTTCCTCGGAAAGCTTGACGATCTTTGGCTATGACAATCACTTTGGCGAAGGAAAATGGAAGCTCACCAATGGTTCTCTCATTGTCGCTAAGGGGAGGGCGAGAATTCTCTGTACTGTAATGCAAGCCAGGTTATCCAATGGAGAGGTGAATGCCATTGACAAAAGTTCCTCCATTGAGCTATGGCATAAAAGGCTCGGACATCTAAGTCGAGAAGGGTTTGGAAGTTCGACCAGAAAGAAACTTCTCCCGAGAGGTAACCAAGTATGCCCCTACAAACTTGTGTTGATTGTTTAATTGGAAAACAACACGAGTTGCTTTCAAGAGTTTTTCACCTTCAAGAAAATCTCATCCATTAGATCTCGGTGCATCTTGATTTATGCTACATGAAAGATAGAAGTCTTGGTGGTGCAATATATTTTGTAACATTTATTGATGATTTCTCTAGAAAAGTCCGGTGTTTTGCTTTGAAATCTAAAGATCAAGTTTAAGGTATCTTTAAGAATTTTCAAGCAAGTGTTGAAAGAGAAACATGAAAGAAAGACGAGTTCGTGCGACAATGGTGGTGAATACCAGGGTCCATTTGAGCAACACTGCGGGGATCATGGAATCAAGCTTGAGAAGAGTGTTCCAAAACTCCTCAACATAATGGCGTAGCGAGAAAGGATGAACAGGGACAATTTGTGAACGAGTCAAATGTATGTTGTCACATTCCAATCTACCCAAATCCTTTTGGGGTGAAGCAATGAGGATCTGCAGGTTGATCTAATCAACCTTTCTCCATCGCCTCCTCGGGTGGCGACATTCCAGATAGAGTTTGATTTGGAAAAGATGTTTCCTACAAACACTTGAGAGAGTGTTTGGTCTTGCAGGCATTTGTGCACATTCCAAAAGATGAACGATCAAGCTTGATGACAAGACAAGTCATGCATCTTCTTGGGCTATGGCCATGAAGAATTCGATTCTGAGTTATGGGATCGGTCGAAGAAGAAAGTTATCGAAGCGGGGATGTTGTATTCCTCGAGGATCGAGACAATTGAAGATGCTAAGCAGTTGAGAAATCAATCAAACCAAGATATGTTTTCGATGCGTAGATCCGTTTCTTCTCCTAGAAATCGAGAATCACGGGGAGGTTTGCAAGAGCAACACCATGATACAACCGGTGATGTCCCTCCGTTCCACCACCGGAAGATGCGGCTAGAAGGTCCACCAGCAAAGACAACCTTCTACGGATATAGCCCACATGAGTATGTAATGCTCAGCGACGGGGAGAACCACAAAGTTTTGTAGAGGCCATATCACATGATCGGAAGGATATGTGGATGGAAGCCATGAAAGAAGAGATGAACTCTTTGGGAAAATCACACATATGACCTAGTGAGGCTACCAAAAGGTAAACGACTACGAAAAATAAATGGGTGTCGGGTTGAAGATCAAGAGCAAAGCTTACAACCAAGGTATAAAGCTAAGGTTTGGTTGTGAAGGGTTTGATCGAGGAAGAAGGGTGTTGATTTAGAAGAAATTTTCTCACCGAGTGGTGAAGATGTCCTCAATCGAGTTGTTCTTGGGATAGGCGCGGTTTGGATCGGAGATCGAACAACTTGATGTGAAGACCGCATTTCTTCATGGAGATTTGAATGAAGAAATCTATATGGAACAATAGGAAGGGTTCGAAATCAAAGGTAAGGAGAACATGGTATGCGAGGTTGAAGAAGAGCTTGTACGACCTAAAACAAGCTCCAAGACAATGGTACAAGAAGTTTGACTCCTTCATGACGGACCATGACTACAACAGGACTAACTCCGATCCTTTGTGTATTCTTTAAGAAATTCGGTGATAATGATTTTATCATACTATTATTGTATGTAGATGATATCTTTGATTGTAGGTCATGATGCCAGCAAGATTGAGAAGTCAAGAAAGAACTTGGCAAGTCTTTTGCGATGAAAGACTTAGACCTAGCTAAGCAAATCCTTGGGATGAAAATCTCAAGAGACAGGGCAAGCGGGAAGCTTTGGTTATCTCAAGAAAAGACGTTGAGAAAGTTCTTGAGAGATTCAACATGAACAAGTCAAAACCAATCGAAGACTCCACTTATGGACACTTCAAGCTCAAAGACAATGCAATGTCCAACAAGTGAGAAAGATAAAGCGAGAAATGCAAAAGGTACCATATCTTCTGCGGTTAGTTGGCGGTTTTGATGTATGCTATGGTATGTACTAGACACGATATTGCTCACGCGATTGGTATTGTTAGCCGTTTTCTCTCTAATCCAGGGGGAAAGATCACGTGCAGTGAAATGGATATTTCGGTATTTGAGAGGTACTTCTAAATATTGTCTAAGATTTGGTGATGACAAAATTGTACTAGAGCGGATTCACAGATGCGGATATGGTGGTGATGTTGATTCGGAAAGTCCACATCCAGCACTGATGAGATTTGCGAGGGGGAGCTATCTCTTGGCAATCGAAACTTCAAAAATGCGTGGCATTATCCACAAAAGGCCGAGTATATAAGCGGTGACGGAAGCTTGCAAGGAGATGTTGTGGTTGAAGAAGTTTTCTACGGGGGTGGACTTGAAGCGGGAAAAGTACACGCTCTCTTTGTGACAAACCAAAGCGCAATCCACTTGAGTAAGAATTCTTCTTTCCACTCAAGGTCAAAACACATTGATGTGAGGTATCATTGGATTCGGGACGTGCTTGATGAAAAGTTGATGCAACTTGATAAAGTTCACACTGATGAAAATGGCGCAGATATGCTGACAAAGTCTTTACCAAGAGATAAGTTTGAAGCTTGCAGAATCAAAGCGAGGTTTGGTTGATTTCCACATGAGGTGGAGGGGAGAATTGTTAGCCCACCCCATGTGGTGGCCAAACAATTATGGGGAACAAATTGTTAGGCAGAAAAGTTTGAAGGAAAGAAAATGTGGCAAATTTGGATACAAACTCTTGCTTGGCATTTGTCATTTTGCTAATCCATTTTGCCTATAAATAGGCATGCTCATGCAAAGAAGAAAACACACCAAGCAATTAGCATTTAGCAATTGCAAGAGAAGAGAGAAAAATAGAGAGTAGAGAGATTTCTATAAGTGTGTATTTTGAGTGAAGAAAGGGAGAAAAATTAGTAGTAATTTTTCATTCTCACCCAAAATAGCATTCCTATTTTTCGGGTATTCCAAGTTGAATAACTTGAGATATTTTGTGTATCCCCTATTTTTAGGGAGAAATATTGTAAGCCTACTATACATTTAGTGGAGGATTTATACGGATCTGCGGTCTCGTGGTTTTTCCCGATTTGGGTTTTCCACGTAAAAATTCTTGTGTCCTATTTTTTATCGTCTTATACTATTATTTGGTATTATTGGTTTGGTTCTCATTTTTAATCCAATTTAGGTGGGAAAAGATTTTTTTACTATTTCTTAGGTGTCATTTATTTTGGCACTCTTTCCCAACATGATAAACTATGTCCATTCCGAAAAATGAAAAGGAAATTAAATGTGCATCTTGAAGTACTGATTATTGTCGGGTTTTTCTCTCTCCTTATTTATGCTATCAATAAAATCGGAAGGATTTGAATTGTATGTTTATAATATCAATAAAATTTTCATAATTCAAATACGATGAATTAATATGTTCATTGATGGGTGGTAGTTGCTGAACTTAATACCCATCATCGTCGATAAAGGACATAAAATTTAAGATTATTTATTGTTGCGGGTCTTCAACAATTTGAGTGCAGATTGCTGCAATGAATATCATGTTTCAGAAAATATCTTTCTTTCTTTCAAAAAAAAAAGAAAATATCTTTCTTGAGTGATTACATTTCTCAATCACGTAGTAAATAATTGTGAGCTCGTTTTTTAAATATCATGTAGTACCTCATATTTTGATTATTGATTTTTAGTACCTAACCTATAGACATACCTTCTTTGTTTTAGTCTTGATATTTTCGAGTTATCAATTTAGTACTCATAATTCATATTTTTTTATAAACTGGTACCTATTAATTCATTTTTAAAGATGAAAATGTCACCAAGAAACATAAGTATACTCAAAATGAATTTTTGAGTATACTTATTTAAATTATAAAATTAATTAAAGTTTTTTAATTAATTTAATTAATAAAAAAATAAAAAGAGGTTTCTAAAAATATTAATAAATTTTTTAGAAAAAATAAATTAATTACGTTAAATTAATAAATTAATACACATAAATTAAAATTTAATTAATCGAAAAAAAATTAGTTTAGTTAACTAATATTAAAAATAAAAATTAAATAATTTAAAAATTGAAATAAAGATAATAAATATGTAAATTATATTAATTTTTAATTCGTTTTTAATCGATTTTTTAAAAATAATTTTATTTATTTTATTTTATTTTACAATTAAGAATTATAATAATTTTATTTAAATAATAATAAGTTATTTTAATTAAATTTATTTGTTAAATTTAATCATTCTAATGAAAACTTAATTTTTTAACAAAAAATAAAAAAATCTTTAGGGAACATTCGTCCTTAAAAGTAAATAGGTACCAATTTACAAAAAATGTGAAGTATGGGTCTTGAATCAGAACTCGAAAATGTCAAGTACCAAACCAAAGAAAGTGTCTATACGTCGGGTATTAAAAAATCAATAACCCTAATCAAAATAAGTGACATTTTGATATATAAAAAAATCTTCATAAATAATGATGTTTTGACATTTTCAAGGTGATGAGAAAATGTTATTCTCAAATTACCCTTATATTTATTAATTCATTTAGTATATATATTATGATGTGTCATTTTCCAACTAACACTAATGCGTACATTTGTTTTATTCCAACTAAAACATCATTTACGATTAATTAAAGGTATATTGAGTATTTTAATATAGTTCTTAACGTGTGTTTTTTTCCTTAAAACGTCACTTATTTTAAATAGGAGGAAGTATTAAATATTTGATACCTTAAGCTTCTATTCACTTAAAACAATTCGTTAATGAGGCCGGTTTCCTTGAGCGGATGGGATCGTCTATTCCAAGATTATATTCCATCTCCTATTCTATATGTTACATGTACAGATGATTGCCACCTGTATACAATTTTCCATATTAAACTTCCCACAATTTATGCTTGATTTGTGTTTAAAAATTAATATGGAAAAATTATATATACGTGGCAATCATTCGTACGGTGGAATATGAAATGAAACACAATTTTAGAATAGAAGATCTCATATGTTCCTCGAGTTATTTAAGTTACATTGTACTTAGGTCTCTTCAATAATAAGAAGAAGTTGAATGAGTCATTACAAAAACAATCATTGAATTAACATTATTTTTCGACTCGAGAATGTTTTACCTAACAATGATCTTCTCCATTTAGAGCTTCCATATTTGTGATTTTTCGGATGCTACTTAAATGCCTAGAAGTGCGACTTTTCTATCAATTATGTATCCTTTACGTAAAAGAATTTATTTCATGAGAAATTAATGAATCCACACTTTGATGCTAGACTTGTATATAATCGTCGACTCGTCGTGACCAACAATTTTATTCTTTTATTTTTGGGCTGAAGCAAATTATGTTAAAAGTTTAAATAACTGAAAATTAATTTACTCTTATGGATGAGTGATACACATATTCACACGTTTTGTGAGACATCCATTTAAGATCTAATAGCTATAGAACTCTGATACATCCATCCTTGTTTGTTACTTAAGGTTTGTTAGTTGTTACAATATTTCATCTGATACTTCAATGAATTATTTGAATGTCATGCGCGTATATTCACATTATCTAATATACGTGACATTCATATGGTGAAACACGAGATTGGGCCTCACAGAAAATAGGAGTCCGAAGTTTGGGTGGTTGGATAAAAACTAAGAAGATATTTGGCTAAATTTATAAGATGTTCAAAAGTCAATACATGTTATATGTTTTTATTTATTTATGCACCCCTGATATTTCCCATAAAGGACAAAAGTAAAATCTTATAAACTTCCTAAGATATTTGAAATTACAAGTTAATTTTCAAAAAAATGTAAGGAATTCTAATTTTTTAAAATAAAATATTATTTAACAATCTTTTTAAATTTGGACTATTTTAATTACAATATTGTAGTGACTATCATTTTAAAAGTTCTATGTATTATTCTATCATCTTAATTTATACATATATATACTTCTTGATGTAATTGTAAAATAAGATCTCACATCTCATAAGTCAAAAGACATTTATCAGATATATAGACAAACAAAATACTTTAAATAAGTTTAGGTAAACATCCTAAATTAACTTAAAATGTATATATTTTCTTACCATACACAGGAAATTAAGTCGAAGTACTACTTAAAAAGCCTTAAAAAACTTATAGTTATTATACAACTCTTTTTCCTAATCACATACAGTAATCCATAAAAAAGAAATTCACCAGCCCTCGGGCATAGCTGAGTGGTAAAGAGAGGTTGTTAATTCACGTTGTCCTTCCAGCCACATGAGTTCGATTCCGGTGGAAGTATGCTTCACTCTTGTGTCAATATTCAGTGAAACAACCCTTCAACTTCGGTTTTGGGCGGGGCGGGGTGAAATAGGCCAGGGTTAGGGTTAGATCGCTTTGCATCGAGCGGCCTGGGCTTTTTTACGTGTATTCGGCCTAAGCCTAGCCTGTTATATATACTAGGCCTTTTTTCCAGCCCAAATCTGGTCTATTTAATAAATAAGCCTGACTTGAGCCTATTAAAAGCCCATTAAAGGCCTACAAACCATATATATTTTATTTTAATATATATTTTATCGATTACAATAATTTAATAATTATATAAAAATAGTAATATTAATAAAATATATAATATATATTGTGGTATTTAAATTTATAGGCCTTAAATAGGCCGGCCTATTAGGCTTGAAAGACTTTTAAAAGCCAAGCCTAACCTATTTATCTAAGTAGCTTGTTAAAAGGCCGGGCGACCGACCTATTAATTATATAGCCGGGGCGGGGCCGTAGCCCCTCTCGGGTAGCTTGGCCTATTTCCACCCTTAGTTTTGGGTAGGGGTGGGGTGGAACGGGCAAAGCCAAGCCAGGCTTTAAGTTAGAAGGTCGATTTCTTTTTTTTTTTAAGTTTGGCTAAGCGACCTATTATCTGTAATAGGCCTTTTTCATAGGCTCGGCGACCTTTTTAAGTAAAAAGGCCAATCCCTGGGCCTATTTAAAGCCTATTTAAGCCTATCAAAGTCAATTTCCCCCAAAAAAATGTAAACAACAAAAAACAAACGATTATCTCACGATAATCAATACGAGATTCATAATGAAAACAATGAGAATGCATGTGGTAATAGAATCTATTACGCTACATCTCCAATGAACATAAATTATAATACAATATCCAATAAATCCATAACAATAACAAATCTAAATACAAATAAGTGTCTCATTAGTGTTCTAATATTATATTTACTAGTATTTTTGCATGCGATGCACTAAGTATTTTCGGGTGTGGTGTTGATATATAAATGATATATGAATACGAAAATATAATCTATTATTAATCTTTGAGAAAGCAAATTACAATTGCACAAAAAGAATTACAAATTTTGAAATACTTCTTTGTACACAACATTAGTTGTTTGTTTGTTGTTTGACGCATCGTCGCCGCAAACTAAATTTTTAGTCCATTTCGATTGGTAACTCGAGAAAGCGCCACGTATAATTGGCCATGATCGAAAACCGGATTCTTGAGATATAGACCGACATTCGAGAGAGACTCCTTGGCTTTTGTTTATGGTCATGGCATACGACACGATCAAAGGAAACTATCTTCGCTGGAACTTGAAGGGAATCCTGAGGTCAGAAGGGGTAAATGTCATTCGCGGGATCAACACTTTATGACCTGCATTGGCTCCGGTGAGAATCTTGGATTCAAGCACATGTTTACCGAGCCTTGTAATCACCAATCGTGTACCATTACACAAACCAATTGAATGGTCTATATTTCTCAGGAGCATAACAGGAGTCCCAACCTTCAAATGAATTTCATGATTAGGTACTCCG
Source organism: Rehmannia glutinosa (assembly GCA_016081115.2). NCBI lineage: Eukaryota > Viridiplantae > Streptophyta > Magnoliopsida > Lamiales > Orobanchaceae > Rehmannia > Rehmannia glutinosa. Next base: position 124,767 of record JABTTQ020001388.1, read on the forward strand.
GAACATTTTATCCCATTTAAGAATTCCGGTGTATGCAGATCATGTAAGAAATCAACATTAGCGTCCGACTTGCAAGTGCTATCCGAACTCAAATAAGTCTGACCTTCTGATGTGCTCAAAGAGGTCATATATTGATTTATCGACTCAACCACATCGAGAGTAGGTGCCAAAATAGCTATTTTCTTTAGATAAGTCGGGTCCTCGATTGCATCTTTAAACATTGGATAAGTACTTTCAATGATAGTCGAAATAGGATCACCATTAGATTCGAGCAAAATGTCTTCAGGGATGTCAATAGTGGCAGAACCGTCATTTTCTCCTCCAAGTGTTCCATCTCCGATATTTGCAATTCATTCAGAAAACTTAACCAAATCCGCATAATCATCACTTTCACCTAGTCTTTGAAGCCGCATGTTTTTAGTTAGCCTAAGCACAGTACAATGCCTCCACAAATGCGAAGAATTTATCGTGGCATTGATGATATCCTGCCGACTTCCCTTGGGTACGACTGGTAATATCTGTCTGAAATCTCCACCAAACACAACAGTTTTGCCTCCAAATGGGATATGTTGACTTCCTGGTTTGACTGTCTCCATAATATCTTTTATAGTTGTGTCCATAGCCTCAAAGCAATGCTTGTGCATTATTGGAGCTTCATCCCATATTATTAGTTTACTACGCACAATCAATTCAGCAAGTGGACTTCCAACTTTGATTTCACAGCTCGGTCCTTCATGTGGATTTATAGGAATAACAAATCGAGAATGTGCAGTCCTCCCACCAGGCAAGAGAAGAGAAGCTATTCCACTTGACGCCACGTTAAGTACAATTTGTCCTTTTGATCTCAACCCCGAAGATAATGCCCTCCACAAATAGGTTTTACCAGTACCTCCATATCCATATACAAAGAAAAAACGACCTCTATCAGTTGAACCGCACACATTATTTGAATACATGTGTCGTTGCTCATCGATGAAGGTTTGAAAGAAGATCTTTGTGCTCTGCGGCTAAGGTCTTACGATCGTATCATAACTCGTCGTAAACCAATCGGTTTTGGCTGAATTCGACATTGTCGATATTTGGAAATGGGATCGTAGAAAACTCACGTAGACTGGCTGCGTCACGCAATAACTTTTCAACTTCCGACAGGGCAAGATTCTTAATTTCATTCTCACTTAGAACCAGATCTGTCAAAAGTAAAAAATGAAGAAGTTAAAATCACAATACATAATTTATTTCTTATTATTAGATTAAAAAAATTGAAGAAAGAATATAAGTAGATTTATATAAAGTATAATATATTATATGTAATGTAATACCTTGGTGTTGAAAAAGAATGCGCCGTCTATATAAAATATCGTCCGAAAGAAGTTCCCAACATTTATCCCACACTTCCTCGGTCGCTCAAAGAATCTGAAGACAATAATGATGCAAACAAACTCCTGAGAGTCTCTGCAGATGCCCAATGACTCGCTTCAATGATGCCATCAATATACTCTTTATCGTCTTCTAATAAACCCAGAGCATAACATGCCTCACGATAAGAACTATGTTGCACACCGTCTACCTTTCTATAATCAGCATGACATGTAGCACCACGCACAACATTGATAAGGCATCTCAGATAATACATGTCCTCGGACCCTGGAGGAACATAGAAAACATGACCTATAGTATCCGACTTTCTCGGCTCCCACTTCTTCAATTGTGATTTCTATGTGAATTTTGTAGGAGCTTCAGCATATGTCAATTCTCTGGCTTCAGGATAAATTTTATTGGCTTCCATCCAAGCCAAAAACATGTTTTCTCTGACAGTGCTTCTCTTCAGAACATCGTCTATTCTTTCAGAATCATGAAATATTACACTTTGTTCGTTCTCGAGATGGAAACTAAGACGTTCAACGGGAGGATATTTGTATTGAATTTCATATCCCAGTAATGTCCATGTTGCCTCACATGTTGAAACATATCTGCAATCATAATACATGCTCACTTCATCTACAGCTTTCCCTGATTCTTCATCACCACTACTACGGTAGAATGATGCAGTCACCCGATCATGCCCCTTATTGACATATTTGAACAAATACTTGATAGATCTAGATTGATTACACCATTCTACATTAACGTGGGAACCATATTTAAGTAGCAATCGACGATTATGCGACACAACGTATCTGTTATCAAGAGTAACACCATTTTTCTCGACAACCCTTCCATTATCCCTACGCTGATAACGTGGATAACCTTCTTCATCAATACACGTGGCATCCATAAATTTTTTAGGAAAATGTTTCGTGCAACGACCATCAGCCATGCACGGAGAATTTTTCTTAGCTTCGCCACACGCACCATGAATCATAAATCTCTAACTGCCGCAAAATAGAACGGATCATCGGCTTATCTCGGTATCTCCGCCGATATAATTCTATCTATATCATCCGGAGTTGGATAATTATCTTCTTTGGCCGAGAAAGAAGAATATGAGCATGAGGAGCCACGTTTACGGAATTCAATTGTATATATAATCGTAAAAGTTTCAAATGAAAACAAATAAATAAATGTATAAAAATTAAATAATATATCAAAATAATGCAAAAATTGCTAAACTATGGAAGAGGATTCAACAACCTGATATAACTTTCCCGAACATCTGATTATGGCGAAAATTCTTGATAAGAGCATCCGTTTGACTTTAAATATTCGCAAATAATGTCCTGGACGGTCTTCGACATTGAGATTTTTCTTCTCTAGAAAATGAACAATCTCGGGCCATTTTGGATTGGAGGTGGATGTTATAAATAGATCGGGATAACCGGCCAATCTACATATAGCCATCGCATCTTCATAATTTTGTATCATAAATCGTGCTCCTCCGGTAAAACTAGACGGAAGTATAATTCGTTTGCCTTGTGATCTGGGATCAGTGTCTCCATTCAATACAACATCTACTAGACCCTTATAGATATCACAACGCAATTTCTTCCGATGTAAGCGCACATATTTCAATTGGGCTGATTCAACCATTGTATAAGCATCCACGGCAAACTGTTGAAACAATCTTCTTGAAAATAGAATAGTTGAAGCTTCGTTATTTCTTTCGTGCAACCGGTAGGCAAAAAATTCTCGAACACTAACTGTTTTCCTTCCTCCATGAGTTTTATTCTTCAAGTCCGAAAACAGAATATCTTCTTTAAAGCCATCCTCACCGTAAGGCAACAACAAAGGATACTGCAATGCCAAATATGCAACATTCAACTCATTTATCCGCTGCAACTGTCCGGTTTTCGTTTCAATCAATAATTCTCTTTCTCCTAAAGCCTGATCAAAATCACCAACAATCAAAGCGGCGACCTCAGAGCTCGATGGCAAGTTGTATCTTCTTGCATCCTTGCCTCTTTTACCAATAAGACGTAATCTAACATCTGAATTTGCACATTCTCATATCTTTTCTATTGCTACTCTGAAGGTTTTCACCAATATATTATTTTCATCTAACATTTTTTGTAGTCCGACAACAATATCTTGGTGCAGATTATTAGTATCACTTCCTTGCCTATAGAATTAATCACGTCGAAAATCAATAGTTAGCATTATATATATATATAGATATAGATATCTAGTATCACGGATATAAAATTGCAAAATTTATAATTAATTAAGAAATAATAAAAAAACATACCTGGCAAAGATTCATTCTATGATTTATCTCATTCTCTCGTGTCATAGATATAAAGTTGTGCAAATTTGGGTGTAGAACCATCACATGGCGATAAACTACCAATTAAATGGTAGTTTTGTCCGCACATCCAGGAAAATAGGAGCACCTTGACCTCTGTTGATGTCGGTATCAATCTTTCCTCCCATAGATGTAAAACAAAATATACTATTATATGATCTTATATTTTCTTGAAAGTGCTTGCTATTATCGTTGTCTCCATACAATAAATCACGAAGCAAAGTAGTTGGTTCTTTGAGAGGAGGAAGTTGAATAATGCCATGATCGCAAAGACGATCCATATTTCGACATGTAGATTTAACATGGGAATTTATCCTCTCTTCATACCAAAACATGGCCTCACAAAATTGGCAAGAATAACTTGCATCACCAATATCCCAAGATTGCTGTTTAAAAGATTTATAAATAGTTATTTTTATTAAACAATTTTAAAGTTTTACTTAAGATAAATTATGAAAAGATATGAAAGCAACAATTCTCACCGTTATTAATAGATGCACTCGTGTCATGTAACGAGATATAGTTGGATTAGACTTTATGGTGGTGTCCAATATTGTATTTGAATTGCGGTTCTCGAAAGTCCGAGTACGAGCAGTCGTCCATAGTAAGATCAATAATTTCGTGACATTCGAATTATTCAAAGTCGTGTACTATTATGAAGCAATGGTCTTCTCCTCGAAACTAATTATCCAAAATAATAAAATGTATGATATGTATTTTGTTAAAAACTATTATATTTTGAAAAATTCTAAATTTAAATAATATTAATACGTAAAAATATATAAATGTAAAAAACTATACCGTTTGTAATGTCACTGAGCGGAGAATTGGAGAATTCATAAGAAATCGTCCTTGAATCATTGTTAGATACAACTCTTGTAGATCCAATCTGTAGGTGATGTCCTTTCTATGCTCCCATTTTTTGTTTAAACAATAAAATAAATAACAAAATATAGAAAATTGAAAAAAACTTTATGTATAAGTAATATTCTAAATTATATATTATGTATACATATAAGTTACTTATTTATAAAGAAGGATAATTTCAATAAGTAATTTATCTCTATTTATCCCATTTATATCTATTTCAAGGATAATTTATTTTTTTATCTCATTTATATCTATTTCAAGAATAACTTGCATCACCAATATCCCAACTCTGTTTAAAAGATTTATAAATAGTTATTTTTTTATTAAAAGTTTTAAAGTTTTACTTAAGATAAATTATGAAAAGATATGAAAGCAACAATTCTCACCGTTGTTAATAGATGCACTCGTGTCATGTAACTGAGATATAGTTGGATTAGACTTTATGGTGGTGTCCAATATTGTATTTGAATTGCAGTTCTCGAAAGTCTGAACAGAGTCGTCCATAGTAAGATCAATAATTTCAGCGACATTCGAATTATTCAAAGTCGGTGTACTATTATGAAGCAATGGTCTTCTCCTGGAAACTAATTATCCAAAATAATAAAATGTATGATATGTATTTTGTTAAATACTATTATATTTTGAAAAATTCTAAATTTAAATAATATTAATACGTAAAAATATATAAATGTAAAAAACTATATCGTTTGTAATGTCACTGAGCGGAGAATTGGAGAATTCATAAGAAATTGTCCTTGAATCATTGTTAGATACAACTCTTGTAGATCCAACTGTAGGTGATGTCCTTTCTATGCTCCCATTTTCTGTTTAAACAATAAAATAAATAACAAAATATAGAAAATTGAAAAAAACTTTATGTATAAGTAATATTCTAAATTATATATTATGTATACATATAAGTTATTTATTTATAAAGAAGGATAATTTCAATAAGTAATTTATCTCTATTTATACCATTTATATCTATTTCAAGGATAATTTATTTTTTATCTCATTTATATCTATTTCAAGAATAACTTGCATCACCAATATCCCAGTACTCTGTTTAAAAGATTTATAAATAGTTATTTTTTATTAAACAATTTTAAAGTTTTACTTAAGATAAATTATGAAAAGATATGAAAGCAACAATTCTCACCGTTGTTAATAGATGCACTCGTGTCATGTAACTGAGATATAGTTGGATTAGACTTTATGGTGGTGTCCAATATTGTATTTGAATTGCAGTTCTCGAAAGTCTGAACAGAGTCGTCCATAGTAAGATCAATAATTTCAGCGACATTCGAATTATTCAAAGTCGGTGTACTATTATGAAGCAATGGTCTTCTCCTGGAAACTAATTATCCAAAATAATAAAATGTATGATATGTATTTTGTTAAATACTATTATATTTTGAAAAAATCTAAATTTAAATAATATTAATACGTAAAAATATATAAATGTAAAAAACTATACCGTTTGTAATGTCACTGAGCGGAGAATTGGAGAATTCATAAGAAATCGTCCTTGAATCATTGTTAGATACAACTCTTGTAGATCCAACTGTAGGTGATGTCCTTTCTATGCTCCCATTTTCTGTTTAAACAATAAAATAAATAACAAAATATAGAAAATTGAAAAAAACTTTATGTATAAGTAATATTCTAAATTATATATTATGTATACATATAAGTTATTTATTTATAAAGAAGGATAATTTCAATAAGTAATTTATCTCTATTTATCCCATTTATATCTATTTCAAGGATAATTTATTTTTTATCTCTATTTATCTCTATTTCAAGGATAATATTCTAAAAGTAGACATTTATCTCTATTTATCTCTAAAATATAAAAATTTGAAAAAAGATGCTTCATAAATAATTATATAACTTATAAGTTATAAATATATATTATTTATTTTAGATAAGATCAAAATATAACAATTAAAAAAATTATATTTAATTAAAAAAACAGTACGCTTCTTTTTTTATATTTTAAAAAACAAAATAATACTAAAATATGCAAACTTTAAACAAAAATTATGTACAAATAATAATAAAAATTATAAGTTATTTTAATTTTTGTGCATTTCATTTTTGTCATTTTGTCCTAACCCTAACAAATCCGCCGCTCACCCTCTTTCTCATCTCTCTCATTTTTCCCTTAACACCATTCTAGATAATTTGAGCAAAAATGGACGATCCCCTCATTTCTACTCTTACATTTTTTCGATTTCTGTAAAATCACCCACTCCCACCCTTAAATTCTCTAAACAAATTCATATAATTTTCGTTTGATTTGTTTATCGCCATCTTTCGTTTGATTTGTTTATCGGTTATATTATGCGAGAGGAAAAGAACAAAAATGTTTAGATCCATTTTTTTTTGTTTTAAAACAGATTTTACTTTTCGATTTGGGTATAACACAAATCAATTTGTATTGTATACTTCATTTTTCGGTTGTCCATAATATGTTTACAATATCTATTTTTACCTCATTTGTCTAGTATCTTTTTTTTTTATATCTTCATTTTTGTAAATCTTACATCGGGAAATTTTGGTTTGGCTTCATGAGACACAATATTTTGTGTCTTCAAAATCTGAAAATAAAATCTCGGAAAAACAACAAAATTTTGCAGGTAATTTTTTTTTCCATATTTCTTTTCATATGTTAATAATTCATCTTTTGGGTATGTATACTAATGATTTTTTTCTGGTTGCATGTGGATATCTGGAAAGAAGATGAACATTTGTGCTTCGTCATCTCGAATGTAAGTGTGTATTTTTAAGTCGTGTATTTTAATATTTTGTTTTTCTGTGTTTTTTCATGAATATCTTTAGATCTGAATCAGATCATGAGTTATTTGTATATATACTGTATGCACAGAGAATGAAAATTATAATGGCTATATATATTTTATTTTTTCAAAAGTACAAAATGTTAAGATTTTTGTTCATAAAAGTCAGTTTGGTCAAGGTTTCTGTCGTTTTTTTATGATCTATAGATGGATCTGTGTAGATGTGTTTTCATTTTTTTTTAAATTTATGTTTTAACCATAAATTTGTATATGTTGTATATTTGTACTGATCCATTAATTATTTTTCTCTGTGTTTGAAAAAATAGATATTTCAGTGTTTTTTTTCGGATCTGTTAAAACTCCTTGTAGATGTTCCCATATGTTATTTTTATACAAAATTATCTATAAAGTTAAGGAGGCATTTTTGGTTTTTAAAACACATTCTTAAAATCTGCCAATTATTTCTAAGTATATTACAGGATAATTGTAAAATTTCTGAGTTTTTTTTCGTATCTGTTAAGGAAAGATGAACATGGTCTTACATTTTCATTGTTTATTACGTAGTACTTAAATTTAATAGGCTTATTTGGTTTTGATTAAATTCAATTTTTTTAAAATAATTCTTGGATATTTAAAATGTAACTTTTTTTTACGTGTTCGAGACCTAATGATCATAAATTTAAAGATGTGTGACCGTGTCATTTTCAAGGTAATGATAAATATATCTCGTGATCGCATATAATATAAAGAACATTTCGATTCTAATCTTTATTATCCGAATAATATGTTATTAACAATTTTTTTCGCATTTTCTGAGACAATTTCATAGTTTCATTGAAGTAATGAAGCCACAACTCTATTAAAGATAAGTTCTCAGAACTTAGAGTAGTTTGTTATCTGTTTTGTTTTCTTAATCTATCTTAATAATGGAACTTATACATGTTCTTCATGTTGCAAAGATATTCTTTATCTTCGTAAATTTTATTTATCGTGTAACTTTTTGGGATTAAAAACTTATACAATACATATTCTTTATGTTGCAGGGGATGTTTCAGTTTTGCTATTTACAAATTAAGGACACCTATGCGTACGGTAAGCACACAATATACACAACTATATAAAATGAACATGTTTTTATAAACATAATTTTTAAGACAAAAGAATATCGTCTTCAATATTTCCTTCTCTTGTTCTTTTGCTGCCCAATACAATCGATTTTTTGATTTGTCGCATTGTGATATATGTTGCTTGTTGATTTGGGGCACTTGGTATTCTTCTTGAATATGGATTGAGTGTTTTTTTAAGCCGACTTTTGATGAGTTGAGGTGTGATGTTTGAAATATGAAACATGTTTGAGAATTTATATTGGAGATAAAAACTAATAAGGGTAAGTCTTGGTTAGCAAGGATATTAATTAAAAACAATTAATGAAAATTATTGCGATGTTTTGATTTATGTATTTTTATGATCTCTATGAAATTTTCATTAAATTTAGATTATATATTTCCATTTTGTAATGCCGTTAAATGGTATGTTAGACCATACTTGTATATAAATTAGGTAAGATTCAAAAAGCATAATAAATTATGATTGTAGTGAATATCATTGGAGATTTTTATAGATATGCTCACAAAATCTGACATTATCTAATTGACTGAAAATAAAACTATATATTTCGAATCTTTTAGATGTGTATTTGTTTTTTATTGCAATTGAGGATACGTTTCTTTATGCTATTTGTTAAGGACTGTTTAGATGATTGAATTATATTATGTCATTCACCTGTTTAAATTTATTGCAATTCAATGAAGTTTTTTTGTGTTTTAAGTTAAAATAAAGTGGACCCTCTAAGCAAAAAACCGGCTTGACCCTACACCATGAGTGTAGTGGAATCCTGCAGGTGCTAGAGGGTCTTGTTTGGATTTTTAGTATCTATATTTGTGCTACAATTACTTGGTGTGTATTTGTGTATTAGGTGCCTTTTATTTTTGTTAATTTTTCTTTGGCAATGTGTTCTGTTCTAAGTATTTCATAAGCAAGTTAAATTTTAAAAGTACAATTTAATTGTTTGAATAAGTAAAACAATAAACTGTTTAAAAAAGAAACAAAATAACTTTATTAATTAATACCATAATATAAATCAAAGAAAAGCAACAACCCTTGATTAAAAAAAACAAAATTTAGTAATTTCTAACAAAGCCCCTAATAAAAGCCTCCAAAAAAATGATCCACATATTCAAATATCATAACATCTATTACTAAATATAATACTTATAATCTAACCTAACTTCACTTCAAATCATCATCTTCCTTTTTCACAAACTCCTTCAACTTCTTTGCAGTTGTTGAAGATGCATAATCATCAAAAAGAGCTCTTTTAAATGATGGGTTGCCTTTCACAACTTCTTTCTGTTTAGCACTCTTATTTGGAGTGTTAACTTCATCTTCCGAAGACTCCTCCTACAAAAAGGAAATGTTTAATTAGATTTTAAAAATTGCAAAAATATTTTCTTTTTTAAAAAAGCAATAATAACAAAAAACCAACCTTTTGGTTGAAATCTCCATCATTGTGCAGCTTAGACAAAAAGTCTAATTTCTGCAATTGTTTAAAAAAAAAATCAGCAGCAGAAGTTGTTAATAATGAAAAATTATGTATTACATAAATAATTAAATATATTGAAACTCTTGAATAAATTAAAAGTTATTAATTTTCTTACATACCTGACTTTCAATGGCAGCCCGCGAGAATGTCTTAATCAAATCGGGATTGGTTGTCAATTTCAAAACAATCAAAGATCTGTCATAGTGGTTAAGCTGTTCTCCTTTGACTTGAACCTTAAAAAATGCTTGTACATCTATAAGACTCGCAATTTCATCCCGAATGTCTCGACCATCGGACATCTATTCAATTAACAAATTTATTTCATTAATAAGTTCGTAAACAGATTACTAAACTTCACATCACTATACTTACATCAAGGTATTCTCTCCTAACCACACGGTTTTCCAATAAGCTTTTCGCAATCTCGATCCCACAACACAAGTGGTACATTTCCAGTTTCATCAACAACCTAAATCTCTAGCTTATACCTTATATTTTACATAACAAAAATAAATTTTTTTGATTACATATGATTTAAACAAAAATACTACTGCAAATAAAAAATAAATACCTTAACTGTCCACTTTCTGGGAATATGTCACACCCAAAACAATATAATTTTTCTCCTGCCTCAGATAGTTTCTTTGGACAAATTGGGCAAGATAGGTACCACCAATCCCCAATGAAAGAAATAATTATACCACAACTGCCAATCTGTACAAAAAAATATTAAACCCAAAACATGTCAATAATATGTTTAAAACTTTACAACGCAAATCATATATTTGTCAATTGAAGTTTATTTTATATTTATAAAATATAACAAACAACAATGTGTATAAAATAATACATGTCGATTTGTATACAACTGCTCTATTATTCTAATTGAAGAATCACCGGACGCTAAATCTTGAAACAGTCACATTTGAAGGCACAGTGACATGACTGATAGAAAAGCTGGGGTTGCTACTTTCACCAATGCTGAATAAAACAAAAAAAATTAATAATTTTTATACATTAATTTATTTCATCATAAAATAAACCAATACTCAATAATATTATAAATGTATATACATGTGCTTAAATATCTTAATCTCTTCTTCTTCTCCATTGACAATTAACTTTGTAATATGAAAAGAATTTGACAATTTAACCTCATCTACATGTAATAATGTGAACAAAAAGTTATAATCAAGTGATAGTATTAATAAACTAAGAAAAATAAAAAACTTAATTTTGTGTTTCAATTTTACCTTTAAAAACCTTTGCTCTGCACATTTGCAAAATAATGATAATTGGTCCGCGATTATGTTCTTCGAGATAAGGCAGTAAAATATCAATATATTCTTCCCAAAGAGTGCACGTGATGCGATTTTTTCTGCATTACAGATACAATTAGTAAAATAATATTGAAACTGAAAACACATTTGAAAATAAATTTATTTTTACTCCAGGTCCTCCAAAACTATGTCTAGGAATCGGGTTATCTTTCCAGCAACTTTTGTTGATTGTGTCGATTGCATCGACACAACTCTCCCGATGATGTCTGTTAATAACCCAAATAAAATAACTTATAAAAATATGTGGTAGAAACAAAGTATAAGAAATTTAGAAAAAGAATATAAGAAACAATGTTATTGAAATAGTAATTACCGAAAAACATTGTATCATCAATTTTCTCAAAGTCGTACAACTCCTTAAAATCCTTAAACACATACATGAACCTCGGATAGGTTTTATCAAACATCTCAAACATGTGTGTTTTTCCATGAAAAATTATTTTAAATTTCGTGTCAGAGGTTTTGTATTTATCTGATTGATTTGTAACCAAGAAATCTCTAATGGCATAAATGTGCCCTTCAATTAGCAGTCGTTTGTGTTCTCCGTATGCATTTTTCGAATGCTACAATTAATCCGGTTTCCTTGCAAGAAATATAAAATAAAATTAGACATTAGTTAACTAATCGAATTTGTAAAATTGACATAATAAAAAATATTGACAAACCTCAGAATCATGGAAAATGCATTCTAGACTATTAATCTCGGTGTTGTCATTGAAAGCTGGTTTTTGATAAACATGGACCAGCCGAACTTTTATGGCCCAACTCGTCTTACTGTTGTTCAAATGCTTAATTGGACTAAACATAGGTGTCATCTCAAGGAAAAGACAAAGGTGAAAATCTGCATTTGGTTTGTTTGTAGAAAAAAAATTCCAGAATTTGGGAGTAAGTTGCTCGAGAATGTTGGCAATTGATGAATGTTGTAGGTATTTATAGGGTACAATTATGTAATAAAAGGAAACAAAAATTATTTATTTTTGTTAGGAAATTTTGCAAAATTAAGTTTTCCTTTTTGGTATTAGTTAATTTTGTAACTCTTGTAATTATTTCCATATATTATTTAATTTGTTGATTCAATTTTTTATTCTCTGCCGTGAGTGTTAATGTACTAAACAACTTACCAATTTGATTTTTTCAATTAGGAATTTTTTAAATTAGGGAATCATATATTTCATATGTAATTGTCAACCTCAAAAAATTTTCAAGATACACCATAATATAGGGGTTAAAATTATTTTTATTTATAAATATAGAAATTTAAAACTCGAGAATCTCTTTCTCTAAAATCGAGGAATCAATTAAAGCTAATTTAATGACGTTTTTATTTTTTGAGTAAAATCGAGATATCATTAGTAGCAAATTTAATGACGTTTGTAGCATAAATATGGTATGTTGAATTATTATTAAGGTTATCAGTTTGGTAATTTGAATTTGTAGCAATCAATCAATTACATAAGGTAAGTTGAATTCTCAATACTTGTTAAGATTATTAAGTTTTGAGAAAGTAAAAAAAAAAGTAATAAGGAAAGTTGACTTTTAATTTATTGATCGAATAAATAAAGAAAATCATAGTAATCGCACGGTAAATAAATGAAATAAAATTAAGGTAAGTTGAATTTTCAATTCATCGAGAAAAAAAAAGGAAAAAACAAAGCGACGTTTTAGAAAGCGAAAAATGGGCGGGAAAATTTTGGGCTACTATTTTGAGAATAGCCTGTTATTATATATATATAGATATATTATATTTATATATAAGATATATGTAACATTTTTATACAAATTTTATATTCAACTAGTGCTTTACCCGTGCGATGCACGACGAGTGTAATGTGGGACAATATGAAGTTTATTGTGTTTTACGATTTTTAGTTTATTGGGTTCGACCATATAGATTGGATGTCTATATAAATTATTATATATTAATAAAAATAGAAAATGTACAAACATCGTCTCTAATAAATTAATAACAACAAATTTTGAAAAACTTCTTTGTACACCACATTTTGCGTCTTTTTGTTTTTTGATTCATCTTCGCCACAGACTAATATTTTTAGTCCCTTCCGATGGGTGACTCGGAAAATAGCAACGTATAATTGACCGTGACTGAATACTGGATTCTTCAAATACAGAACAACATTTGAGAGAGATTGACCTTGGCTCTTGTTTATGGTCATTGCATAAGACACGATCAGAGGAAACTGTCTACGTTGAAACTTGAATGGAATTCTGAGGTCCGACGGTGTTAGTGTCATTCGCGGTATCAACACCTTATGACCTTCATGCATTTCAGTGAGAATTTTAGCTTCAAGTACGTGTCTAGAGAGCCTCGTAATCACCAATCTAGTCCCATTACACAATCCAGTCAAGTGGTCCATGTTCCTCAAGAGCATAACTGGAGTCCCAACCTTCAAATGCAGCTCATGATTGGGAACGCCGAAACATTTTATACCATTCAAAGATTCTGGCGTATGAATATCATGCAAGAAATCAATATTCGCATCGATTTACTCGTTTATCCGAGCTCAAATAAGTCTGCCCCTCCAGAAGAATTTAAAGACGTCATATATTGATTGATTCGACTCAACAACATCAAGAGTCGGTGCGAGTATCGCCCTATCTTTCAAATAAGTAGGATCATCAATGGCGTCTTTAAACATTGGATAAGTATTCTCTATAATTGTTGCAATCGGATCACCAGATGATTCCAAAAGAATATCTTCAGGTATATCGATAGTGGCACAACCATCATTAGATCCTCCGATTGTTCCATCTCCGATGCTTGCTATCCACTCTAAGAATTGGGCCAAATCCGCATAATCATCTTCCTGATGGAGGCTTTGAAGACGTATATTTTTAGTCAATCTCAGTACTGTCAATCTTTCCACAAATACGATGCATTTATCGTGGCATTGACTATATCCTATCGACTTCCCTTGGGTATAACAGCAATATCATGCTCAAGTCACCCAAAAACAACAGATTTTCCCTCCAAAAGGTTTTGATTCATTTCTTGGGCTGATTAATTTTAAAAGACCTTTCAAAGTTTCATTCACGGCTTCAAAACAATGCTTGTGCATCATTGGGGCTTCATCCCAGATTATAAGTTTACAAGGAATAATGAGCTCAGCAAGCGGAGTCCCCTGTTTGAAATTGCAAGTTGACTCTTGATTTGGGTTTAAAGGAATAACAAAACGGGAATGGGCAGTCCTTCCACCAAGCAGCAATAGAGACGCTATTCCACTCAATGCCACGTTCAACACAATTTCTCCTTTCGATCTCAAAGCCGCAGATAAAGCCCTCCACAAAAATGTTTTGCCTCTTCCCCCATATCCGTATACAAAGAACATACCACCTTTATTTAATTCCACTGCTGTCATGATTTTAGAGTAAACATTTTTTTGTTCCTCATTGAGTCTGGAAATGAGGTTTTTGTGCTCTACCAAAAGAGCATTACGATCACAACGCAGCTCGTCGTATATCAATCTGTTTCGGCTATTCCCAGTATTGTCAGCATCAGGAAAGGGCATCGTATCAAAATCACGTAGACTCATGCCACGACTTCTCAATACTCTTTCAATCTCCAACAAAGCAAGATTTTTTTATCTCGTTCTCACTCAATACCAATTCTGCAAGAGAAATAATAAGACATTGAATAAATAATAAGATATATAAAATAATATTATAAGAAATAAAAATATGACATTTAACATATAATAATAATACCTTCATGTTGGAGAAGACGTCGCCGTCTATGTAGAATATCATCTGAAAGATATTGCCAACACTTGTTATGTCAAAGATCGATTATAGATATTGGAAGTTTAACAATGATTGCATCAACATATTCCCTATCATATTCTTCGACTTATGGATTTCCCCATTTTTTTGTTGGGGCTTCAACATAGTTAGCTCACTGGAGGGACGGGATATATTTTTTTTGCTTCCATCCATGTGAAAAACATAGGTTAGCTCTCCTTATTTTATTTGGATCTTTATTAATTTATTAAGCACATCGCCCATTCGGTCATTATCACCGAAAATAACACTCGCTCATTCGAATATGGAAGTTGAGTCGTTCAATGAAGGATATTTGTACTGAATCTCAAACCCCAATAACCTCCACGCAGCTTCACATGACGATATATACCTACAATAATAATACATGCTCACTTCATCAACGTTTTTCCCTGAGTCCTCATCGTTGGTGCTTCTATAAAACGACGCTGTCACGCGATCATTTCATTTGTTTACATACTTGAACAGATACTTAATAGATCTGGCCTGATTACACCATTCCACATTTATGTGAGCTCCATATTTGAGTAACAACTTACGATTATGAGGCATCGCATATCTATTGTCCAACGGCACACCATTTTTTTCAACTATTCTTCCGTCATTTTTGCGTCTGTAACGCGGATAACCTTCATCATCAAAAGTAGTAGCATCGACAAATTTTTTGGGAAAATATTTACTGCAACGACCATCGGCCATACATGGAGAGTTTTTCCTGACATCACCACATGGACCATGAACCATATGATCCTTTACTACAGCATAATAACATGGATCAGTTCTCTCATCAGGTATTTCGGCTGATATGTTCGATCTATGTCATCCGCAGTTGGATATTTGTCTTCCTTTGCGAGAAACAACAATATATGTGCATGAGGCAAGCCACGCTTTTGAAATTCTATCGTATAGATAACTGCAATAAAATAATAAAATAAAGTATTTGAGACACTAAACTAAGTAAATAATATTAAATATATTATTAAAAAATATATAAAAAATATTTAAAAAAAATGCTAACCTGCATTACTTTTCCGAACAATTTATTTTGCCGAAAATCTTTGATCAAAGAATCTAGCTTAAGTTTAAAGATTCTGCAAACAATATCCGGTCGATCTTCGAGATTTAGATTCTTTTTCTGAACAAAACATACAATCTCTGGCCATTTAGGATTGCAAGTAAATGTTATAAACAGATCCGGATAACCTGCCCATCGACATATAGCCATCGCATCTTGATAATTCTGTATCATATATCGAGCACCTCCGGTGAAACTTGAAGGTAATATAATGCGTTTACCCTGAGTACTCGGATCAATATCACCACGCAAAACAACATCCGTCAAGCATTTATATATATCACAACGAAGCTTTTTCTGATTCAAACGTATATATTTTAATCCAGCAGACTCGACCATTGTGTATGTATCAACAACAAACTGTTGAAACAATCTCCGAAAAGATAAAATAGTAGTCGATTCATGGTCTCTGTCATGTAATCTGTACGCAAAGTATTCACGCACACTAATTGTTCTTCTAGCACCAATACTATTAGTCTTATTTATTGAAAATGGTATATCTTCTCTAAAATCATCCTCACCATAAGGTAGTAGTAATGGATACTGCAAAGCCAAATAAGAAGCATTCAATTCATTTATCCGCTGCAAAAGACCAGATCTTGTTTCAATAACAATATCCTGATCGCCTAAAGCACGATCGAAATCACCGACAATCAAAGCTGCGACCCCACTGCTCGTTGGCATGTTATATGTCCTAGCATCCGTACTCCTTCTACCAATCAAACGTAATTTTACGTCTGAATATCCATGTTCTCGAATTTTTTCTATTGCCATTCTAAAAGATTTTACCAAAACATTGTTCTCATCCAATATTTTCTTCAATTCAGACACGATAACTTCTTGCAAATTATTGCTATCACTTCCTTGCCTACAAATTTGAAAATGGTTTTTAAAAAATTAAACAAAATTGCGTTTAACAATTTAAACAAATGAATAATAAAAAGGCAAAATATAATTAAAAAATAAACAAACCTGACGGAATTCAACTTATGACTTATTTCATTTTCCGTATCATATATATATAGTTGAGCGAATTTGGGGGTCGATCCATCCGGCGGCAACAAACTTCCAATCAGGTGGTAATTTTGGCCATACATTCGAAAAATCGGAGGACCCCTGCCTTTGTTCACATATGTGTCAATCTTTCCTCCCATAGATGTAAAACAGAACATATTGTTATAAGATCGTATATTTTCTTGAAAGTGTTTACTTTTATTTCCATTTCCAAACAATAGATATTCAAGAATAGTTGGTGGTTGTTTGATTGGCGGAAGTTGAATATTTCCGCGACCACAACTCAAAGAGTAGCGAGGCTTTGATTTGGAGAGGATGATAGTCTCTCTTCAAACCAAAATAATGCTCCACAAAATTCGCATTTATAACTCGCATCTCCTGTATCCCAATACTCTGAAAAAATCAATAAATACACTAAATCATTTAATTATACTAAACAATATTAATAAAGTCATATATGAAATTAACAAATATAAAAAATTGCACTAACCATTATGTGAAGGATTTAATACTTCACTAAGCTCGATTGCATTTACGTTAACAACAGAATTTGCATATGTTGTCGGCTCATTTGAAGTAACATGGGCTTTATTCGGTTCATCTTCTATTAGATCAATTACTACAGCTTCTTTCGAACTCATTGAAGAGAGTGTCCTGGAAGTACCATAATTAGATACGCAACGATATTTCTTCCGGATAGTAATCGTGCGCTAGAAACTATAATAATTTTTTTAAAATTAATGTCATAATTAGTATTTAAATATAATATTATATTTGATTTTTTTATAACAGAAATAAAAAAACAATAATTGAACATACCATTTGTGATATCATTTGGGATTTGTTGGATAATGGATACACCATTGTACTTGATGAGACTTTTTCAAAAGACGCCCTTTTAGATATTATTATATTTCTGAAAATTAAAATTAAAATTAAAAATATAATAAAATATATATATATCAAATTAAACAATAATAAAATCTATATATAAAAATTAACTAATTTAAATTCAAAATATATTGATTATTCTATAATAATAAATAAATAAATCATAATAATAATAATAATAATAATAATAGTAATTATATTAATAATATTAACGATAATAAGTATAATAATAATAATAATTATTATTATAAAATTAGTTAGTTTTAAATGTATTATAATAATAATAATAATAATAATAATACTAATAATAATAATAATAATAATAATAATAGTATAATAAATAAAATAACTTAATACAAAATCTTAATACGTATATAATACGTATATACATAATGATTTATTAATGATAATATAATTAATAATTAATATATATTAATATATTAATAATATATGTGTATATATATATATAAATAATAAAGTCATATAATACATAAAACTCAATAATTATTATATAATATATATTGTATTAATATTATTATATTAATCTATATCTATTAAAGGTAACAATAATAGAGTAATAATAATAATAATAATAACAATATTAATAAAACACAAAATAATAGTTATTATTAATTAAACTTACTTAAAATTTAATTTAATTAAATTTAATAAATTAAATTATTAACAATGAAATTAAATAAAGATAACAAAAAAATAGTTACACATTAAAAGAAAGCCCAAAACAAAAAATACAAAGCCCATTCAATAATGTATTATCTCATTTTTACACCTTAGCCCATACATAACCCATCCCCTCTGAATTCGGCCCATAGCCCATATTTTGGAATATTCCAATAGAACACCCTTTGAAAATGAAGGGTCCGGATGATTACACGTGTCCAATATCGAGCGATTGAAAAAAATAAGGGGTCTGTTGTTATCCGAAAAAATAGGGTTGCATTTGTTCACTCTCTCTCTCACTCTCTCACTTTTCACTCTCTCTCACTTCTCTCACATTTCACTCTCAGATTTTTTCTCTCTCTCTCTCTCTCTCTCTCTCTCTCTCTCTCTCTCTCGGAAATTCTCTCATCTCTCTCTCTCTATTCTTTCTCTGAAAAATTTTTGAATCTCTCTGTATGTTTATCTTCCGATTTCCGATTATTTTTACGTTTTACAAAATGTTTACAACATTTACAACGAAATGTTGTCCGATTTAACAAAAATTTGTAGTTTTTATCGTAAATTTTTGATTTGAGCGTAAGAAATTTTTTTTTTTTTTGAAAACTCTAATACTTATTCTTCTTGATTCATCTGTTTTTTATCACTATCTTTGTGTTTTAAAATGATCGAAAAAGGAATTTTATGTAGATCCATAACCAGAAAACCCTAATTTTTGTGTTTTTTTTATATAATTCTAGATTTATAAAATGTTCTGTAGATCTAAAAAAAATTTGTAAATCGAAACTTCAATGTTCCGTAGATTTGATAATCTGATGTCTCTCGGGTTTCAATGGTGGAAATGGGGTTTGAAAGCCCTTCCATCCGTTCATTTTTAGGGTTTTCATTTTATTATTATTTTTTACAGACACAAATGTGTGTATGATTTTTTTTGTGTTTTTTATTTTTTGTATTTCATTTTTACGAAGGCCAAAAAATCTCTGCCTTCTAGTTTAATGGTGGCAAATAGGGTTTTAAATAATTCCACAAATTAAATGTATTTTTTTTAAAAAAAAAATCAAAGTGATATTCATATGTTTTATATTTTTTTGTATAAAAATTATAAATATATAATTTTGAAATATTTCATAGCTATTATTTCTTTTAGTATTTGTTTTTCGGGAGTCAAGAATATAAAATGCATATCTAAAAAATTAGGGTTTTGTTCTAAAAGAAAACCCCAAACTTAATGTTCATTTCTCGTTTATGCATGGTGGTTTGCTCTTTGAAAATAATTTTAGATGAAGGGTTTTTTGTAAATCGATGTACATAAGTTTTTCTTTTTCAGTTGTTATTTTAACAGTATATAAGGTTCTGGAAAAATAAGAAGATTTTCGGTTTTCAAAAATTTTAAAAGGATAATTTTGTTTCTGGTTGCAATTTCTGAACTTGCATAAACGATAAACTACTTGACCTTACAATATAATTGTAGTGGAATCCTGTGGGTAGTATGAAAATGTTAATTTTGATATATATATATATATATATATATATATATATATGATCTGTTGGTTAAAAATGATACAAAACCAAAATCGGGTGAAATTACCTCAAGTTCCAGTTCATACTGCCTGGGTGCAGAAGTCCGAAAAAAGATAAGTTTATATATTTTATATTTGTTTAGTAATTTTCACCAGTCCTAATGTTTTCAGCATTTTCATTAACCATATTTCATATTTTCTGAACTAATGTGTGTTTCATATTTTTTGCAGGTACAATGATAATAATGAAAGAGAGTAGAAAATCAGAAATACAATAACATGTTCTGATAAACAGATAAGTATATCAATTTGAATATCTAATAATCATTATCTACTTAATTATTCTACCTATTTGAATATAAACATGAATTAAACTAAAGTTAGATTCATTTAGAAAATACAAGTATGACTATTAACTGTATTTTTGTCTGTTTTGATGCATGCTCAATATCACTGAACTCTGATGCAAACAAACCCATAGAGATTGTATTCAACATTTAAAGATAAGTATTTTACATGAATATATAAATTGCAACATAAATTATGGGATTCATATCTATCTATGTGAATGAGAACTATATAAAAAACAACTAACAAACAAAAAAAGAAGAATAATAAATAGATAGAGCAACTTTATTCATAAATTACCTTGTTCATTTGGACTCTGAATTTTACGTTTATTCCCAACTATGTTGTGACCTGTGAGCTTCCTCATATTGAAGAATATGATGTTCGATAATCTATATGAATGAAGATCGATTACGTAAAAAAGTGTGGTCTGTGAAGTTTTCTGTGTGGTTTGCCTTGATAAAATGTGAAGAATGTGCTGAATAAACTGAACCCTGAAATCTTTATATACTAAAAATACGTAAGTGTATTTGGTATGTGAATGAATATAATTGAACAAGGTGATTTGTATAGTATCCTGATTCAGATTTTGTTAAACTTTTTTACACCAAAATACATAGAATAAAATTTCACTCTATTATCGTATTAGGCATGTGAATACTGTAAGATATTTAAAGATTTTTGTAATAAAAAAAATGCAAACACATAATATAATCAACAAAACTTTTTTACATTGAAACATTATCTTTATATATAAGTAAATATAATCTTGTTTGACTTTAGTTTATTTACAGAATCATCTTACAGAGTAATTTCGAATTTATTTTAAAAAATTGCAGATTATTTATTGTTTGCAAAGATGAACGTGTTCAATGTAATGTTCTATGTTTATTAATTCATTGTTTTACATTTTTTGTTCTATATCAGTGGTGGTGAATGGTTTATGATTATCAAATGATCTTTAGACCTGCTGTTAATTTTTATGCTGATTTTTATTGACATGTTTGTTCTATTTTATGTTAATCGTATTGTCGTAATTTAAATGTTTGTGAAGTATAATAAATCAAAAACCATATAAAACCTCTTGACCGTACACAAAAGTGTATTGGAATCCTGTTGGTTTTAATGGTTAAATCTTTATTGAGTGTTCATTTTTTAATTGACTACTTCTAGGTCTGTATTTATTTTGTATTTTTTAAGATCCATCAAAATAACACCACTTGACCCTACAACATGATTGTAGTGGAATCTTGTTGGTTAAAACAACTTTCAATAAAAATCTGATTTATAATTAAGAAATTATTACAGAAAAGATTCTAAATAATACATCTACCTAGTTAAAACATTTTATTGACTTATATAATATCGAAATTACATAGTGGCCATAAGAATTTAATTTTAAACAAATTCACAGTTTTAACTTAATAAATAATTAAAACATATATTTGACATTATAAAAACATAAAAAAATAAATAAAACAAATACAATTGTTTTTTATTAATTCAGATACAAAAACCACATCCATATTCCTTTTACTAATCGATTACCTAAATCTTAATAAGAATAATAATGAAATAACAGAAAAGCCATACTTTTAAAAGTTGTTTGTTCTGTTAAGCCTTTTAACTAAACAATATAAAAAAACGATTACCTAAATCTTAATAAGAATAATAATTAAATAACAGAAAATCCATTAACAAACACAAAGAAAACAATAAAAATAAATAGATATAAATGCAGAATTATTATTAAGTATTGAGAACAAAACTCAATAAAACTAATTAAAAAGTATTCTTCTCAAAACATCAGAAAATAAAAAGTAACCACAAAACTGTGGTGAAAACATCTAACCAACTAAAATTAATTCCTGCTCGCAAAAAACAACTATACTAAATCACAAAATGCTCCTTTAGCCATCATTCTTCTCATCTTCAATCTTTATAACACTTTTCAGCTTCATAGAAGTGGTTGATGAAGAAAAATCTTCACATAATCTACGTTTGCACATAGGAGATTTGGATGTCGATGGTCTCTTCTTAAGGTTCTTGATCGTAGTATTAACTTCAGATTCCGACGAAGATTCTTCCTACAAACAAATAAAAATATATTGTGTTAATATTTAAACATATACAACAATACTAAAATTTATTTAGTCTCATTAAAAAAAACAAATAATGTAGTATTACAAATATAAAAAAAAAAGTAATAATAATAAGTTATAAAATCAAACCTTATCATCACAAACATCATCTGACTGCAGCTTGGACAGAAAATCCGATTCCTAAACACCAAAAAATTAAATTAATGATTTATAATAATCATTTGTAATGAATATTATAATAAAAATTTAATATTTAAATAACCTGACTCTCGAGATTCATCACTCCATATTTCCAAATCAAATCTAGATCTGCCGAAAGCTTAGCAACGGAAAAGATACCAGAATAATTATGGAACTGTTCAGATTTTATCTGTACTTTGAAAAGAAGCTTCTTCCCGATGAGTCCAGATAGTTCCTCGGGCAACTCCTCACCTCCACGCTACAAAAATTCGTACAATTATATTACAATAATTCCTAAAAATTAAATAAGTGTTAAAAAATATAACATATAATATATATAATAAGTTAAATACCTCAAGATGGTCCTTCTTCAAATCCGTGCAAGACTTTCCATCGAAATCACCATTTCAACAAATAATATCATCAACAAAACATTAATCATTACCTAGTCAAATTTTTATTCGAAAAAAAATTCAACTAAATAAGAAATTTGATTATTTGAATCTAAATAAAGAATAAATGTAAAAAATTCAAACATACCTATTAGCATTGTGTCATCAACCTTATTAGTACGCAAGATACCACCAATCTTCCGAAATTCAAATCACAAAAAAATTTTATGATTATATTAGTAAAATTGAAAAAAAAAAAAAAATATACAAATAAATATTTATTATTTAATTAAAATTATTTTAAAGGGATTATAAAAATAAAAACAATCATACAAATAATGTCTTTCCATAGAACATAATCTTAATTTAACATGACTAATAGAGAATGTAGGATTGTTCTTTTGCAAAATTTATTTAAAAAATAATATTGTTAATAAACATAATAAAAATCAATATTTTATTGAAAATTGTCAAAAAAACTCTTCTTGAAGTCTTGGATCTTCAACTTTTAAAGCAATTTTGTAACATGAAAGGTATTGGATACCTTAACTTGACCTTCAAAATAAAACAAATATTAAATAGTTAAATTGGGAAATAAATTTGATAAAAATACAAATAAAGCAGAGAAAAAGTAAACAAATATTAAATAGTTCAATGGAACTTTCAAAAAAATATAAAAATCAAACATTATATATATTTTTTATTCGAAATCGAGTTTATTTATTCACTTTTTGGAGATAAATAAAGCGAAAAAGTAAACAAATATTACAAAAACTTAAATTACAGACATAAATTTTTAACAAAATATATTATATAAAAATTTAGAAAAAATTTAAAAAAACAATTTATTTATTGAGCATATTGATAAAATATTAAAATGATAAAATTTACACGTAAAAATATATAAAACAAATATAAAAACTAAATAAATTAATATAAAATAAGATATCTTTATTTTGTAGATCCTCCAAAGTTAAATCCAAAAATTTGGTAAGGCGTCCATTGATATCTTTATTTTGAAAGTCCATCGAAATCACCTTTCCAATAATATCTACAAAACAACATTCGTAAATTAAAATCATTCAAATACTTTCACTATGAGAGAATAAATGAAATTTGTTTAGCATTGTTGTCATGGAATGATGGCTAAATTTTATGAAGTTGTACATGAATCTAGGAAGCGTTTCATCAAACATTTATTGCTTTCCATTGAACATAATCTTAATTTGCTATCGTTTTCATTTCTCGGTTTGAATCAAATTCTTTTATTGCATAAACATGGCCATTTTTTTCTTGAAAATTGGGAAAACAATGAATCGATGTGGAGAAGAAAATATTTATTTATTGAGCATAATATATATTTGAGAAAAAAATTGCAAAATAAGTTTGTGAAAGAATATTTTTGAATGTGAAAAATAAAATCAAACTAATATTTGTTTGATTCTGGAATGATTTATATTTCTTCCGCACGAGCCTTAACTTTATTGCCTTTTTTGCTATTATTAAAATTCTCGAATCAAAAAATTGCCATTGTTTTTTCGAAAACAATGAATCGATGTGGAGAAGAAAATATATTATTCTGTTGCTTTGTTTTTTTGAATATAAAAATAAGATATTTATAGAGTGAATTTTTGTCCATTAAAAGAAAATTTTGTTGAAATATAAATAAGATATTTTCGAGCAATTATTGAAAAGGAATTTTGTTGAAATATAAATTAAAAATAAATTTTTAAATAATATAATTAAAAATAAATTTTTTAAATAGGCAGTCGATATTTAGTATCATCAATTTCGTTTTGATTGTGATTCCTTTTGCAGGAAAGAACTGATTTATTCAATCCAGAATCCGGATCTTTACAATTATGAGACAATTTGTTAATTGCGATATGTTACAATTTTGTTAATTGTATTATTCTGTACCATTCTAGAATCTGTTTGATATGAAAAACTCAACAACAGTAAAATTATTTATGGTATTTTTCTTCCGATCTGCAACGCTTTTGATATACAACAAAAATAACAAACAAAATTTTTATCGAAATTATTTATGGTATTTTTTTTCCGATTTGAAACGCTTGGGATATACAACAAAAACAACAAAGCTTTAAGTTTTATGGTATTGATTATATATGATCTGCAAAATTTCATAATATTTTCCATGTCAATAACAATACAAAATTTGCATACAAATTAGAAATCAATGAAAAAAAGAATCCGAAAATTATACTGAAGTCTTTATTTTATATAAATTATATATGCAAACAGTATATTAGTTCATTCCATCAGTTAAAACAAATCAGAAGTGTTTAATAAGGTCAAACTTTCTATTTTATCAGCCCAAAAACGTAAATCAACACTTAATAAAAAATCATAAGTTTTTAATAATGTCAAAGTTTCTATTTTATCAGCCCAAAAACGTAAATTAGCACTTAATCGGCCCAAAATATACCCGAAAATGTTTAGCAATAGCATTTAAAGGAAAACATTTATAGAAATAATTTTGCTATTATATATATATATATATATAGATATGAATATAAAATATAATACATACATGTATTCTATATAATACTATTTATTTCTATATATTATATACGCACTATATATAATATTATATATATTAACGTAGGCCTTAAATAAGTAGGTCTGTTGAGCTAAAAATGCTTTTTAAAGGCCTAGGACCGACTCAACTATTTAAATAGGCTTTGTAAAAGGCTTGAGCCGACCCAATTGTTAAATAGGCCAAGCCAAGCCGAGCCATTAGTAGGTCGGGCCATAGGCCCCTGTTGGGTAGCATGTCCTATTTCAACCCCTAGTTTTGGGTCAATATATCTGACAAGGATGCAATTGGATTGGAATCTAATTCAACCCTAATCACTCGGGTATATCCCACGATTTATATCATGCTGGGTCAAAGGGGCTCTGACACTGACAAGTCCAACCGTAAACGTGGGTATCTGAGTTAAAAAAAAAAAAAAAAAAAGAAATTCACCCGCTACGCGCCTTACGCCCCCTTAGCAAAATCGCTATTAGAGTGGGTAGCAACTAGCACGTGAGATGCTCTTGGGACAAATGCAATAATCATAATAAATGATATACGAATAAAGAAAAATAATGGCCCCCTGTCTCCGAGTGATCATAATTGCCAATCACACCCAAATGCAGCTTCATTGTGCAACTCCCCAATGCTAAATTTATTTTAAAATGAGAAAAAAGAAACAGCTTATTATATAACAATATATTTATTTTAACCAAATATAGTAGGACAGTAGGACTACAATTAATGTCATGTATAATTCATTTTAATTCAGTTGAAAAAAAAAAAACAGTTTATAATATAATTAAATAAATCAATAATTTTAACCAAATATAGTAGGAATCTAATTAATGTCGTGATCATTCAATTTTAAATTATTTGCTACTATAAGAGTAGGAATGCCATAGCATGATAATGACAGTTTACTAATTTTATTGTCGGCCAGCAAATCTCACTAAAGAATTAGTTGTAACTGAGATTCGCTTGGGTTAACAAGGCGTTGACCCTTTAGTACCTTTCTCAATAATAATAATAATAATAATAATAATAATAATAATAATAATAATAATAATAATAATATTATTATTATTATTATTATTATTATTATTATTATTATTGTTTGTTATTGTTATTGTTATTGTTATTGCATCATATAATTATGAGATCTAATTTGTTAGTGAATTTTAATATGCAGTAAGTTGGGATACTGAAAGAGTTGAGTGTTAAATAATTACTGAAAGGGCCACAACTTTTAGCATGAACGGAATTAATTGATTGTAATTTTTTTGGACTTGTGGAATAATTGTGTGGCTTGTAAATTTTTTTTTGGTAATTTTCAAATTAACGACAGTCAATGGTTTTCGAATCGATCACAAACGTCGATTTTTCCATTTATAACACAAGATAATCAAGTGAGAATTAAAGTATGGAAATATAAATGGAGAATTAAATAAAACAACGTCCAGTGATTTTACAATATTAACAACAGTCTTTTGCTTTATTAACGCTAAAGCCTGAACAATGGTTTTTTATTTTTATTTTGGGATAAAAACATTAAACTCCCCAAACTATTCGAAATTTTTCACTTAACCATACGAACTCGTTACACTTAACCTTCCCAACTATGCGAAATTTTACACTTTGCCTTAAATTACAGATTTACCCCTAGTTTCATGAAAGTTGGTTTACAGTTTACCCTCTAAATTTCAAAGTTGTTGCACTTTACCACCTATGCGATAAATTTTATTGTATTTTCTACATTTACTCCCCAAGGTCTTGTGATCCTCGAAAATGGTATCAAAGCCAAGTTTTATTAAGAACTTCTAGTAATATTTATTATATTTATGTAATTAACAATTGGTGAGGAGAATTTCTCCGAGAATATGGATCTGGACAATTGTCCAAGATGTACACCTTACAGGACGTATCGTCAGATTTTGACTATGTATGCACAAGATCACCAAGACAAGATAGCATATTGGAACAACCAACATGATGAAAAAGAACGTGCATGAGCCGATAGGGAAACCTTGAGACACTGCGAAAGACAAGCGGCATATTATCTGAGTTTCTTTACGGTAAACCAGATATTATATGTCGATCTGATGAATTGCCAAGAAGCAGTCCATGAAAATGCCCATCAGAATAATGATTCCTGATGGTGTACCAGAATGGAATAAGATACTTCCGGACACATCTAAGATCTCAAAAGATATTAGGGAAGTCCGTAAGGCGGTGCGTAATTATGGCAACCGCCATATTCATTTACCAAAGACAAGTTCATCGATCTAAAACCGGATGGAAACAATGGTGAAGTATCGAAGGAAACACTTGAAATCCTTCGTGATATTTAAACGAGTCAAGAACCTGGAGGATGACCAAGTTCATCCAGGAGGAAAGAAACATATTGATTTTGGAATAGACCTTATTTACATCAAAGGGGAAACCAACCGAAGTCAAACGAAAAATGACAGATGAGGAGAGAAGCTTATCGCCATCATCAAGGAAAATCATCACAAACTAAAAAGTGATGGATATGGAAAAAATGAATCTTAAAGATCTACATGACCTTGCAGAATCCTTCGCATGATTAGGAATTTTAGATTTAAAGATGCATGGAGGAGATGGATCAACTTTGGTTACCTATGACCCACAAGGTAGACCAATTCCACCACCGCCACCAGTAAATCCCAACGTCGCAGAAAGTGCGGGTTCAAATCATGTAATCCAGGACGAGAGAATGCATCACGTTGGAGATTTCACCACATGGAGTGAACCACTCTCAGGAACAGGAGCTCGACCACCTCTTACAGGAACTCGACTACCTCCTAGAAGGCCAAATATTTATCAGACGCCTTATGGAAAATCGCATCTCGATCCGATACATCCGTATGGATTGATGCTAAATCTGGATATCCTAGATTTCAAAAATCGAGAAGTCATTATTGATGAATGAGCATCAGCTATGAGGATTGCAACAGGTACCCTCGATCTTACGAAAGAAGGATTCATTTACTTCTTGAAATGAGTCTTGAAGGATCTGCAAGAATTGCATGGGATATGACCGAAGCAAATATGAAAAGTGCGGTCCTTATTCAAAATCCATTTTATCGGCACATGCTACTTTGAGGGATTAGAAGAAGAAAAAAGAAAAAGATATAAACAAGCCCTCTACAGCCTCGAGTTAACTGATATTTGTCATATTAACAAATGCATCAAGTTATTCACCGAGTACTCGTGGAAATCCAAGGTGGGAGACAAAGAAGCTTCGCAACTATTCTTTGCAAAGATTCCGAGTCCCTGGAGAGAAATGCTTATCAGGGAATACAAGGATGCAGCTGATTTGGATACAGTGGCTAGAAGAATGTCTTTTCTAAAAGCCAAGCTATCTGAATGGTGCTATCAGTCAGCACTATACCAAAATTACAAGAGATTACGAGAAATTAACAAAGCACTATAAAATCTCATGAAAATGTTATTGCAGATTTTTTGACACGAGATGGAAGGACGCGTTGCTGACGAGGTCCTTAAATGAGTAAGACATCTCAGGGAAAATCGGGAGAGTCAAGAACGAGATTTTGGGACGTTATATCTCAATGCAGAAGTTGCTGGACGACTTCAACAGGCTAACCAGAAATCCGTTTCTAGTCAAATAAGAGCATGCCAGTTCACTCAAGGACAATTGTTCTTAGCGCTGCAAGGGCCTCTCATCCAGGCCGCATCTCCTACGATGCAAAAAGGGGCGAAAAGAGAACAGGGCTCTAACCCAGAGGTTATGGATTCAAGTACCATAATCACAAGTGTTGCAGGTTATGCATCCCCTGAGGATGTACAAATTGTGACGAATGTTGAAGCTCCGGTGTCACAACCCGAGTGTTCAAGTTGAATCTTAGGCCACAGACAGGCAAATCTAAGGTTCAAACTGACGAGATTAAGGTTTCTCCAATGTAGGTATATTAACGACAATGGGAGAAATTGGTTACAAGAAGACGTATTAACCTAGAAAAAATAGTGGTTGACATCTCAGGCAAATATCCCAGAGTTTGGATGAAACCAGATGTCATCCAAATGAAGTACAAGACTGGTATACTTTTGGAGTCTTAGCTTCAATTTATACTGTATCACCTGGATTCCCAGAAATTTCAAAATTACTGAGATGGATTGGGGAAGCCGTCTATGAAACTTGGGCCAACAATCCACACTTGGCCAGAGGAGATATTTTGGAATTGTATTTTATCAGTGCAGCTCCTGAACCAGCGAAGAAAAGCTTTAATGAAGCTTTTCATTTCATCAAGCTAAGAACACCGGATGAAAATGCTTTAAAATACATTAAGGCAGCTTCACCGGAAGAAGTACCAATCTTAATAGGAGCAATTTCTGAAGACGAAGCTTCTACACGACGAGCATGGGGTCTTTGGTTTGTCTAACAAAAATGGACAAAGTCAAATATCAAATATCCATTCAATGGATCTTTTTTTTTCAATAGGATTCGCAGAAATGGGAGAATAAGATTTCGGGAGAATAAGATTCCGGCGAGCAAAGAAATTTATCGGAAATTTTGTAACATGGTGCATGTTGGCCGTTGGATCAATCAGATATGTCAAGCATGCTCCGAACAGAAAGAACCCGAGTTTGGAAAAGGATTCCGACCCAAACCCGACCGACAAGACCATGCAGGAAAGGACAAGGGCCCAGCTCACAAAACGCGTTATCCTCGGGGACCACGCAAACCAAATTTTTGAAAGATTCCCCGATGAACAACACATGGGCTGAGCCACGCAAACCAAATTTTCCTTAGTTTTCTTATAATAAATTCTGAGAGAAAATTCGTAATATTTTGAGTATTTTAGTTTTAAGTTTTATGTATTTACGAGTGCAAGCCTCATCTATGAGAGCTAAACAAGTATTCTCCTCCCAAAAGGAGATTACTAATGTAATAAATATTTCTATAAGTTCTTAATAAAAAAGAGGCTTTCTGCTTCAACATGTGTTCATAATGTTCTATTATTTTATCCCGTTTGGAGAATTACTTTATACGCCTGGAGTAGGAAACGAACCAAGGCTATGCTGAACAGTTGCTGAAGGAGTCTGGATAACTTGCAGATCATTTTCACTTGAGGGTTGAAGTTGAACAATGAGGAGATGTTTGTCAAAAGATCTGGGGGCAGTAATTTTCCGACTAGTGGTGTTGCGAGCCATCTCACCCGGTGTTGTTTCGGTCAAAGAATGTATGAATTTTAAGGGATTTATCGATTTTACGGAAGCATGTTGGGCCTGATATGGTCGTAATGGACTATGTTCATTTTCAGTCTATTGACCTAATTTGTATGCAGATTTATACTTGAAATGAGAATTTTGATTGAAGTATGTTCTTTTGAGTTTATAGGCTGAAAACCGACATGATCCATTTAAAATCTCTGAATAGAGACCGAATCTAAGTAAGTGTAACAATGCCACGAACAAAATATAAGACAAAAAAATAAGGGTTTTCATTTCTCGAAAAATCCAAAAACAAATTGATTATGGAGTAAAACTTTTATGTTTATTGATTAATGCAATAAATTTATTATTATGTAGTAGTTTGCTATAAATTGGAGTTTAATGGGATAACTATAACTATTGTTTTAAAAATGATAAAACCTAGGGGCAAAATTGTCCATATAGGGTGAAGTGTAATGATTTTCATAGTTCAGGGGGCAAAGTATCACGAATTAAAGTTTGGAAGGTAAAGTGTAAATATAAGTAAAGTTTGGATGGGTAAGTGTATTTGTCTCTTTTATTTTTGATAATACAACGATTTTATTTTCATACCCGCACATGCATTTACATTTTATTAACACTTAAGCCTTCAAGACAGTGATGCTCATTTTTTTCTTGTTTTTTGCTGCACTGGGACTGTGGGATCCGAGAGTTTGGGAGCACACCTGTGGTGTTTAGGTTTTTTCATAGAAGTGGGGGGTGTGGAAGCGGCGACTGTGGCGAACTGTAGGTGGGTTAGTGGCGAAATGGTTGCTTGGGGAGCAAGAGGTTGTTTTTGGTTAGTTTTTTTAGCTTATTTTCTTATATTTGTCACTTTTTTGTCTTGTTATGTTGTTCTTTTTCTAGTTAGTTAGTTTGGTTGTTTTTTTGTTTGCATCGTTGTTGTCTTTTTGTTGCCGGATGAGGGGGCAAGTTCGTAGGCGGGTTAGTTTATCTGACTTGCAGTGCGTGATGGTTGTTCGTACCCAATGTTTGTATATTTTACGTTAGTTTGGCTAGTTTCTTTGGGAGTAGCTTAGTCTTCTCTAGAGAGAGTGTTTGAGTTTTTTTGTATTTCTCCTTGACAATTGTTAGTGTAAGGAAACTCTACTGCCAGTTCACTATGCTTGTAATCTTTAGTTTGAGTTTTCAATAAAAAAATATCGATTGGGAAAAAAAACAGGCAACATGCTTTATTCCCTAGAGATTCTTTAATCGTTACGTGTTAGTATCATTTATGGGCATAATAGTCAATAGGCCCAATTAATTGCCTAAAAATGTTTATATTGGTAGCCCAATACTTGACTGTGCTTAAATAAAAGAGGAAATTACACATAATACCCTGACTTTTTTTTTTAAAAAAAAAGATAAAAATACCCACCTATCACAAATCTACCCAACCCGGTCCTGGACTTCACAAATATACCCAGTACCCCGTTACTTTTCATTTCAATTTTTTATCCTCCTCCAGTTTCTTACGTTTCCATAGCTAGGTTAAAGTAGTTTGTTACTGATTTTTGGAGCTCGCACATGGCGGGAAGAAATAGAATCCAGGTTGTCAAATTGACTGTGTTCAGAATCGCCCCTGCCATAGGAACAACAAAATGGAGCTCGCACATGGCGGGAACATTTGGGGCCAACACTGAAACGACGTCGTTCTTTTTGATGCCGAGGGAGACAATTGACGAAGCGAGTTTCATACACCGGGTGCGGGTTTCGGACCATATACGGGTCATTTTGTCTTACAGAATTGAAAGGTAATCTCCGTAAACCAAAGCAGCTCTTTCTAAGAAATATGGTGGAGTTAGTGGGCATGAACTTGGAGGTGATTTTGGTTGGAGTTTATTTGTGGTTTCAGTTTCGTGTGAGAGAGATGAATTGTTAGGAGAGTTATTGGTGAGGGACATTGAAAATGATGAAGCTTGGATGGAACTGGTTTCGGAAGAGGATAAGATTGGGCTTGGGAGAGTTATTGGTGAGGGACAGTGATAATGTTGAAGCTTGGATGGAACTGGTTTTGGAAGAGGATAAGATTGGGCGCCATGGTTTCTGCCATGGTAATGCGGTGATGAACCCAATTTTCTGTGTTCTTTTATTATTTTGTGATTTGATGTTTTTTGTTTGTTTCGATGTTGTTTCGAAGTTGTTTCTTTTATGTTTCTTTTGTTCTTTTATGTATTTTCCATATATTTGTTCTTTTTTATTGTTTTTTATTTGTTATGTTATCTATCTGACTGTGTATCTTTTTTTATTTATTTTGTAGTGAATGTGGGATTTTTTGTTGCTTGTTATGCCGAGCACTTTATTGGTGGGAAGGCTGTGGACGTTGAAGCTTCAAGATAGAGAATGAACAAGCAAGACTCAGTAATCTGCTTCAACAATCATGCTAAGTTGAAGCTGCCAAATGGTGATGACGATGACAACGACATGGAGTTTCTACCTCCACTTCCTAATGATTTTAGAGAATTGTTGTTACGTAAATCTTAATGATGGTGTAATCAGTTGAAACATGTAAGAAACATAAATGAAACATGTAAGAAACAATTGTCAATAGGGGATTATGTGATAAAAGTTTGTAGTAAATTGCTTTTAAATTTAGAGAAATAGTGTAGTTTTTTTCCATATACTCTTCAGCTTTTTTTTTTTTTGTCATCCTTGTAAATGTTGATCTTGCTTCATTTTGATGTCTGCATGCCTAATCTTGAACTAAAGATCTCACGTATTCTAGCAAAGTTGTTACTAGTAGGTCTTTTCCCGCTACAGTTGATGCATTCAATAATTCTACGATGTTGGAAGTCAATACAAAGTATTTTTTGGTCTGATAGTGGAGTCGTGTCCATTTCTCGTAGCCGATGATGGACAAGTAAGCTCAAATTTTATGAATTGAATTTGTTGTTCCAAGATTTCGTTTAGGGTGTTGAATGTGCAATCCATTAGAATCAGTATTCTTGTTATTTCAAAGTTGGTATACTCTCTATTTTCTTCCCATTGTCCATTGTGACATACCACAACTGAGATTTTCACCATGCAACTTTGGAATGCAATGAAAAGTTGGCTAAGTGAAACATATAAGAAACATAAATGAAACATGTATGAAACAAAGAAACAACAAACTTGTTTGAAACAACAAAGAAACAACAAACTTGTTTGAAACAACAAAGAAACAAAAAAGAAACCAACGCAAAAAATCAGCGGAAAATGGGTATTTTTGTCAAAAAAACAGCGGAAAATGAGTATTTTTGTTAAAATTCAGCGGAAAATGGTATTTTTGTCCAAAATCAACGAAAAATGGACATTGTGCAGGGATTGGGTATGGAAAATGGGGTATTCATGTCCTTTTCCCTAAATAAAATGGAAGTCCAATTCGATGGGCCTCAAGTCTTGTGAGCACATCTAAGTATCTACTATTATGTTAGCTTTTTTTATAATTTAGGCCGAAAAACAAACCAAGCTTTGAAATATTTTTTCGTTCGATAAGATGTAAAGTTTCGCACAAGTTCGAAGTTGATTAGTAAAAAAAATATGCGTAAATATCAAGTTAGTCGAGATCGATTCGTATTCGGCTCGACTAAAACTCGTTCAAACTCGATTCGATTAATAATCAAATCAAGCTCAAACTTGAAGCTAGATTAAAATTTAAACAAGCTTGAACAATATTACTCGATTTGACTCATTTACACCGTACCTATAAATACTCTGCGTTGACTCATTTTGAAGGTACATCGTATAATTTTTTATACTCTTAGCAACATTTTGCTTGTTATCGTTACTTACTTTTGATTTTGTTCTAACTAAGCAATACAGAATTTTCGTCGAAACAATCCCAAGGCCTTAATGATTTATCGTATGGTAGATTCAACCTTTTCTTAAGTTAGACTTTGGAGATTTAGAACAATTCATCACGAGACATATACTAATAAAAAAAAGGAAATAACTGAAATGTTCAATATACCAAACATCATGAACTACGCCAAAAAATTGGGGGGTCCAAGATTATACAAATGTTCAACAGAATGGGCTTTGCGGGCTTAATTTTTTAGTCCAGTCCAACCAATGGTTTCTTTAGATTTTCGGCCTACAGGCCCAATACAGAAAAATGAATTTGCGTGGTAAATTATAATACTATATATATGATTAATTGTCAATAAAATAATTAAATATAAGTTAAAATATATTACAATGCAACATATGCAAAATGTATTATACTTAAATACTGCTAAAGACTCTAAAACTCATGTTAGAGGTTTGAGGATCGATTTCCATCAACCATTCTCTCCCAAGATTTGTACTAAAAAAAAAAAAAACTACTGCTAATTTCTGAAATCAAACAAGCCCTTGATGACTCACCTGGATGACATCATTCATGATATCGGAGTTGATTGTCATCATAATATAATTTACAAAATGATTTCGATGATATGAATTAGATGATGACACTTGAATGACTAAGATGTCACTATTGTACTATAAATGTGTACCTTCACTAATTAATTCAATAATTTACAAAATGCTTTATTCATTTTCGATGATTGTTTGTCTATCTTTGATCCATTTTACAACCTTTTGGTATTCTTTGACCCTTTAAAACTCATGTTAGAGGTTTGATGACGACATCAAATGACTAAGATGTCACTATTGAAATCAAATAAATGTGATGACATCATTCATCAACATTGTCACTCTTGTGCATAATATAATTTACAAAATGAAATGATTGTTTTCAGAATTGAATTAGATGATGACACTTGAATGACTAAGATGTTTATTCTATAAATGTTACCTTCACAACCCTGCTAATTAATTCAATGAAATATCTATTCTCTGCAATGTTTATTCTTCTTTCTACTGTTTTATTCATTTTCATGGCTATTCATCTTTTCCTCAATGGTATCAGAGCAGGTTGTTAATACCTATCTTTGATCCATTTTACAACCTTTTGGTATTCTTCGACCCTTTATCCAAATGGTTGCATTTAACATACCAACAACTGGGAATGAGCAAGTGGTTCATCCACAGAGCCAACTCGTGACTGTGAAACTTACAGAGAGTAATTACCTTGTATGGAAGCAACAAATCTGGGCTGCCATTATAGGCTATGGTTTGGAAAGATTTCTCATTGGATCTACCACCACTCCTGCAGAATTCACAACAGGTAACTCACAGGATCAAAGAATTGTTAACCCCTCCTTTGTGTTATGACATAGGCATGATCAACTTCTTGAATCATAGCTTTTATCTTCCTTACCTGAGAGTATTTTGATTACCATTGTTGGCTTGAGTACATCTAGAGAAATATGGGAGTATCTGCAAACCACTTTTGCTAGTCAGAATCAAGCAAAGATCATGCAATATAGGTTGCATCTTCAAACCATTAGAAAGGGTGGTATGTAGATGAAGGAATACCTTAATAAAATCAAGAGTTGTTGTGATTTGCTTGGTTCAGCAGGAGAACCAGTTAGCCAGAAAGATCAAGTAATGTATGTTCTAAGTAGATTGGAGCATGAATACAACTCAGTGGTTGTTTCAGCCACATCAAGGTTGAAGCCATGGAGCTTGAGTGAGCTTCATGCATTGTTGTTGAGTTTTGAAAATAGATTGGAAACATTTGAGAACAGAAGCAATATGGATGATGGATCTTTCTCTGTAAACCTTGCCACTCATGCATACAAACCTGGAAACAAAAGAGGAGGCAATATTCAAGACAACAGAGCCAGAGGAAATTACCAGTCTCACAATTCCAACACTAGCTACAGAGGCAGGGGCAGACCTAGGGGTGGCCACGGTTCCGGAACTGTCGGTTCCGGTTCCTCATTCTAGGGGAACCGAAACCGGAACCATTACCTCACGGTTCTGATTCCAAAACCAGAGCCGACGATTCCAGTCCGATTCCGAACCCAGTTCCTCCATGGTTCCGGTTCCGGTTTTAACCGGAACCATTTGTTTATCTTTTGATAATTTTTTTGATTTTCTTATAATAGCTTATCAATTTTAGTTAAAAAAAGGAAAAAAAAAAAGAAAAATACTTGGATTTAATATTCAATTAAGTTTTATACTTAATATTAATAATAATAATATTAAACTATCTATGCATACTATTAGAGTATAAAAGAATCAAAGTTCATGTAGTTTGCTTACAATATTTGGTCTAAAATGTGTCTCATGTAGTTACAAATATAAAACATCATAATAAACATTTAACATTTCTTCTAGCATGTGTTTACCAAAACAAAATTGTTGGTTTTAACATTAAAAAAAATGGTTCCATCGCGGTTCCATCAACGGTTCTAACCGACGGTTAAAACAGCCGGTTCCACGGTTTTTGAGACCTAGGAATCGGAACCGGAACCGATCTATACGGTTCCGATTCCGGTTTTGGAATCGTTAACCAC
Source organism: Rehmannia glutinosa (assembly GCA_016081115.2). Taxonomy (NCBI): domain Eukaryota; kingdom Viridiplantae; phylum Streptophyta; class Magnoliopsida; order Lamiales; family Orobanchaceae; genus Rehmannia; species Rehmannia glutinosa. Next base: position 162,277 of record JABTTQ020001388.1, read on the forward strand.
AGTTACGGTTTAGGAACCGTTGACTACGGTTCTGGTTCCAGTTTGGAACCCGGTTTCGGTTCCATTCGGTCACCCCTAGGCAGACCTGGTGGATTCAAAGAAAGAGGAGGTAGATTTGGAGGAAATCGACCTCGTTGCAAGATATGTCACTATACAATCACACAGCTGAGAAGTGTTTTTCTGAATCGACCTTAATCATACTTTTGGAAACAATCACATTGGAAAAGAACATCATAACAATGCATACCAGCAGAATACTTTTGGCAACTCTCATGTTAATGTTGCTAACTTGTCCAATTGTGATAACTCTTCAGACTACAGTTGGTACCCTGACTCAGGAGCAACCAATCATGTTACATATGACCCGGGAAATCTGAATATAGCCTGTGACTATGAAGGAGCTGAGAAAGTGCAAGTTGGTAATGGACAATGTCTGACCATCTCTCATTTTGGTAATTATGCAGTTGCTTCACCTGTTTCTAATCATAATTTTTTACGTAAAAATCTCTTGCGTGTTCCTTCCATTAATGAAAATCTTATCAGTGTTAGTCAATTGCTCATGATAATAAAGTTTTCTTTGAGTTTTACCCATCCTTTCAACACCTTCAAGTTTTTCACTTATAAATGGACTCTACACCTTCAATTTTTCCACCATCCACCCAATCTTTCTTTTTCGGTTCATTCAATAAACAATGTAGTCCTGTTCCTGTCAATTCTGATATTGTTAGGAATAGATTGAGTTTGAGTATTTGACATTCCAGACTTGGGCATCCCTCTCTTGATGTAGTGAAAAGAGCTTTAAACAATTGTAATATCCCTTTCACTGATAATGAGAATCAACATATTTGTTCTTCTTGTCTCCAATCTAAATCTCATAAGCTTCCATTTACTAACTCTGACTCACATCATTTTGCACAATTTGATCTCATTCATAGTGACCTGTGGGGTTCAGTGGCTGTAAAATCATCTGTTGGATATTCATATTATGTTTGTTTTATTGATGATACTACAAGATATACATGGATTTATCTTCTTAAAGCCAAGTCTGATACTCATGCAACTTTTGTTCATTTTACAAAATTTGTTAAAACTCAATTTAATAAGACCATAAATGCCATTAAAATTGATGGTGGGGGTGAATTTAAGGCCCTGTCCAACTATGTTGCTCAACATGACATTGTACATAGATCCTCTTGTCCCTCCCCAACAAAACGGCTTAGCCGAAAGAAAACACAGACACATCACTGAGGTTGGCTTAGCCTCGCTAGCTCATAATCACATCCCTACAAAATATTAGGATGCATCCTTTAGTAGTCCTATCTGTCTAATTAACAGAATCCCTTCCAAACCTCTCTTCTTTAACACTCCATTTCAGGCTCTCATTGGCAAGTCCCCTGATCTTCTCCATCTTAGAGTGTTTGGGTGTCTTTGTTTCTCTTACCTAAGACCTTATCATCATAACAAACTTGAATTTAGAAGCCAACCCTTAGTTTTTTTTTGGTTACAATCCTCATCACAAGGGTTACAAGGTTCTTCTACCAGACAAAAGAATCATTATAACCAGACACCTTGTGTTTGATGAGACCAAGTTCCCTTCTGCTACTGATAAACAATCCCCTACTGCTCATGTCCCTATTGATCCTACTCCCAGCTTTGCTCCTCCTCTTGTTCCTGCTATTTTTCCCTTAACAGACAGTGATTCTAATCCTTCCTCTGATTACAGTGTCACTCCTACCACAAACTCACATCTCTCTCAATCTCAGACTTCAACTCACACACACTCTGATTCTTCTTCCACCACTATTCCGTTAGAAACAGGTGGTCAATATATGTGAATTTACCAATTCGAAATGATGGTCCAACTGACTCTGTTTCTACTAATATTACATCTTAGAATCCTCCAAGTGTTGCAGGTAATTCAGGTTCCTTTCACATGATAACAAGATCTAAGGCAGGAATCACTAAGCCCAAGGTTTACACCTCTCAGTTACATCCCCTGGAAGAGCCACAGACTATTCAAGAGGCCTTATCTATATCTGAGTGGAAGCAAGCTATGGCACATGAATATGTAGCTCTTATTAAGAATGATACATGGGATTTATGTTTGTTGCCTCCAAACAAGGGGTTGATGGGGTGCAGATGGGTTTTCAAAACCAAAAAAAAATGCTGATGGGAGCCTTGCTAAATACAAGGCTCAGTTGGTTGCAAAGGGTTACGCACAAATATTAGAATTTGATTACACTGAGACTTTTAGTCCAGTTGTAAAACCAGCCACCATTCGAATTGTGTTGAGCATTGCAATACCAAATTCTTGGCATATTAGTCAATTGGATGTTGCTAGTGCTTTTTTTTAATGGAGATATTGACAGTGAGCTTTACATGGAACAACCACCGAGCTTCATACTATTCTCCTCCTCTTGTCTGCAAACTTAAAAGATCTTTGTATGGACTCAAACAAGCATCACGAGCTTGGTCCAACAAAATTGCTAGTGTTCTTATTCGACGAGATTCATCGTATCTAAATCGATTCTTCATTATATTTCAGAACAATGGGCATAATTGTGTTCTAATACTTGCTTATGTGGATGATATTTTACAGGCAACAATGATCAAGAAATTCAAGATATTATTGATCGAATGCATCAGTTCGTTTCTCTAAAGGATTTGGGGAAATTAAATTTCTTTCTTGGAATTGAAGTTTCTAATGCAGGACCAGGTGAAAAATTTCTCATTTAAAGAAAATATGTGGAAGATCTTCTTAATAAAGTGGGATGACAGTGCAAAAGGTCTCACAACACCCATGGTTAGTAGTCCCTTCTTATCCAAGTTGATGGAAGTCTCATTAATGAGAGCAAACTCTATAGGAACATTGTTGGAGGCTTGCAAGATGCCACCTTGATAAGACCTAAGATCGGTTTTAGTATGAATCATGTGTGTCAATTCATGGAGAACCCTTTAGAAAAACACTGGAAGGTCAGAAATGGATATTGAGATATCTGGTTAGTACATTGGACTATGGTTTAAGCTTCATGCCTTCTTCTTCTCTTTATATCACAACTTTTCAGAATCGACCGGGCTTGGACCTTGATGACTTGATGACTTTTGTGTAAGGAAGTAATCTTGTTTCATGGAGCTCGAAGAAGCAACCTACTGTGTCTAGATCCAGTACAAAAGCAGAGTACATAAGCCTTGCTTTAGTTACTCTATGCTAAAAAAACCCTACTAATTTTTAATTTCGATTACTATTAAACTTGTAAAATTATTATTGTAATAATACAATAGTTAATATTTTTCAACACATATCATTAATGATAATTCTTTTATTATTACTTAACAATAGCAAAGACTCCTTTTTGTAGAGTCACAAATGAGCTGGTCGGTGTCTTACATTTGGGCCAAGAGAAAATCGGAACGACCCAAAATTTCATTGGACCACCATTTTGGAGGCCCAAGTCCGACCAAATCCATGAAAATACACATAAAATTCGGCCGACTTGGCATAATGGGCCAGGCCAAATAGGCCCGATTCTTTTTGGTTGAACAATATCATAGTCTGACCCGACCCTATCACTGGGCTGGGCTAATTTCGAAAGCTCTACCACTACAAGAGAAAAATTAAATTCCAATAAAATAATTTCAACAAAATAGAAAACTGTTGAAATTTTTAAAATTCCAATGCTATGCCGTTGGAAAATACAAATGAAAATTCTAACAATACACAAAACCATTGGAATTCCCGTTGGAATTTAAAATTCCAACACCACAATAAACTAATGAAAAATTCTAACAATAATAAAACCGTTGGAATAATCCATTGGAAACACTGTTGGAATTTTAAAAATTCCAACAGAAATTCCATCGCTAAAACACACCATTTGAAAATTCCAACGGTAAACAAATCATTGGAACTAATCGTTGGAATTTTTGCTGAAGTTTTTAAAATTCCAACGGATATTCCAACGATAAACATGTTATTGGAAAATTTCATTGGAAATTCGAAAACCATTGGAAAATTTCAACATATGTTAATTAAAAGATTTGATAATATTATTTATATCGATAAAAATATATCTTCTTTTCTGGGTGCTTGACCTAAATAGTTAAGCGTGCTTGACCTAGCTAGGACAAATTGATGATGAGTGACCCCCCGAGAAATTAAAAATATTAGATAATGAGATGAGATGATTGAATATCCAATGGATATATACCATTGGAATTATCATTGATCTAATTTCAAATGATATAACTCTGTTGGAATAACCGTTGGAGCTTTTTCCAACGATTAAATATTCCAATGAATATATTGTTGGACTAAATTCTAATAGTATAACTCCGTTGGAATTACTGTTGGAAAACCATTGAGTTACGGTTGAATATTCCATGGATAAATACCGTTGGAATATTTTGTTGTTGGAATTTTCATTTGAATTTTGCCATTGCAACGGCCACCAATGGTTTCTGTTGGATTTTCTATTGGAATCGATAATTCATTGAATATTGTGACTAAATAGTAATATTATTAATATTAAATATTGTTAGGCCTCAAATACCGTGAGTGTACATTTGGCCTAAATCATTTCTTCAGGTCACACAAACAGATTTTCTAGGCAATTAAAGCTGGGCACTTATCATTCCATACATACTTTTTAAGTCATTTCAGTACAATGACAATAATTAGTCAACCATCATCACCACATTCATCTGTTCATACCTATACCTGATTAATTAATTATAGATAATTATATGTATAACTTTTAAGAAACTCAACAATTTATTAATTATATAAAGTATGCTGTGTCGGCTCGGATTTTCAAATTTTCACTAATTGTGTTCTGAAAAAGCTGTTTTGGAAAGGGTAATCAAGGATTAATTATTTACTTATCTTTCAAGAATCGATATTATTAATTTGCTTTATGAACATGCAAAGGTTGAAGCCAATAAACTAGCCTTGAAATTAAACTTGAAAGTGAAGTTATTTCAATTTTTTTGGACCATATAAAACTAAAAACAGTTTGAATTTTCTATTGTAGCTTCATGACATAATTTTTTAAATACACACATTTAAGTAGTTATATTATATACATGTAATCGAAATGTATGATATGAAAATTGTAATTAAAAAATACAATAAATATAGTTAAAAAGAAGAAGGAGAAAACGAAGGCTAAAATCAAGTTTTTAATCACAATTTCTGTCAATTAAACACTTTTTACTTTTTTAAAATGATATTATTAACTGATTCTCAAATTATTTTCGAGTTGTCTCATCTTTGCGGCTAAATATGCACTAATAATTAGCTCATTTTCATGTTACATCAATTTTGATGGTAGATTTCATCTTACATAGATATTTTCGAAATAAAAATCAAATGAAATTGGTACCTTCCCAATAGGCCATATGTACTCTATCTAGCCAAGTGGTCTATATGGTACATTTCAAAAGCTTTTCCCTATGTTGAATGTCCACGAGACAAAATGATATGTTATCTCCAGCGTTTATGTAAAACTTAGAATATTTAGTTACATTAATGATACAAAAGGGGCTTAATCATTAGAATTTTAAAAATTTAAACAAGGAGACCTTCTTTTCCGTGAGACACTGCTTGCAATCAAAGATAATGCCATATAATTAATTAATGTTAATGAGTTAAGCCTTCGACCTTTATTTTTTTATTTTTATGTTTTAGGTTTCCGGTTTCGTCGGACTAATTTGGGGGGCCCCAAAACCCCGTCCTTAGGGTCTTGAAAGAATATAAATGTGAGATGTATCTTAACTAGCCTCATGTTCTCAACAAGGTCCATACACTTTTGCCACAAGAGACACAATGCCACAATGGCCTCCTTCTAGTCCCTCTCAAAGGGTTGCTAGTTTCCAATAGGATTCGAACCACCACCTTGTTGTTGGAAGCAAGACAACATTGATGATTGGTCAATGCCACAATGGCCTCCTTCTAGTTCTCTCAAAAGGTCGCTGGTTTTTAGTGGGATTCGAACCACCACCTTGTCGTTGGAAGCAAGATACCATTGTTGATTGGTCAACCAATTGAAATGTACCCCGTGGTACTTGAACCCAGAATCACAAGGATTGTGTAGCCTTCTCCTTACCAGTAGGGCAATGGTTCATTAATTGGCATGAATAAAGCTTATTAAAAAGTCACAAACAAGTATGCTTGGTTGTTTAGAAAAAGAGAAAAGCAAGTATGCTTAACTATTAATTAATTTTATGACATTTTTGAGTGCATATACTAGGAGAGGAGAGAGTCTCGATGATGAGAATTGAACTCGACCTGGTCTGGGCTTAAAATTTTTAGCCACTAGATAACTATCTCAATTCCTATTTAATTTTATTACTATTAACTAGTTGTTGATATATAACTATTATCATATATTGAAACCATATACTGAGAAAAAACCCTTGATTAGTATATAAAATAATTTTCTATTATGGATGATCACAGTGTGGTTTGTGCGGGCCAGCTTTCTAAACCAAATTGTCTTATACGATTTTCCTAAAAAAATATTTTCCAAATCGTGGATTTTTAAGTAAATCAAATTAAAGTGTGGGATTAGGTGGTGGCTGACTCTCGATTGTGGACGGTTTTAATAGTATATTATTTTGAATGCAAAATATAATATATATTTGTAATATTAAAGAAAACTTTAAAATGTATTTTATTTGGAATGTAAAATGCAAATCTAAATTTGTTATTCACTGAATTAACGGTGCAGTTTAGTTTCAAAACCAGAACAGAACTAACAAGGTGGTGCATTTTTCAATCAATATTTTAAATAACAGTTTTAATCAAAGAAATAATGTATACGATGCAGTGTGGTGTGATTCAGACAGTTCCGTTGGTTTTTGAAAATTAATAATCACACCTATTCCTACTTATAATTGTTAATTAGTACAAAAGGTCATGCAAATGAACGGGCCTTTTCCTTAACTTTTTCATTTGGGCTTTCCAGTTCAACTGGTGGTACTCACACTTTTAGAACTTAGGACTTTAGCTTGGAGGTCCTGGGTTCGAATATGGGGGAAGACATGAAATCCACTTCCAGGGGTGAGAAGTCCATGAGTGCGACGACGCGGATGGAAAACCCACTTCCTACTTATAATTGTTAATTAGTACAAAAGGCCATGCAAATGATTTGGTCACATGCCTGAGACATCGTCTTTTCTTCGGAACTAACATTATTGAGTCACATACGATATTTATATTACCTCCAAAAAGAAAATTCGAAAAAACAAATCCACTCATTAAGTTTTATTCCTCCATACGACACAAATGATAGCATTACACTTCCCGGAGAATATCTACCAAAAATTAAATAGGATATATATTATAATATCCGTATTCAACAATAAATATGAGTTCTAATTGTGAGTATACAAGCTCAATAATTTCAAGATTAGCTCATTAAGTTCAAAATTAAGCTATCTTGTTTTTCTTCTTCTTAATTTGGTCAAGAAAGATTAATATTAATTCGTCCTTTAATTTTGCCATGAAACTATTGGACCGGTTTCGCAAGATAATAATGCGGTTCATTTTCCCACGTGGCCTCCCTGTTAGAGGATCATGCTCGCCGGCGTCGGAGGGAGGGTATGCGGCGGCGGCGCGGCGGAGGTCGTGTGACAGGGCGGTGGAGACACCGAAGACATCATGCAGTTCGTACTATTACTCCTCCAATTTACACTACAATGAAGCCATTGCCGATTGCATTGAGTTTTTCAACAAGTCATCATCAATGCAGGATAATGGTGTATTTAGTGGAAGAAAATCCGCAGATGTTATAATGGTTTGAAGAAATTCATGTATTTTACTATTATTACAGCTACATATATATACTTAGAGCATCTTTGCAAAATAAAGAACATCTTTAAATTTAAAGAGCGATAAATTTTGACACTTTCCAACACGCTATTCTTCGTAATTTGCTCTTTAATCTAAAATTTGTGTTATTTTTAGAAGTTGCCGTTCAAAAGGGTCATTCAAAGTAAAAGAAATCAACAAATATGATATTGGAAGTTATTAATCATTTAATGCAATTAATTACAGATAGTTGTTTTTTGGCACTCTAAATTTGGAGAGTGAAAACTCATTTTTAAATTTAAAAATTAAAATAAACAGTTTATTGGAGATGATTTTTGGTGTATGACTCTTTAAATTAAAAAGAGTATTTTTTAATTAAATAGTCTATTGAGAATGCTGTTGGTCTACTACATGTATATATTTACGACAAATTCAATAATATTTAATCTAATTATATAAAAAGATCAGTTTATCGGGAATGTTCTTAACGTTTTCTTGGTTTTTTTACCTTTCAATTAATATTTGCTCAATCCCCTCAAAAAACAAAATTAATATTTGCTCAATATGTGCACTTTGTAAACTTAAAAGAATGTGAAAGACGTATTTACTTTTGAAACATGAATGGTTCTTTTATGATTAGACTAAGAAAGTGTTTGGCAAAGATTATTGAAAATATCTTATAAGCTCCTATAACATGTTTTAATAGCTTATAAAACATTAGGTTTTTTGAAAATAAGTTGTTGAAGTGTTATATATATGATTAGATGTTGGAGCTTACAAGATGTTAGTAATGAAAATTTTGTAATTGATATGGTTAAATGAAAAGATATTTTATAATAAGATCCTAATTTGAAACAAAATAGTGGGAGCTATTTTTTAAAAACCAATTATAAGTTTCTTGCATCTTATTTTGGGAGTTTAAAAGATAATTTTTTGACAAATTACCAATCACTTTTAGAGAGCTTATATTATAAGCTCACCAAACATCCTCTAAATTTAAAGGATATTTTTTTGTAATTTTAAGTTTTTGTTTTTGGATGATTATATTTTACTACAATTTTTTTAGAAGCATATTTTACTACAATTTTTGTTGCTGCAATATGGTCCAACTTTGACATGGACATGTTGAAGGGCTTTTGTCTTTTCTTGTGGGTTGAGAAAAGAGAAGTGCAAGAAAACTAAAGTGTTAAAGAATGGAAGCTGGAAAGAGATACAAGTAGCTATAGAGTCAACTTGAAAGGGTTATTTGTATACAATCTTAAACTCAAAGGAAAATTCAAACTCAACTCAAAGATAAAGTTAATTATAACTATCCAATTATATGTGGTGAAAATATTATTTAGATGTATACTTGCCAAGAATCAACGTGTTAATTACTTACCACTGAAGATGACAGGTACTTGAGAGCTTAACATTGATTGCCTAAAACCCATTCGAGCTACTAATTAGTGTATGTTTGGTGTAAGAAAGAATGAATTAATAAATGAGTAAATGGTTCGTTCATAAGCCAATATTTTTAAAAAGTTTGAATGAAAATATGAAATAACTATTTGGGGTGGTTTCTTTAAGAAAATCATCTTAACACGTTTACCAATTATCTCTTTATTTCTCAACTTAAGTTGGGTTATCCTTGTGAATGATTATACATATGCTTAGTGATACTATTATATGTATATGATTGTTCGCCCTTATTTTTAGCTTCACCGCAAGTGTACGGTGTACGTTATAGAAAAAGGGTAGCAAGGTCGTATCCACGGAGACTAATAAATTTATGTACTAAGTATTAACCAAGATAGCTTATTTTTATTTAGACGATCGCAATTTGATGATTGTTATTATGAGATTAAGACAAGCTAGAATCCTAAAACACAAGATTAAGATAACACAATTGATAGAAGTATCCAAATGATGAAATGGATTCCCGAGTTAAGGTTTCGATTAATACCACTCTTGTTGTCCGATTTAATCCAAGCCAAGTTACTATCAATATTCCTATAAGATGATCACAAAGATATTTTATCCTCCATCTCGAGATACATATAAGACGTAGATTGAAATACTTATGCTAGCATCTCTACTCAACATAAAGTACTCAACTCCCAAAAGCTCAAAAGATCAAATGTCTTCACATATATTTACAAACCTCTCGATTCATGCAAATATTTGTGTCGAATACTCAAGATCTAATATTGAAACTCATCTCTCGAATTATGAATCAATATATCAAACAAGTTAAATCATTGATCAAGTGATAAAACAAGAATAAGCTCAAAGTACTCAAATAGGCTTCAGATAATAACTTCAACTAAAATTAAAACATCCAACAAGAGTTCATTAATCTACTTCCAAAACCCGGAAATCTAAAGAGTTTAGCTACACATGATTTCTAAACAATCCATAGACAAATTGTTCATAGCCATGACAACTAAAAATTGAAAGATGAAAACTACAAGAGAAGCAAGAAAAACTTAGGAAAGTCGACAATCTCTCGATGTATCTCCGTTCCTTGAGCTCCGATGCAACCCGATTATCTCTTTGATGTCCTCTTTCAAGAATATACCCTTGTCTTGTGTTGTAGATCCCAAAAATGTCGAGAATGTCCTTGGTGTGCGCCCAAAAGTGCTTAAATACCAAGTATTTGCTTGAAGTGTATCCCTCCAATTCTAGGTCATGTTGAAAATCTTAAAAATACAATTAAAATCAAAAGTAATGTTAGAAATCAATCCCAAAGGAAAGGACGCACGGGCTACCGTGCATGGGACGTCCCCCTCATTTAAAAACGGGTTACCCGTGCGCAAGTCCGTAGGAAATTCTTCTCATTTTCACCAAAAATCAACAAGACGGGCCGAAAATAAAACTCAAGCGTGAAAATAAGAAAAAACATGGAGTATTTGAAAACATTTAGGTGACCCATTGTGTGCATGTCCGTAAGAAATGTTCTCGACCATTTTAAATGAGTATTTGGGCGCAATGACAACTAAAAACGGGTGCTTAGGAAAGTGCGCAACGCCAACGGGCTACCCCGTGCGCATTGCAAAACGAACCATCATTTCTCGCTTTCCCAGGGGCACACGGGTGGTGCTTAGCGCGCCCTACTACCCGTGCGTCATGTATTTCCCATCATTTGTGGTATTTTTGTATTTTTGCAATGCTCGTATTTGTATCCAAGTTCCTTCAAATATCACTAAATTCCTACAAAACGAACAACGCATAATATCTTTCCCACAAAACGTGAATATGAGCAAATTCGTGATGAGTTTATGCACGTATAGTCACCATTTTAGCCATAAATACGCCCCAAAATACATGCAAAACTCACACCTATCAAAATCCTCCAAACTTAAGTCGTTGACCGTCCCCGATCAACAAGTTTTTTTTTTTTTTGAAAACACGATAAAGCACATCAGGGAGACAACAATAAAAGCGCACACAAAGGACCCAAAAGAAAATCCATATTGTTCTTCATGAATGTTGAGCACAAGCCAATCAAGCCTCAAATATCTGATCAGAGAGCACGCCTCAAGTAAAACAAAGTGAAATGCTCAATTACGCTCACAAAGATCAAGTGTATACTCTTGCAAGACCTTACCTTCGCCGCAAAAGGTGCGGGTTATAAGTTGGATCAAAAATGTCCTCCGAGGAGTAAATCATCTACATTAAAGCTCAATATGCTACTAAATTCTTCTCTCAACGACTTTCTTTTGTTGTAAGACTCTCTCCCACTCTTCTTGAGGTACGCATCGTCTTATGATTTTGTCCGCGCATCTCTTAAAGAGTAGGGGATCGTCCCACATGTAAATCTTTACGTCATGTAAGAACTTCTTCTTTTGATATGGCGATAGGTCCTAACAACATGAGGTAAAACCCTCCGCAAATAATTGACAAAGTCCGCATACCACGGAAATTTTGCTTCAAGCATGAGTAATCGTTCATCAGGAAATTCTTCTTTTATCCATCCCGTGCTTCCTTGCGCTCTATCTTGGTTTTCAAGTCGAGACAAGTGGTCTGCCACCATATTTTCACATCCTTTCCGGTCCTTGATTTCTACATCAAACTCTTGCAATAGTAAGATCCACCGAATCAACCTTGGTTTCGCATCTTTCTTATCAAAGAGATATTTGATGGCCGCATGGTCGGTGTGAACAATCGTTTACGTCCCAATCAAGTATGATCGAAATTTATCAAATGCGAATACAATCGCCAACATCTCTTTCTCGGTCGTGGTGTAATTCTGTTGAGCATTGTCCAACGTTCTACTAGCATAGTAGATGGACTCAACACTTTATCCTCTTTTGACCGAGAGAGGTTCCAGCTCTCCTACCGCAAAATCACTCGCATCACACATCAACTCAAATGGTTGACTCCAATCTGGGGCGACAAGTATATGTGTGGTCACCAATGCCTTCTTCAACGTTTCGAACGCCTGCAAACAATCATTGGAAAAATTTAAAGCAACATCTTTTTCTAGCAATTTGCTCAAAGGCTTATAAATTTTAGAAAAGTCACGGATAAACCTTCTATAAAATCCGGCATGGCCTAAGAAGCTCCGAATGGCTTTTTCATTTGTAGGAGGTGGTAATTTCTCGATTGCTACAATCTTTGCCCTATCGACTTCCAAACCTGCAGACGAGACTCGATGACCAAGTACAATACCATTGCGTACCATAAAATGGCACTTTTCCCAATTGAGTACAAGGTTACAAGGTTGGTCTCTTCACATTGTAAAACTAAGGAAAGATTGTGAAGACAACTATCAAAAGAATCACCGAACACGCGAGAGAAATCGTCCATAAACACCTCCATAACTTTCTCAATCGATCGTGAAATATAGCCATCATACAACGTTGGAAAGTGGTGGTGCATTACATAAACCAAAATGGCATGCGATGGAATGCAAATGTGCCATAAGGACATGTAAATGTTGTTTTTTCCTGGTCTTCCCGGCGCAATCATGATTTGATTGTACCCGGAATAACCATCTAAAAAGCAATAATAATCATAACTGCAAGACGATCCAACATCATATCGATAAAGGGGGGGGAAAAGTGATCTTTTCGAGTGGCATCATTAAGTTTTCTATACTAATGCATATTCGCCGGGTGGTGGTAACAATTCTAGTAGCAATTTGTTCCTCATTCTCATTTTTCACCATCAGATTACCCCTCCTTTTTTAAGCACCACTTGTACTAGGACTTACCATGAACTATCGGATATAGCATAAATGATCCCAAAGATCTAACCATTTCAACACTTCCTTTCTAACCACATCTTGCATGATAGGGTTTAGTCGTCTTTGGTTTTGCAAAAATCGATGGTTTATAAACATCTTCCATCCGAATTTTATGCATTACAATGGATGGACTTATACCTTTTAAATCGCTTATTGACCGTACCGAAGTGCCGACTTATGTTTTCGTAAAACCCTTAGCAATTTGTCAAGTTGAACAGGAGTGAGAAGAGATGAAACGACACGGATTTGCATTATTTGCCCCAAGAAATGCATATTTGAAGTGTTGCTCATCAGATAGTTCCTTGAGTTCCGACATAGACGGCGCTTGTTTCAGGGTCCCAAGACGGCCGCGCTGGGAATGGGCCGTAAAAGAAACGCGTCCCGTGTGTGACCCCTTATCTTCAATCTCGCTGGCAACACACACGGGTTGCCCGTTCAAGCACTGACCGTGTAAAGTGTGTCCTTCCCCCCGTCTCAATTTTCTTTTTCCGGCAACACGCACGCACGGTTGCCCCGGCGTGGACGCATGGCCGCGTGCGTCCGCATACACGGAAATTTTGTCAAGGGTTTGCTCCCTTGTTTCAGATTTTGTGCTCTCGCTTCTTGCGCTCCTAGGTAGTTCCTGCATATGATCTAAAACACAAACATAGTCGTACAAATCTTGGTTATCAAAATCAAGCACAAAACTCGACATCAAGCACGAGTGGGTTAGTCCAAATTCCAAATCGTCTTTAGACAATGTATGATCAACGTAATCCTCAATGCACGAACTAACTATATCTAGAAAATTACAATTCTCCACCGTATCATGAAATTTCATTGTCTTATATATAGAAAATAAAACATGCTCATCATTAACACGTAACGTGAGCTCCCCTTTTTGTACGTCTATTAAGGCTTTACCGGTAGCTAAAAATGGACGCCCAAGTATCGTGAACGCGTCACGATCTTCTTCCATGTCAAGAACCAAGAAATCTACGGGGAATATAAATTTATCAACTTTACCAAAGACGTCTTCTATAATTCCCCTTGGATATGTAAGTGACCGGTCCGCAAGTTGCAATGTCACCGTGGTTGGCTTCACTTCGCCTAGTCCAAGCTTCCTGAAAATGGACAAAGGCATCAAATTAATACTTGCCCCTAAGTCACATAACGCTTTATTAAAGAAGTTACCACCAATAGCACAAGGGATAGTGAAACTCCCCGGATCTTTTAGTTTTTGTGGTAGCTTTCTTTGGATGATTGCGCTACATTCTTCCGTCAAATTCACCGTTTCAAAGCTTGTCATCTTCCTCTTCTTTGACATAACATCCTTAAGAAATTTCGCATAATTTGGCATTTGCTCTAGTGCGTCTGCAAAAGGAATGTTAATGTGCAATTTCTTAAATATATCAAGGAATTTTGCAAATAGATCATCAAGCTTTTTCTTTTGAAATCTTTGGGGAAAGGGAAGAGATATAGGCAATTTAGATATATTAGAGTTAGACGATGATTTTAGCTTCCACCCTGTTTGTTCCGCCTCTTGTCTCTCTTTTTCCCCATCTTTCCTCACCGATTCAACCGTTCCCGGCTTAGATGCTTCCTCTGATATTTCCAGATTTCCCGATTTTTCTCTAGGCCCCTCATATTCTGTGCCGCTTCGTAAGTGAATATCCTTGCATTGTTCCTTAGGATTCATCTCCGTATTACTCGGAAATTGACCCTTTTGATGTTGACCACCCACAATTGTAGCCAATTGACCCACTTGAGTTTCAAGATTCTTTATTGAGCTTGTCACTTGGGTCATTTGTAGTTCCATTTTATCCATCCTAGAATCTTGCCTAGCGAAACGACTCCTCGTGTCACTCATGAATGCATTCGATTGATTTATGAAGGAGGTGAGTGCATCCTCCAACGATGATTTGCCTTCCACATTTCCACCTCCATTTGAAGCATTAAATCCCGGCGGAGGTTGCAACACATTCTTTGTATTGGCATAGGAAAAATTTTCATGATTTCTCAATCCCGGATGGTAATGTGTTGGGTTTGAATTATTCCGGAAATTGTTGAAATTCCGGTTATTCACATAATTGACCTCTTCCATTGGATATAGAAGAGCTTCACTACCCGTGCTCATGTTTGTTTCTGGCCCTTTCGTTAAAACACTCAATTGAGTTGTCAAAGCCGCCACTTGTGCTGTTAGTGCTTTAATCGGGTCTACATCCGAAATTCTGGCTACTCGTTGTACATTGGATCTTTCAGACGGCCACCGTTAACTATTCATAGCCATTTCTTCAAGAAGGTTCAAGGCATCTTGTGGAAACCTTGCCAACAATGCTCCTCTCGTTGCGGCATCAACAAAGGCCCTCGTTTGCCCCATTAAACCATTGTAGAAGAAACATAACTGTTGATCCTCCGGGAACCCATGTTGTGGACATCTTCGTAACAAATCCCGAAATCTTTCCCAAGCCTCATATAAAGGCTCCGAATCAAACTGTCGGAATTGAGTGATCTCACTTTTTAGCTGCAAAGTTTTGCTCGGAAAAAAAGAATTTAAACAAGAACTTTTGGCTCAATTCGTCCCATGTGCTCACGCTTCCTTGTGTCAAAGTACCCAACCAATTTCTCGCCTTATCCCTCAAAGAGAACGGGAATAGGCACAATCTTATGGCGTCTTCCGAGACTCCATTCATTTTGATCGTATTGCATATTTGGATAAATGAGAAAGGTGAGAATTAGGATCTTCAGTTGCGAACCCCCCAAACTGGTTCTGTTGTACCATATTGATCAGTGCCGGTTTGAGCTCAAAGTTGTTGGCATTGATTGGAATATGGGCAATGCCACCGTAATTACGATTCGTTTGTGGTCGAAAGTAATCTCGAATGGCTTGCTGTTGAGCTGGTATCGGTAGCTCGTTTACTCCATTGTTACCCGGTATTGGTAACTCATTGATCCTTTTGATCTCATTGTAACCCCTGTGTTCTTCATCCAAATCCACCATTATCGGATTTTGTTGTCTTTCAGCCCGTCTAGTGGTAGCACTGATTCTCCTCGCGAAAGCCTCAACTTCCGGTATGAGCGGTATTAAGTCCCCTCGCCTAGAGCACGTGTTCATGCACTACCTGGATCAAACTAAAAGAAACAAGTCAAATAATGTGGAATTAAAGTTAATCCAAAATATAAAAGTAAATATGTCTAAATTAAGAATAATTCTATCTATCGCAATATTAGCACCAAAAATTGTATTAGTCCCCGGCAACGGCGCCAAAAACTTGTTCGCCCTTATTTTTAGCTTCACCGCAAGTGTACGGTGCACGTTATATAAAAAAGGGTAGCAAGGTCGTATCCACGGAGACTAATAAATTTATGTACTAAGTATTAACCAAGATAGCTTATTTTTATTTAGACGATCGCAATTTGATGATTGTTATTATGAGATTAAGACAAGCTAGAATCCTAAAACACAAGATTAAGATAACACAATTGATAGAAGTATCCAAATGATGAAATGAATTCCCGAGTTAAGGTTTCGATTAATACCACTCTTGTTGTCCGATTTAATCCAAGCCAAGTTACTATCAATATTCCTATAAGACGATCACAACGATATTTTATCCTCCCTCTCGAGATACATATAAGATGTAGATTGAAATACTTATGCTAGCATCTCTACTCAACATAAAGTACTCAACTCCCAAAAGCTCAAAAGATCAAATGTCTTCACATATATTTACAAACCTCTCGATTCATGCAAATATTTATGTCGAATACTCAAGATCTAATATTGAAACTCATCTCTCGAATTATGAATCAATATATCAAACAAGTTAAATCATTGATCAAGTGATAAAACAAGAATAAGCTCAAAGTACTCAAATAGGCTTCAAGATAATAACTTCAACTAAAATTAAAACATCCAACAAGAGTTCATTAATCTACTTCCAAAACCCGGAAATCTAAAGAGTTTAGCTACACATGATTTCTAAACAATCCATAGACAAATTGTTCATAGCCATGACAACTAAAAATTGAAAGATGAAAACTACAAGAGAAGCAAGAAAAACTTAGGAAAGTCGACAATCTCTCGATGTATCTCCGTTCCTTGAGCTCCGATGCAACCCGATTATCTCTTTGATGTCCTCTTTCAAGAATATACCCTTGTCTTGTGTTGTAGATCCCAAAAATGTCAGAATGTCCTTGGTGTGCGCCCCCAAAAGTGCTTAAATACCCCCTCCAATTCTAGGTCATGTTGCTGTCAAAGTAATGCAGTCCAGCAGGGACGCAGGGGCTACCCGTGCATGGACGCACGGGTTACCCATGCGCAAGTCCGTAGGAAATTCTTCTGTTCACCAATCAGCGCACGGGCCGTGCGTGATACACACGGGTGACCCGTGTGCATGTCCGTAAGAAATGTTCTGACCTTCAATGGCGCACGGGTGGTGCGTGCAACGCACGGGCTACCCGTGTGCATTACCGTACCATCATTTCTGTTTTCCTAGGGGCGCACGGGTGGTGCTTAGGCGCGCGCCCTACCCGTGCGTCATGTATTTCCTATCATTTGTGGTATTTCTTCTTTGCAATGCTCGTATTTGTATCCAAGTTCCTTCAAATATCACTAAATTCCTACAAAACGAACAACACATAATATCTTTCCCACAAAACGTGAATATGAGCAAATTCGTATGATTTTATGCACGTATAGTCACCATTTTAGCCATAAATACGCCCCAAAATACATGCAAAACTCACACCTATCAATGATTTCTCTCTTCTATAAACATCTTCATTTATGACTGAAAGAGGTTACGGATGAGAAGTTCAATCGATGCTACCGAATTGGGTAGGTGTATGTGTGTTTTTTCCAAAAGAAAATTGAAATGGGACACATGTAAGCATCTCAATGGAATTGGGTACTACCCAATTCGGTAACATATAATTACCCGGTTCAGATATCTATGTATTTAAATAGTTTAAAAGAGAATTTATTGCATCGAGCTAAAAGATTACATGCCTTACCAGTTCAAGTCGAGCAATTTATTCACATTTTCTGTTCATTCAATCTTTTTCTAATTTCGATACTGCTAGATGATATATGAGAATGGTAGTCAGAAGGTTAGGATGGCAGTTAGAAGGTTACAAATCTGTTACTCTTTCTGTTACACTGTTGCACTTCTAGAAGCTTAGTATCCTCTCGATATAATCATAGCACTCTGTATCAGATCATATTATTCAATGATAATAATTCTCTCTCAGTCTGCGAGTGCCTTCTCCGGTACGTCATGGCCAGTTCGTCGTCGGTCGATTCCTGTAATCATTTTGCTCCGATTACTTTTTCTCATCCGTTGGCATCCAAATTGAACCATGAGAACTTCCTAGTCTGGTGCAAGCAAATATTTTCCACTTTTCATGGTCATCGTTTGCAGAATTTCTTAGCTCTTTCAACTCCGGTGCCTGCTAAGTTTCTTTCCTCTGAATCTGAGGAAATTAATCCTATTTTTTTTGGATTGGGAACAACATAATCAACTTATTCTCTCTTGGATTTTCTCTGTGAATGAGGACATTCTATCTCGAATTATCCGTTGTGATACTTCTGCTCAGGTATGGCATGTTTTAGAAACGTATTACGTACTATGCTACTCAAACTCGTGCAAAAGTGCATCAATATCGTTTACAACTTCTGAACTTGACTAAAGGATCATCTTCTATCAATGAATATATGTCCAAAGTTCGACACTGTGTTGATATGTTAACATTAGTTGGTGAATCGTTCAGTGAAAAGGCTCACATTAATGATATCTTTCATGGATTACCATCTGAGTTTGATTCATTCATCTTATCTATCACAACTCGTTTGGATCCTTATACCGTTCTGGATGTTGAGGCTTTATTTCTTGCTCAAGAAGCTAGAATTGAAAGGAGTGTTAAGGTGGTTGATGTTACTGTAGTTCATGTTGCTGTTTCTCGTTCTAATTTTTCTCAGAATCAAAGCGCTCCTCAAAATCAGTCTGGTATGCAATTCTATAGAGGTAGGGGGAACTCATTTCGTGGTAGATTTAGATCTTGTTCTAATCGAGGAGGTCAATTCAATTGGAATCGCAACAAAATTATTTGTCAATTGTGTGGTTACACTGGTCACATTGCCACTCAGTGTTACTATCGCTTTGATAACTCATTTTCTGGTTCTTCTCAGCCGCATAATTCTCGTGGTGGTGATTCCTCTGTTAAAGGACACCTTGCTTATGTGTATGACACAAATAGATTCAGTGTTTGTGGGCAAGCCTGCTATCAATCTTCTGGTTATCCTCAATCTGCTCCTCCTGAGCCACAGGCTTTCCTTCATGCACCAGAGAGTCTCCGTGATCCTAATTGGTATCCAGATCTGGGGCTACAAATCACTTAACTGCCAATGTTGCAAATCTGAGTATTGGCTCTCCATACCATGGCTCAGAACAAGTACGCATTGGTGATGGTAAGGGTCTATCTATTCAGCATATTGGATCTTCTTATTTTTCTTCCCCTTTTGAATCTCACATAACTCTTACTCTTTCTCAACTTCATCATGTGCCTAAAATCACAAAGAACTTACTCAGTGTTTCCAAGTTTGCTCAAGACAACTGTGTCTTCTTTAAATTTCACCCTACTGTTTGTTTTGTAAAGGACCTCAAATCCAAGGCCATCTTGTTGCAAGGACATCTTAAAGATGCACTATATGCTTTTTCAAACTCTCTGCTGCACATTTCCTCAACAGGCTCTTCCACTTCACCTGTCTCTACCACTTGTTCTGTTAGTCCTCATGTTTCCTGTGATGTAGCTTCTTCTGTAGCATCATCTTCTGTTTGGCATAATAGACTAGGACATCCAAGTGATGTTGTTGTCAATCGTGTACTAAACTCTTGTCACTTGAAATCCAATAATAAAGTTGCCAATTCAGTTTGTTTTGCATGTTGTCTTGGTAAGATACATAAGCTTACATTTTCTGATTCACAAACTAAAGTGACTGCACCTTTACAACTAATTTATTCTGACTTATGGTGTCCCTCTCCAGTAGTTTCATTCAGTGGATATAGATATTACATCCACTTCATGGATGTTTACTCAAGATATACCTGGATCTATCTTCTCAAGCAAAAGTCTGAGGCTCTATCCTCCTTTATTCATTTTAAAGCTCAAATTGAACTTCAACTTGGAACTAAAATTAAATGTGTCCAAACTGATGGGGGAAGAGTTTCGTCCTTTCACTGAGTTCTTTTCACCCATGGCATCATTCATAGACATCCATGTCCTCACACTCATGAACAAAATGGCTTTGTCGAACATAAACATCGTCATATTGTTGAAAATGGTCGTACTCTTCTTGCTTAAGCTTCTTTACCAATGAAATATTGGGATGAAGCTTTTCGTACTTCTATATATCTCATCAATAGGCTTCCCACTCCTCTCTTACAACATAAAACTCCTCTTGAGGACCTGTTTCACACTAAACCAGTTTACTTCTTCCTTAAAACGTTTGGTTGTCAGTGCTTCCCTAACCACAAACCTTACAACTCTCACAAGTTTGCTTATAAGTCTTCTCCCTGCACATTTCTTGGATATAGCTTAAATCGTACAAATGTCTCAACTCCTCTGGTCGAATATTCATCTCTCGGGACTTAGTTTTACATACAAGCTCCTTAAATTGTCTGCATATGACAGTGACTCTGTATGTGATGTTCAGCTTTATCGTAGTACTGTTGGTGCACTTCAATATGCTACCATCACAAGACCTGAAATTGTCTTCTCTGTTAACAAGGTTTGTCAATTTATGCAAAATCCTCAAGAAGTTCATTGGAAGGCTGTTAAACATATACGCATATATTTAGCAGGCACTCTTGACCATGGCTTAACCTTATTTCAACATCCTTATGATGTTCTTAGCTTGGTGGGATTCTCTGATGCTGATTGGGCATCTGACATTGATGATAGGAGGTCAACCACTGGCTATTGTGTGTTCTTAGGGCCAAATCTTATTTCTTGGAAATCCAAGAAGCAGTGCACTGTGTCCCGATCTTCAACTGAAGCTGAATATCAAAGTGTTGCTGAGTTAGTCTCAGAAATTAGCTGGATTCAAGGTTTATTGGGTGAGTTACAAGTGAGAAGCAATCATGTTCCCATCATTTGGTGTGACAACCTAAGTACATTGCAACTCACAGCCAATCCGGTTCTCAATGCACGCACCAAACATATTGAATTTGACTTATACTTTGTGAGGGAGAAAGTTCAGCAAAAGCTTGTTGACATTCGACATGTACCAGCAAGGGATCAGTTAGCTGATATTTTTACCAAACCAAACTCGAGCTCTGTTTTTCCTGCTGTTAGAGCAAACTTAAGGTTTTTGATTCTCAAACCTTAAGTTGGAGGGGGGCTGTTAGATGATATATGAGAATGGCAGTTAGGAGGTTAGGATGGCAGTTAGGCGGTTACAAATATGTTACTCTTTCTGTTACACTGTTGCACTTCTAGAAGCTTAGTATCCTCTTTATATAATCACATCACTCTGTATCAGATCATATTATTCAATGATAATAATTCTCTCTCAATATGTAGCTTTTATGTTTGGTTTATTCACTTAACATATACACAATTGTTAACCTACAAGACCATTTTTTCCTTTGTTTGACACCTTGGCCTCTAAATCCCGACGTCAACATTAAGGAAAATATATAAGAATCACATATAATATTATTTTAGAAGAATTAGAAAAATGAAAAGTAGGTGATCAAAATTAAATACCAAACATTTACCTAATTTTTTAATAAACATGCCTAGCTGCTTTTCTTGACATACAATATTATTCATATCTCACTCGAAAAAAAAATATTATTCATATATGCCAACCGCTAATTAAATTAGGTTAATTGACAAAGTTGTTAGAGAACTAGGGAACCAAGAAGGAAATAAAATTATATAAGTATTACCATAAATAATCAATAATTAGTTCAAGTGGTAGAAGTGGTTGGATAGTGGAAAGCTCATATCAAGTGCAACGTCAATGTCGAGTATAGTTATACGATTAAATTAATATTAATTTAGCACGTATAGTTAAGAGTGTTTTTCTCACTTATTTACTGCTTCATTAGTGTCATTATATTTGAAAAATTATAAAAACTACCCTGGAATTTTTTCCACTTGCAAACAATTCAGTTATCTTTCAAAATTACAAATATCCCATTGAGAGTATAATTTTGTAAGCTAAAAACAAACGTAATGGAGGTATTTCACTTCAAGAAAATTGCAAAATAGCGACGGAAATTTCCATCGCTAAACTCATAAAATTCATTGCTAAATATTTTAGCGACGGACTGGCGACGGATATTTTTCGTCTTTATTTAACTCGTCGTTAATTCCTTAACGACGGACTATGTTATCCGTCGTTAAATAGCGACGGAAAAATCTATCGCTAATATGATAAAAATCTGTCGCCAATCATGAATTGCAGCTAGGGATGTCAATAAGGCCCAGGCCCTAAGGGCTGACCCTAGCCCGACCCTAAAAATCTAAGGGTTGGACCTATATTTCATAGACCCTTATAACATGAGGGCTTTTTAGTCCGACCCTAATAGCCCCTAGGGCTGTCTAGGGCTAGGGTAGGGCTGGCCCTTAGGGCTTTTTTCGTGATAAATTTGTTTGTATATTATATATTTATATTCAAAATTTATGCTTGTAATATTAATACTATTATCTATTATTTGATCTCATTTTATCAATATCTTAACAAATTATTAAATTTGATCTTTGATCTCATTTATAAATTAGTCTTGCTAAATAACTTAGTAAATACAAAATTAAAGTTGGTATGTAATTGGTAATGATTATTTAGTACGTTAATAACTATAAAGAACCTAAATATTTGGTATAGACTATGTGATTACTAAAATAAAAATGATAAATTTTGAATATTTTAATATAAATGAAATCTAAGAATTACATGACATTATTTTTATAAAATAAGAAATTCGCAAGTTAAGGTAAAAAAAAAAGTCATAGGGCTGGACTTAGATTTTTCAAGCCCTTATGAGTTCAGGGAATTTTAGCCTTAGCCCTTAAGGGAATGGGCCACTTAGGGCTAAGGCAGTACCGGGACGGGCCGGTCTTTATTGATATCTCTAATTGAACAACAAATGTCACGCCCCAAACGGGACGCGACGAACGATCCACAACTTAAATACAAATGAATCAACAGTCCAAACAATATTAATGAGAACCCAATAAGACAGAGTATAAATAGCAGCGGAAATAAATAACAGATACAAGTTACCACTTAAGGTCTACATTCCATCATCCAAATTACTACCCGAATTTCAACAAGTAGCAACTTAAAGTCGAAGGGTCATACGCCCCTCAATTACAAACCCGAATTGATTAGAATACAAAAGTCCGACAACAACATAATAAGAAAAGAGTCCAATCAACAACAAGAAGCAGTAAATCCAACAAGCGTAGTACAAGGTCTCAATCCAGAGCCGGTTCAACATCTCCAACGAAATCCTCATCTAAGGTTAGAAAACAGGTGGGGAATGAGACAAAAATCTCAGTGGATGGGGTGATCGTGTGCGAGTGTGGCGCAATATAGTTAATGTGAGAAAACAGTTATATGAAAACGCGTGAGTATGATGCATGAATTCACACACAGTTCACAAGCGTCGTGATAAAATATTTAAATAATATACTTATACAGTTCAAGAAAACAGTTCATGGTCACACAGGCACTATGTGATTCAGTCAAGACAGGTAGGATTGCGTACGGAAATGTAACGCCAATCCTATGCAAGGCAAATAATGGTTGCGTACGGATTTGTAGCGCCAACCAATGCAAAACAGGTAGCGGTTGCGTACGGAAATGTAATGCCAACCAAAACGGGGCGATAACTCCGGAATCGTGTGGATCAGACAGCGATTCCTTCGTTCTTCCTTGTAACTCCCCATCAAGTATGGTCCAAGACCGGCACCTTATCGCTCCGTAGGCAAAGACAAAATCCCGAGAGAGCTGGCGAGGCTCGGATCTGTCATAATCATGATTATACCTCAAGACTACGACTCCGCTCCCTTGGACAAACTCCGTCCCTTAGTTGCGGGATTGGGGACGATGGGGGAAGAGTGGAATAGCAAATTTATCGCCAGTTCCATCCCCGACGTATTCATTCCGACTGTGAGCTCGACACACCAAGTTGACTCAGGCAGGAAAGTAATTACAATTACAGGCAGTCGAGTATTATTGATTCAGGGAAGCATTTTAGGAGAAATTTTTGAAAAAACGTGAGTGGCAATTATGGCGTTGGTGGAGTTTATGGATGAAGATGATTATCGGAAGGATAAGCAACCTTCGATATCTTGAAAAAAATTGGGTGGGACATAAGTCCCGTTATAGATTCAATTCGCAAGGCGAGGAAGTCGCTCCGCGATCGGGTATTAATCGGTCAAATTGATCCGATAAGTCAGGGGTTTTTGGAAAAGTAAAATACTTAAATTAAATCTCCAAGTCAGAGAGTCCAGGGCTATTTTAGTAAGAGAAAATAATTTGAGTTAGGTCCTTTATAAAAGAAAAATTGTAATTTAGCCCCGTTTTGTAAAAACTAACACTTTTGGGGTTAAAAATTGAAAAATTAAATATCCCGACCTTGAACAATTATGAGGTCAGTTCCTAAATTCTCCAAATTGTCCAGAGATTCAGGTTTTTAAAGTTTTATGGTCGAGTTTTTATAAAAATCTCGCATTGGCCCCAAATTTGTAAAAATTGTCAATTCGGACCTTAAGTTTTAAAAATTCGGAACTCACAAACCGGAAGGGCTTTTAATGTGATTCCAGTTGGAAAATGTCACTAAGGTTGGTAGGATATTGGGACAAAAGCAGTTTTAAAAGCAATATGTGTAGGTCCTTCAACTTTTGAAAATATCATTTTTTGTCCCATTCAACTCCAAAATCTCCTAAGGTCAGCCCCTATTTCTCAAAAATGAAAAAGAGGTGTTAAAATTTGAAAAAAAATAGGAAGAGTAGGGAAGAATGGGTCTAGTACATAATTCTTACCTTGTAGTCTAGTTTTCTCTACTATTTTCTTCTTCAAGCTTGAGGTACTTCTTCAAAATGTTGTCAAGCTCTAACCTTCAAAGTCTTC
This sequence comes from Rehmannia glutinosa, assembly GCA_016081115.2. Taxonomy (NCBI): domain Eukaryota; kingdom Viridiplantae; phylum Streptophyta; class Magnoliopsida; order Lamiales; family Orobanchaceae; genus Rehmannia; species Rehmannia glutinosa. The sequence goes on from JABTTQ020001388.1 coordinate 187,444, forward strand.
TAAATGTACCTCTAAAACCAAATTCAAACTTAAGTTAAGAAGGTGGAAGAGATGAACAATGTGATATCCAAAAATGGATTGAAGCTAAAATTTCTTACCTTGTATGATGATGGTTTCGATTTTTATGAAGAATAGGGAGGAAAATGTTGAAAATTTTCTTAGTATGGAAGAAGAAAGTGAAAGAAAGAATAGAGAGAAGTTGGGAGTTTTTAGAGAGAAGGAGGAGAATTGGTTTGGAAGATCAAATGTGTTGGTGAAATTTTGAGATGAAATTTTGACAAAATTAGGCCATATGGCCGTCCACTTCATGGGGAGAGAGGGAGAGGATTTTGCTCAAATTGTGTCTTGTAATTTGTCTCTTGCATGGAGACAAAATGCAAGTCAAAGTATGGGTTTGAATGGTGTTGGGGAATATTGAGAAGAATGTTGGTTAAGTGGGAATAAGTTGGGGAAAATAGTAATAAAGAATGGTGTATAAGATGATGTGTATAATGTTTGAATTAATGATATAATTATACACAAGATGACTAATATATGGTGTAGGTGTACAAGAGTTGGATGATATTTTTATCCCAAAAATACCACCATGGTCAGCCCACTATGAGGGCAAAATGGTAATTCCATTTTTTTGTCCCAAATTTGATGATAATAGATGAAATATATCAATCTCCAAAATAATTAGTGATTTCCTTGATCACTTGTAAGTCTCATGATCACTTAAACTAAATCAAAGTCTTAATTCTATAAGGTAAAAGTCTCCAAAATAAATAGCCTCTTAAAATTCTAAGATGACTAATAAATACAAAAATAGTAATAATGATCAATCAAGTGGTCATAAATGAGGAATAGAACTAATGATGATCATGATCACAAGTAATTAAATAAAATGAAATAAAATACAAAATGTATATATTATTATTAATTACCCGTCAAAATGACGCGATAAAATAGCCGATCAAAAGTATAAACAACAATAAGGTTCAACTAATAGTTCAGAAAAATCGGGGCTTCACATCCTCCCCTCCTTAAAAGAATTTGGTCCCCAAATTCTCTTCAGAATAGTTCTGGATATTGATTCTTTATGTCTTCTTCCATTTCCCACGTTGCCTTCGCCTCGGTTGTGGTTCGCCACACCACTTTAACCATCGGAATTTCTCTCTTACGCAACTGTCGATCGCCGATCGATGATCCGGATTGGCCTCTCGGTGTAGGATAGATTTTCCATTAGAGGAGGAGTATCTCGAGTGATGATATGCTCGGGATCCGGTTGATACTTCTTCGTCTCGGCGTGGAATACATCGTGCATTCCCGCATATGGTCGGTAACTCAAGTAACTCTCGAGGCTAACTTCCCGATCCTCTCTGTAAAATCTTGTAAGGTCCAACATATCTCGGACTCAACTTGCCTCCTTTCTTTCGGATTGATCAATCCTTTCCGTGGTGAGAGTCCGAGAAATACTTCATCACCGACTTCAAATTCCAAATCCTTTCTTCTCTTGTCCGCGTAACTCTTTTGGCGGCTCTGAGCCGTGCGAATCCGCTCCTTGATCGCCTTGACCTTCTCCATGGCCTCCCGAACTAAGTCGACCTTTGGAATCGAGGCGACTTTCGTTTCTCTTTCGAGTCCATTGGTCATCAATCTCCCGATGTAGTGGGGATCTACATTTTCGCCCATACAATGCCTCATAGGGTGCCATCCCAATCGTGGCTTGATAACTGTTATTGTAGGCGAACTCGACTAATGGTAAGTGCGAATCCCAACTTCCTTGAAAGTCCAAGGTGCAGGCTCGCAACATATCTTCAAAGGTTTGAATTGTTCGCTCGGACTGTCCATCGGTTTGTGGATGTGTTGTTGTCTTGTCAAACTTAGTGAGGTACCCAACCTCGTGCAAGCACTTCCAAAACTGGAGACAAACCTCGGGTCTCTGCGGATACTATATTTTTGGTACTCCATGCAATCGAATGATTTCTCGGATATAAATCTGTGCAAGTTTCTGCAAGCTATCGGTTTTCTTGATGGGTAAAAAGTGTGTAGATTTCGTGAGTCGGTCTACAACTACCCAGATAGCGTCCTGGCCTCCTCTGGTCCTTGGTAGATTCGTCACGAAGTCCATTGTTATATGTTCCCATTTCCACTCGGGAATTCTCAACGGTTGTAGTAAACCAGATGGTCGTTGGTTGTTAGATATTTTTCTAACCGCAAGTCTACGGTGTCAAGTTTTAATATAGAGAAGTAAGGTTGTCGAATCCACAGGGAATAATTATCGAATTATTGCTAAGTACTATAATATAGTAGTCTAACTTTATTTAGAAATTCAATATTTGATGGAGTTGATTATACTAAAAATACCAAAAATAAATCAAGAATATGAAAATATCAATGAGTTTATCCAAATGAGTAAATGAATTCTAAAGGTATGATGAATCTAGTTATCCCTTATGTTGTCAATATGGTTTATCAATCATCAATTACCAATTTATAAGTCAAGATTTCTACAATAATCATTCCCTCTCTCAAGTGCCAAATGATTTTAGATTCAATTGGGAAATCAATATCTCTATAAAAATCACCAATTAAAATCTCAATAAAAACTATGAATCTTGATAAATGACTTCAAAGGATTCATAAATCTCTCAATTCTATGAAATCCTAGGTTATGCTATTCAAAGGTCATGTATTCAATTACCTCTCTCAAGTGTCAAATCAAATACACCAAACAATCTAAATTATTGATCAAGTAATTTAGAAGCAATAGATCCAAATAGCACAAATAAATCGATAGATCTAGATTGACAAACCACAATTTCAAAACATAAGTTCAAACAATGATTACATCATCCCTCTAGAATTATAGAGTTTAGCTCATGATTGAAGAAAATGAATCCATAGGAATACAACAATACATCTTACAAGATATGAAGAAAGCAACAAAATAAGAATAAGAGTTGGGGAATCTTCTCTATTTCTAGATGGTAGAATCCTTCAATCTTCTTCTCCAAGCCTTTCCCAAGATATTCCAAGCCTTCTCTATTGTCTTCTAGTTGTTTTGTTGGCTGCCCAAGGGTCCAAGATCCCTAATTTTACGCCCCAAGACTTGTATTTATAGCCCCACAAAAGTCCAAGAATAAGGAAGGAGTCACCTAGTAATTTCCGCCCAGGGGCGCTGCAGCGCTCGAAAATGGGCTGCAGCGCCAAAACACAAAACCTCACTGCTCTATTTTCGACCCCGGCGCTGCAGCGCCCGTAGTGCACTTTTGGGCGCTGCGGCGCTAGTTTTGGGCGCTGCGGCGCCATTGCTTTTTACGCTCGCGCTGCAGCGCCTATTTTTGGCGCTGCGGCGCCATCCAAACGTCCGAATTTGCTTTGGGTGTCTTCATAATAGTTGTAGCCCTATCTCTTAGCTTTCCGTAGCCACTTGAATCAGCTCAATATCAATTTTGTGGAGAGAGTTATGGCCATAATACTAAACCCTGCCAGTGCTGAAAATTCTAGACGCGTTTGGACGTTTCTTGAGATTAATCCCCTTCTTGTTTGATCATCCTTGCTTCTTTTGACATGTGACTCATTACTATGATTCTAGACTCAATATGCTTGGCTCACAATATGGTTTGGGCCACTCAAATGACTCGAAACAACAGAAATTAACACATAACCTATGAAATATAACAAAAACGACTCAAAGAACTCAAAAACAACACAAAACTCTAGTCTAGGAAGCCCAAATCAATGGTATAAAATCAACTGAACAAATACCCCCAAACTTAGAATATTGCTTGTCCTCAAGCAATTACAGACTCTAAAGAATACGAAATATACAAGACACAATAATATAGAAAACTTATTCTACCCAACTAACTGCAAAACTTCACAACTAAAATCATTTGTCTCAATACTCGTTTCACTACCAATCAAACATGTGTTTTAACATTGTGATCAAAAGTGTGGAATGTACATGCCAACTCCGTTTACATTATTCAAATAGATTCACGCAATCAAGTGTTGTCAAAATGATCCACTTTTTGAATATAGAGATGAGATGCTTAGGACTCCATAGCTTGTCTTTCACACTAATCTCCACTAATGTAGGCTAATGTAACACAAGGATCAATAGGACTTTTAAAGCTTGTATTGTGGGCTTAGGGTAAGGTAGGAAAATATGGGATTAAGTGGCTCAAATCACCCAAACACACAATTAACACTTCGAATTATCAATAAGCAACTACCCTTCACTTTTTAACATCCCTAATGTTTATGAACCTTCAATCCCAATGATTTTTCTCAAATTTTTTTTTACACATATTTTTTTTTTCGGAACCCCCAAACTTATTCTTTTGCGTACATGGGGTTCCATATTTTCTTTTCTCGGGCAACTTCATTCAATTAAATACACACCCTTCTCATCATACCCTCCTCAACTTCTAATATTTGTTTCTATACTTTGTGTGTATGATTGATGGGTAATTAGGATATTAACCTTTAGGCTCTGGGTATTAGATTGGTTGCCAAAGAAACGGGTTTATAAGGCTCAAAAGGGGACACTAGGGAAAATATAATACAAAGGTAGGCATTCTAGGCTCTCGCTTGTTCAAAGATGGCCTAAATCACTTCCTTAATGTTACTTCACCTAGGATTTCGCCTCGACTAGTGATTAGACAAGTTCTAGCATCCGGTGGGATCATAAAGTAATCACTCAATTGCATAAATCACCCCCAAATAAATCAACAGAGTTAAGCACATAGATGGAATTAATGGAAAGAAGATTAAATCACAGTTCAACACATGCTCTTTTGACCATTCAACTCATATTCGACAAATTCACTTAGTCAAGCAATTTCACCGTTTAACAAACGCCCCGACTCAACTTTAGACTCTTTTTTTTTCACTCAAGACCCGACTCGATGAATAAAAATAGACTGCACCCCCCAAACTTAAAACGACATTGTCCCCAATGGAGAGGTGGAAAAAAGGACTTTCCTGGTAGCCGAGGAGCGAAGGCTCCTTAAGTCATGTGATACCACTATGTGTATGAGGTGTCTCGTATAAGCTCAAAATGCATCCTAGCGCACAAGCCCGTGGGCGTTGTATGCTCCGAGGTGTGGTCTTGTTCTTTCCTTTCACCTTGGCCCGACCCCTTTTTGGCTTCGCATCTTTGCAACCTAGCAAGGTAGACAAGAAAACAAAACTCGTGGAACCAAGGAACTTGGTTATGGGTGAGAAATCAAAAATCACAGCACATACAAAATGCACCCAAGTAGAAAATATAGTGCCATGTCAAAAAGATAAGCATAGAGATGCAAAATAGCACTAAACAATGTGAAACTGTCATTGGGGCATTTCATCAAACACCTCATATGCATGAATTTGGGCAAAGATAATAAATGCAATGGATAACTCAATTCAATCCCAAAATTCAACACCAAACCTAAGTCTAGCATGATCAACCAATCCACAATCCATACATCAACACAATTATCCTAAAGACTTCTACAATCCAATCACACCAAAAATCACAAGATGGGGAAAACCATGGGGTGGGTTTTGGAAGTTGCAAACTTACCAAATAATGAGTGAATGAGATGAAGAATGTGTGTGTGGTGTTAAAGTGCTCCGTTGTGACGATGGAGTGAGATATGTGAGATTTGCACAAATAAGAGGGGTGACATGTGATGCAACTTACTACTAATAATGCAAAAACTTAGAAAAAACAAAAACAACTACTAAACTAAATTAAAACTAAGAAAGCAATAAAAGGGGCTTGGGTTGCCTCCCAAGAAGCGCTAAGTTTACAGTCTTCAGCCAGACTTTGTCAGATTCTCCTCAAGTTGGAGCTCCAATAGGCATGTTATCCACATTGCCCTTAGAAACTCCCCAACCTCCAATATCTTCAGCTATATTCCCAACCATCCGCTACCATCATTTAATTCAAATTTTAGCATATTGGTTGGATGAATAGTGAATACAACTTTCTCCCCGATTTACCGCAGAGTTAGCTCCCGCTTTCTACATCGATCAAAGCTCGTGATGTAGCTAAAAATGGTCGCCCAAAGATGATAGGTATTTTCTTGTCCTCATTCGCATCCAACACTACAAAATCCACGGGAAAAACAAATTTATTAATTTTTACCAATACATCTTCAATGATTCCCCACGGATAGGCGATGGATCGATCAGCAAACTGCAAAGTGATATTGGATGGCTTCACCTCCCCGAGCCCAAACTTCATCACATCAGAAAGAGATATAAGATTCACACTGGACCCAAGATCACAAAGTGGTTTCTCAAAGAAAACTCCTCCAATAGTACAAGGAATAGTGAAACTCCCCTGGATCCTTCATTTTTCGAGGTAGTTTACTCGGACTATTGCACTACATTCTCTGTCAAGTAGGCAGTCTCAAATTCCTCCAACTTCATTTTCTTGGATTCCTTTGGTTTCACATAAATGGGCGATTGTTGGGTGCAAAGTGAATTTCTACCTCCGATCTTACATAAATTGCATTGCAATGCTCCCTCGATTAACCTCGTATCACTCGGAAATTTCCTCTCTCGCCGCAATGAATTCACCGTTGTTGCTAATCGCCTACTTGTGTCACCAAGGAGTTGATGTGACCTTCTATTGTTGTAACTCTCGAGTGAGCTTGTCCATGTTAGAATCGTCATGTTCATCCTTGCTCGTGTTTCTACAAGGAATGAACTAAGTAATTCTTCCAAAGACGGATTTTGTTCTCCCACGTGTGTACTCGCACTTGCTTGGTTTTGAAATCCCGGAGGCGGTTGCAACACATTTCTCGTATTGCTATACGAGAAGTTTTCATGATTGCGAAGTCCCGGATGATAATACGTTGGCAATTGATTCCCTCTATTGTTGAAACCCCGATTATTCACATAATTCGCTTGTTCCGTATCGGGATTCACAATTTCTTGACTTATCTCCATGACTGCCTCCGGTTGTTGTTTTCCACCCGAATTTAGTGTAGCAATTTATTTTGACAAGGCAGAAATTTGAGAGGCCAATGCGGACATAGTATCAAGTTCAAGAACACCGGCAACTTTTCTTTGCGTAGATCTTTCAGACGGCCATTGATAACTACTGGCAGCCATTTCTTCGAGTAAAAGCATGGCTTCACTTGGAGTTTTAGCCATCAATGTACCTCCCGCCGCAAAGATCTATAATAGTTCTCGAATGCCCATTCATACCATTGTAAAAATACCGAACTTTTTGCCAATCAGGCACCCGTGTTGTGGACACCTCCTCAATAATTCTTTAAATCGCTCCCAAGCTTCGTAGAGTGGCTCAAAGTCGAGTTGTTGAAATTGAGCAATCTCACTTTTAAGTTGAAGTGTCTTGCTAGGTGGGAAGAATTTTGCCATGAATTTTTCAAAGTGAGATCATCCCAACTAGTGATACTTCCGGTGGAAAAGTTTGAAGCCATTGTCTAGCTTTATCACGAAGTGAAAATGGAAATAACCTCAACCGAATAGCTTCATCGGGAACCCCATTCATTTTGATAGTATCACATATCTCGAGAAAAATAGCCAAATGAGCGTTCGGTCGTCTACAGACTTCCCAAACCGATTCTGTTGCACCATGTTTATTAGGGCGGCTTCAATTCAAAATTATTCGCATTGATAGGTTGGCGAACAATGCCCGAATAATTTTGATTTGTGGTTGGTCGAAAATAATCCCGAATGGCCCTTTCCGGTGGTACAATAATAGGTATGCGATTTTCTTCTTCCTCATTTCCTGCCATTTTTGTGAATTCAATTCTTCGTGCGGCTCTAATCTTTCGGAGTGTTCGTTCAATTTCTGGATCAAATAAGATTAAATTAGCACTTTTATTTTTTCGCATCAACAAGAAAACACAAAAATGACAATGACCCTATTGTAACAATAACCAATCTAAATTAAAGTAAAACTACTAAGTAATAATATTAGCGCAAATAAGATGAATTATTCCCCGGCAACGGCGCCAAAAACTTGTTAGATATTTTTCTAACCGCAAGTCTACGGTGTCAAGTTTTAATATAGAGAAGTAAGGTTGTCGAATCTACAGGGAATAATTATCGAATTATTGCTAAGTACTATAATATAGTAGTCTAACTTTATTTAGAAATTCAATATTTGATGGAGTTGATTATACTAAAAATACCAAAAATAAATCAAGAATATGAAAATATCAATGAGTTTATCCAAATGAGTAAATGAATTCTAGAGGTATGATGAATCTAGTTATCCCTTATGTTGTCAATATGGTTTATCAATCATCAATTACCAATTTATAAGTCAAGATTTCTACAATAATCATTCCCTCTCTCAAGTGCCAAATGATTTTAGATTCAATTGGGAAATCAATATCTCTATAAAAATCACCAATTAAAATCTCAATAAAAACTATGAATCTTGATAAATGACTTCAAAGGATTCATAAATCTCTCAATTCTATGAAATCCTAGGTTATGCTATTCAAAGGTCATGTATTCAATTACCTCTCTCAAGTGTCAAATCAAATACACCAAACAATCTAAATTATTGATCAAGTAATTTAGAAGCAATAGATCCAAATAGCACAAATAAATCGATAGATCTAGATTGACAAACCACAATTTCAAAACATAAGTTCAAACAATGATTACATCATCCCTCTAGAATTATAGAGTTTAGCTCATGATTGAAGAAAATGAATCCATAGGAATACAACAATACATCTTACAAGATATGAAGAAAGCAACAAAATAAGAATAAGAGTTGGGGAATCTTCTCTATTTCTAGATGGTAGAATCCTTCAATCTTCTTCTCCAAGCCTTTCCCAAGATATTCCAAGCCTTCTCTATTGTCTTCTAGTTGTTTTGTTGGCTGCCCAAGGGTCCAAGATCCCTAATTTAACGCCCCAAGACTTGTATTTATAGCCCCACAAAAGTCCAAGAATAAGGAAGGAGTCACCTAGTAATTTCGCCGGGGCGCTGCGCAGCAGCTGCTCGAAAAATGGGCTGCAGCGCCAAAACACAAAACCTCACTGCTCTATTTTCGACCCGGCGCTGCAGCGCAAGGAGGGGCGCTGTAGCGCCCGTAGTGCACTTTGGCGCAAGGGCGCTAGTTTTTCTGGGCGCCGTTTCTTTTTTACGCTCGCTGCAGCCGCTTATTTTTGCGCTGCGGCGCCATCCAAACGTCCGAATTTGCTTTTGGGTGTCTTCATAATAGTTGTATCCCTATCTCTTAGCTTTCCGTAGCCACTTGAATCAGCTCAATATCAATTTTGTGGAGAGAGTTATGGCCATAATACTAAACCCTGCCAAATCTTGAAAATTCTAGACGCGTTTGGACGTTTCTTGAGATTAATCCCCTTCTTGTTTGATCATCCTTGCTTCTTTTGACATGCGACTCATTACTATGATTCTAGACTCAATAGACTTGGCTCACAATATGGTTTGGGCCACTCAAATGACTCGAAACAATAGAAATTAACACATAACCTATGAAATATAACAAAAACGACTCAAAGAACTCAAAAACAACACAAAACTCTAGTCTAGGAAGCCCAAATCAATGGTATAAAATCAACTGAACATTGGTGTTCTGCTTTTACTCGTTGACAAGTCAAACATCTCCCAACGAACTCTGCTACCTGGTTCTTCATGTTTACCCACCAATAACTCCGTTTCAAATCCTTATACATCTTGTTTCCTCCGGGATGTATAGTGTATTTTGAACGGTGTGCCTCTCGCTAGGATTTTATTCCTAATCGCTTCGTCATTTGGTACACACACTCGATTCGTAACCCGATAACTCCATCTTCGTGTACCGAGAATTCTGATCTTTCTCCTTTACGTATTTTCTCCTCCAGTTTTTGAAGATGTGTATCTTTCTCTTGTGCTTCTTTGATCTCATTCAGTAGTTCGGGTTTAACCGAAATGTTAGCACATGAAATCTGAGTATTGGTTCTCGTCAGATTCCAATTGCTCAGCTCTTTTAATAATTCCCACTCTCGAATCATGAGTCTGGCTAAACTCGCCTTTCTGCTTAGAGCGTCTGCTACGACGTTAGCTTTCCTAGGGATGGTATTGAATATCAAAATGATAGTCCTCAATCAACTCCATCCATCTCCGTTGCCTCATTGAGGTCTTTCTCGGGAGAATAGATACTTCTAGCTCTTATGATCCGTGAAAACCGTGAAAGAGATAGTGTCTCCATTTCTTCAACGCGAAAACTATCGCTGCCAATTCCAAGTCATGCGTTGGATAATTGGCCTCATACGGCTTGAGCTTTCGTGACGCATAAGCGATAACCTTTCCTTCCTGCATGAGCACTGTTCCTAGTCCTTCTTTTGATGCATCATTTTGTAGACGACAAAGTTTTATGTTCCCTTTAGAAGGGCTAAGATCGAGTCGTAGTAAGTCGCTTCTTCACTCTTGGAAACTCGTCTCGCACTTGTCATTCCACTCAAACTTGACTTGCTTCCGGGTTAGTCGAGTGAGTGGTCCGCTTATCTTGGAGAAGTCCTGGATAAATCTTCGATAATATCCACTAGTCTAGAAACTTCGATTTTAATTCTGACTCGGGTTGTTTCCATTCAACCACCGCCTCTGTACCACTTCAAGGATCTACCGCAATCCCGGTGTCGGATACTATATGTCCCAAGAATGCGACTTCACTAAGCCAAAATTCGCACTTGCTGAATTTGGCATACAACTTATGCTCTCGTAGTGTCTCTAAAATGATTTTCAGGTGGCGTTCGTGCTCTTCTCTAGACTTAGAGTATACTAGTATGTCATCAATGAATATTACTACGAATTGATCTAAATAAGGTTGGAAGACTCGATGCATCAGTCCATAAATGCCTTTGGTGCATTTCGATCGAAAGGCATTACTACAAACTCGTAGTGTCCATATCGGGTTTGAAACGCAGTTGTGGAAATGTCTCCTTCGCGGATTTTCAGTTGGTAATATCCTTGTTGTAAATCAAACTTCGAGTACACCGTTGCTCCTTGAAGTTGATCAAATAGTTCGTCTATCCTCGGGAGGGGATATTTGTTCTTGATGGTCACACTATTAAGTCCACGATAATCTATACATACCTTAATGTGCCATCCTTCTTTTTTGATTTAACAAAGACAGTGCTCCCCACGGAGACGCATTTCGGTCGGATAAATCCAACATCCATCGGTTTTTCAGTAATTGCGTTTTCAACTCTTGTAACTCAAGAGAGCCATTCTATACGGTGTTCGCAATCGGGCGCCCCGGCAAACACTCGATGGTAAACTCGACTTCCCTATCCGGAGAGGGACAAGTGGTGAGTTCTTGTGGAAATACATCCGTATATGCCGATACTATAGGTACTTGGTGATTTGTATCTCAACCTTGGGTTTGTTAATTACAAACGCCAAGTACCCCCGAAACCCTCTAGTGATCGCTCTTCTCGCTTTCATTTTGAAATGATTGGGGCAATCTTAACTCGTGCCCTTCCCGAAATCTCCACTTTGGTTTTTAGGGTTCACACAGCCTTAATGGACTTGTTATGGCAGTCCATTTGTGCATGTGTGTGAGATAACCGATTCATTTCCAATATTACGTCGTATTCGGATATAGATAATAAGATCAAATCGGCAGAAAGTTTATCTCAAAGAATCTTAACTTCGCATGCATTATAGATAATATATGTTATCCGACTTGCACCCATAGGAGTTGACACTTCTAAGCATATAGGCATATGTTCCATGCATGCATGCGGTTTGTGTACAAAATGCGGTGCAACAAATGAATGCGTTGATCCAGGGTCGAACAATATTTTAGCGTAGTGGTTAGATACTAGAAGTGTACCTTCCACCACGCTCCGTTGCCTCCGGAGCCTCCCTGGCCCCGGCCTAGTGCAAATGCTCGAGCGGGCATCCTCGCCCGATTACCCTCGGGCCGCTTTCGGCTTTTGTGGTTGCGCTTGTTTAGGTCGGTCATTGTACTTTGGGCAATCTTGCACTGGTGTCGACACTACCCACAACAGAACACCTTCCTTGTTTACGCCGGCCAGCTTGTCGGGAGATGTCCGGTTTCGGCAATGCGCACATTCTTGACCCGACTTTCCAGATCGGTCTCTTTCCTTTGTCTCGTCCGTTAACCGGTCCCTTCAAACTTAGCAAAGGCGGTTTAGACGGTTGTCCCACAGTGGCCTCTTAAAACTGCTTCGATGGCCTACTCTGTTTGAAACGCCCAATACGGTTGGCCCCGACTATGAGAGTCGCTTTACCTTTTGGCCGAGTAGGTTGATTGAAAATCAACGATCATTTCAAGTTCCAGTTTCAATCCTCGAGTGAACTTGTAAAGCTTATCCTCTTCAAGATCGATTGTCCCCAGAGCATACTTGGACAATCGGTGAAAGTCGACTCATCGAGCCACAATCAGTTCCCGCCTCAATCTATGGAACTCATCCCGGCGTGCTTCCTTCACGACCTGGGAATATACTATTCATTGAACTCGGCCAAGAAATTTCCCATGATCGATTGGCCCCTGTTCCCATCTCCTTTCAATCGCCTCGTTTGGCCTCTCTAAGCCGATTCCAGGCATTTAAATACGGTGAGTGTGACTCTCTGCTCGTCGGAGTATTGAAGAGCATTAAAGATATTTTCCAGCTTCTCTATCAATTCTTCCGCTTTCACATCGTTCGGCTCTCCCAAGAAGGTTGGTGGGTCGAACCGCAGGAATCGCTCCAATGTGCGATCGTTCGCCTCTCGGGCGGGTTCGGGAGCACGGGGTTGAGGATCTGTCTGTTGCCTCATAAACACCAGTATTTGCTGCAAGGCTTGTGCAGTCAGATTGTCTCCTGCAGCAGGTGAAGGAGGTGGTGGCAATTCCGGAGAGGGTACCCGATCCCTGGGTACATCGTCGTCTCCTCGTGGAACGCGACGAGGTCTCCCACGTCCTCGGTGTTCTGCCATTCTGTATCTTGAAGCGTTAGTTGCGATTCGCGAGTAAATGAATACAATAATTATTCGCGTAAAGCAAGAGATCTCGTAGGGAACGTAGCAACAAACTAAGGCGGATCAGTCAAAGGTAGAGGAAAGATAAGAAGAGAATAAGGAAGAATGAATAAGGGAAATCAGTCAAGAATCAACTAAGTCAAGACAAGTGTGATTATGAAATCTCAAAGTATGCGTTCTAACTTAGTTCAAATATCAATAAGACGGTTCTATGCCAATTTGAAATCGATTTCACACTTAATTGGTCAAGTCGCGGTAATACCCAAAACTCGATCGGTGGTCCTATCTGGGTCGGCTCGGTGTAAGTTTCCATCTTACTAGCCGAGCTCTGATACCACTCTTACTGTCACGCCCCAAAAGGGACGCGACGAACGATCCACAACTTAAATACAAATGAATCAACAGTCCAGACAATATTAATGAGAACCCAATAAGACAGAGTCTAAATAGCAATGAAATAAATAATGTGTATACAAGTTACCACTTAAGGTCTACATTCCATCATCCAAATTACAACCCGAATTTCAACAAGTAGCAACTTAAAGTCGAAGGGTCATACGCCCTCAATTACAAACCCAAATTGATTAGAATACAAAAGTCCAACAACAACATAATAAGAAAAGAGTCCAATCAACAACAAGAAAAGAAATCCAACAAGCGTAGTACAAGGTCTCAATCCGAGCCGGTTCAAAGATCTCCAACGAAATCCTCATCTAAGGTTAGAAAATAGGTGGGGAATGAGACAAAAATCTCAGTGGATGGGGTGATCGTGTGCGAGTGTGGCGCAATATAGTTAATGTGAGAAAACAGTTATATGAAAACGCGTGAGTATGATGCATGAATTCACACACAGTTCACAAGCGTCGTGATAAAATATTTAAATAATATACTTATACGATTCAAGAAAACAGATTCATGGTCACACAGCACTATGTGATTGGCCAAGACATGGTAGATTGCGTACGGAAATGTAACGCCAATCCTATGCAAGGCAAATAATGGTTGCGTCACGGATTTGTAGCGCCAACCAATGCAAAACAGTAGCGGTTGCGCATTTTCACGGAAATGTAACGCCAACCAAAACGGGACGATAACTCCGGAATCGTGTGGATCGACAACGATTCCTTCGTTTCTTCCTTGTAACTCCCGGTCAAGATGGTCCAAGACCGGCACCTTATCGCTCCGTAGGCAAAGACAAAATCCCGAGAGAGCTGGCGAGGCTCGGACCGTCATAATCATGATTATACCTCAAGATTCACAACGACTCGCTCCCTCGGGACAAACTCCGTCCCTCAGTTGCGGGATTAGGACGATGGGGCCGGAAGAGTGGAATAGCAGCCGAGTTGCCCAGTTCCATCCCGACGTATCCATTCCGACTGTGAGCTCGACACACCAAGTTGACTCAGGCAGGAAAGTAATTACAATTATAGGCAGTCGAGTATTATTGATTCAGGGAAGCATTTTAGGAGAAATTTTTGAAAAAACGTGAGTGGCAATTATGGCGTTGGTGGAGTTTATGGATGAAGATGATTATCGGAAGGATAAGCAACCTTCGATATCTTGAAAAAAATTGGGTGGGACATAAGTCCCGTTATAGATTCAATTCGCAAGGCGAGGAAGTCGCTCCGCGATCGGGTATTAATCGGTCAAATTGATCCGATAAGTCAGGGGTTTTTGGAAAAGTAAAATACTTAAATTAAATCTCCAAGTCAGAGAGTCCAGGGCAATTTTAGTAAGAGAAAATAATTTGAGTTAGGTCTTTTATAAAAGAAAAATTGTAATTTAGCCCCGTTTTGTAAAAACTAACACTTTTGGGGTTAAAAATTGAATAATTAAATATCCCGACCTTGAAAAATTATGAGGTCAGTTCCTAAATTCTCCAAATTGTCCAGAGATTCAGGTTTTTAAAGTTTTATGGTCGAGTTTTTATAAAAATCTCGCATTGGCCCCAAATTTGTAAAAATTGTCAATTCGGACCTTAAGTTTTAAAAATTCGGAACTCACAAGCCGGAAGGGCTTTTAATGTGATTCCAGTTGGAAAATGTCACTAAGGTTGGTAGGATATTGGGACAAAAGCAGTTTTTAAAAGCAATATGTGTAGGTCCTTCAACTTTTGAAAATATCATTTTTTGTCCCATTTGAAAATAATTGCCTTTAAGGCTTTTAGGGGTCCAATTGTTATGTAATTTGAACCTTGGGTCCAAAATATAATTAAGTTATAGTTAAGTTAGTATTTCCAGGTGCATGGGCTGCATAAGTCCTGGGAATTTCATTTGGGTCCTCAAGTTTAATATTTTTCGCATTAGTCCCTCAATTTTAGTAAAATTGTTTTCCAAGCCCTAACCACTTGGATTTTTGGAATACTTTTAAAATGTGTCATTCCCAGCAACTTAAGAGTAAAATTTTCAATTTATAAAGTTTAGGTCTGGTACAGTTTTAAAAATTGCAAAGTAGTCCTTAAACTTTCAAAAAATTTCAATCTAGTCCTTGGGCTTTTAAAGGTTGATTTTATTTAACTTAAAACTCTTAAAACTTTATTAAAATGTCCAAAAGTCATTTTTGAACCTGAGTACAGTCCCAAAATTCGAAATTTGCAGAGGGATCCTTTAACTTTTATTCTCTTGCAATTTAGTCCACCAACTTTCCATTTTTGCATTTTTAAGTCCAAAATTGAAATTTAATCAATTATGCTCGACTTTTCCAGGTTATAAGACATCCAAAACATAGATTTTAAAGATCATACACATGCATGTCCAATACATACAAGAATTCATCAATTAAAGCATTAAAGTGTACATGCATGCACCTAAAATTCAATAAATAGTAATTTTGAGCAACTCTTGAGAATTTTCATGATTTGATATATAAAATTGACATGCAATACATAATTATATATATCTCAAGGCTCATGATTAAAGTTTCTACATGCATTTAATCAAAACACCTAAAAGTTGGAAAATAATTTTCCACCCACCTTAAATTTGGAAATTGTGAAATAAAAGGATAATTTCACAATTTTTGGATGAGGCTTCTTAGGTCAGCCCCTAAGTCAAGAAAGTATCAAAATTTGGAGTTAGAAAAATGAGAGAAAAATTAAGGAGAAAAGAAGGAAATAAGGAAATAAAAAGGACTACACTTTACCTTGTGTAGTAGATGTTTGGAGACTAGTTGAAGCTCAAAAATTGGAAATTTGGCTCAACTCCAAAATCTCCTAAGGTCAGCCCCTATTTCTCAAAAATAAAAAAGAGGTGTTAAAATTTGAAAAAAATAGGAAGAGTAGGGAAGAATGGGTCTAGTACATAATTCTTACCTTGTAGTCTAGTTTTCTCTACTATTTTCTTCTTCAAGCTTGAGGTCTTTCTTCAAAATGTTGTCAAGCTCTAACCTTCAAAGTCTTCTAAATGTACCTCCAAAACCAAATTCAAACTTAAGTTAAGAAGGTGGAAGAGATGAACAATGTGATATCCAAAAATGGATTGAAGCTAAAATTTCTTACCTTGTATGATGATGGTTTCGATTTTTATGAAGAATAGGGAGGAAAATGTTGAAAATTTTCTAAGTATGGAAGAAGAAAGTGAAAGAAAGAATAGAGAGAAGTTGGGAATTTTTAGAGAGAAGGAGGAGAATTGGCTTGGAAGATCAAATGTGTTGGTGAAATTTTGAGATGAAATTTTGACAAAATTAGGCCATATGGCCGTCCACTTCATGGGGAGAGAGGGAGAGGATTTTGTTCAAATTGTGTCTTGTAATTTGTCTCTTGCATGGAGACAAAATGCAAGTCAAAGTATGGGTTTGAATGGTGTTGGGGAATATTGAGAAGAATGTTGGTTAAGTGGGAATAAGTTGGGGAAAATAGTAATAAAGAATTGGTGTATAAGATGATGTGTATAATGTTTGAATTAATGATATAATTATACACAAGATGACTAATATATGGTGTAGGTGTACAAGAGTTGGATGATATTTTTATCCCAAAAATACCACCATGGCCGTCCACTATGAGGGCAAAATGGTAATTCCATTTTTTTTGGTCCCAAATTTGATGATAATAGATGAAATATATCAATCTCCAAAATAATTAGTGATTTCCTTGATCACTTGTAAGTCTCATGATCACTTAAACTAAATCAAAGTCTTAATTCTATAAGGTAAAAGTCTCCAAAATAAATAGCCTCTTAAAATTCTAAGATGACTAATAAATACAAAAATAGTAATAATGATCAATCAAGTGGTCATAAATGAGGAATAGAATTAATGATGATCATGATCACAAGTAATTAAATAAAATGAAATAAAATACAAAATGTATATATTATTATTAATTACCCGTCAAAATGACGCGATAAAATAGTCGATCAAAAGTATAAACAACAATAAGGTTCAACTAATAGTTCGGAAAAATCGGGGCTTCACAACAAAATGGACGACAAATTAGCGACGGCTTTAGCAACAGATACTTTCGTCGCTAAATTTAGCGACGGATTTTTTCGTCGCTAAAATGCGTCAATTAACTTTTGTTTTTGACATTAGCAACGGAATTTTCCGTCGCTAATTTGATTAAATTATAAATAGCTAGGGAATTGCCCGTCGCTATATTTAGCAACGCGCTATATTTAGTGACAGACAAATCAGTTCCTAAATCTATTTTACACTTAGCAAATAGCGATGAATCATATCCGTCGCTATTTTTATAATTATTTTTTATTTTTTATAATTAAAAACCTGTAAAAACCTTTAAAAGCAATTCACGTTCAAATTACAAAAATTCATTTACATAAACTATATAAACTATCAATAATAGTCAATATAATATCTGTTTTACAAAAAAATCCGTGCCAAACATTTATAGTTATAGAAATCCGCAATACATTCATATATAATCTAAATAAAATACAGATGTCTATAAAATTTGTCCAATTTATGCATGGCTGTCAAGGAGGAGATATCTATCCTTGGTAACGTGGCTCCATAATCATACGCATAAATTCTGATACATGTGACTGCAACTGAATGCGCTCATGACGCTCATTCTCCAATCGCTCGCCATGACAGCCGCCACTTGCTCGGCTGGTGACTGGTGACTGCTCATCATCGTTGTCGACGATTTCGGTCACTGTTGCGTGACCTGCTCGGTCACCTGATGTGTGACCTGTCTCCTCATCGAATGGTGGAACGGTAGGAAGGACGCTGGGACCACCAATGTTGCTAAACAACTATGCCTGAGTCCCAAGTCCGTACACCCGCTGCTTCTTTATCCCAACAACATCGAGAAAATCTCATTCATCTCCGTGGGCTCCTCTATGGCCTCCAGTGCAACAGCTAAATGTGTCTCCACTTCCTCCTACAAAAAACATTAACTTACGTTACAAAAGACCATAATAAGATTTTTATAAACAATTTAAAAGTATTCTAAAATTATACTTACAGCTACTTGCTTAGACTTCCCATCCACAAATATACCATCTTGCTTCATACGTAATTTTAAACAAAAAAACTATATTGTAATTAGGCTAAACATCAGGGATAGTTTTTGTAGCTAACTCTATTTTATTTTCTTGAATTTGTTGCAAATTTATGATTTGAGATTTATCTTTGGAGTAAAAATGTGATCGTAATCATATTGTTAAAATCAATATAATTTAAATTAGCTTCTTATATGTATAATTCAACATGCTAACTATCAATTAATGATTTAATTAATGGCATAGTCAGGCCACTAGAATGGGGTTGATCAAATACACGATAGTGGAGTGGGCCTGATGAAAACTAGGAATAAAAATTCAAATCAACTATAATCTTTTTTTGTTTAAAACATTTCTTAATGAAAATTTGGGGAACAAAATTCGGGAGGGGGGAGGTTAACCCCCCAGCTATGTCATTGATTTATTATAAATACAAGGCAAACCAACTTAAAATATCACGGAAATTAGAGATGCCAAAATGTCCAAACTCGACCGGGACGGGGAATCCATTGCCCCCCGCCCTCCAGGCTCCAATTATGTCAATGGGGCAGGGACGAGTTTAGGTCACCCCGCCCCGCCCCCACTTTATATTTATATATTAAATATATTTTATATTGTTTATATATTATGTATGAAAATATTGTTTTCTAAAAATTATCATACAATATCCATTTGTAATATGCTTGATGATATCTTCTTAAAGTGTTAACAAATATAACACATAAGTTAAACAAAATATGTATGTGTTTGTTAAAATGTATAAAATGAGAATTAAAAATATTATTTAAATTATAAAAATTACAAGTGGGGATACCCGCTCCCGGCCCGTCCCTGATTCACGCCGCCACGATCATGCCCCGATCCTTAGCGGGGCGGGTACATGAATGTCAAAACCCCCTGTAACCCACCCCTTGGCCACTTCTAACGAAAATTTCACTCTCCAAGGATGTCCCGAGCTTCGACAAACATGTCATATGGTGTTTTTCCACTTCCTATTCCACTTTGTTGGATGAATGACATGTGTCATTGATCGTTTAATGCATCTATACGTGTCATTTATCTCATGATGGAATAGAAAATTAGAATAAGAAATCTGAATCCATTTTCATGACATATTATTAAAAGTTTTTAAAATTGACCATTAACGGATTAACAGATTGAAAATTTTAATTACATTCATAAAAGAAAATTTTGATTATGAATTTACGATTTACAACATACATAATACAAGAAAATTTGTTCTTCAACGCTCAATTATTGAATACTCATGAAAATTTAAAACTCCCTCCAAAACACAACCAATCTTATCAAATTTTACTCATGCCAGTCCAGCATCACAGCTTCCCCTCTTCTTGGAAAAAATCCCAGCAATAAATGGGATGAGTTGCTTCTTTTTCTTCTTCTTAAGAGAAGGATGCCTTTGCAGCACAGCCTGATCACTTGGTGGTGATGGCACAATCACTTGAGCCACCGACGGATGATTCGCAAACGACACACATTTCTTCTTCTGGAATTCAACACCACTCTGATCATCATCAGGATTATTAATCGTATGAGTTTTCACTTGTTCGGTTACTTCTCTAGAGTTTTCAATGAATTTCACGTCTTCTATCTCCAGATCCCATACGTTTCTGTCAGACGCGCGGGTTTTCAACTGATGGAGCTCGTTTTTGGTTTGTTCGAGTTCTTGTTGTAAAGAAGAGAGGAATTGGGCCATGTGGATGCTCTCTTCGCGCGCCTTTTGGAGGCTTTGTTTTGTCTCCTCGAGCTCGGATGCCACTGCGCCATGACCGTGTTTGCTCGTCTCGTCCTGCATCTATTTCGTTAATTGTTCTTGTGAGCTATATATAATACTTGTACAATACGAGAAAGTTTAACGAAGAAATAACATTATTTAGTAATTACAAGAAATTAAATGTCAGATGTGTTCATATAGTGTTTCATCTTGTGTTTTAATTCACCAAATGAATATAATGTCATTAATGTACATGCATGCTATTGTTGAATACTTTTGTCCTCATAGAATTGTTTAATTTGGATGTACATATTATTAGTAAGGCGTTACTATATTATTGTTTTTATGCCATGGCAGTATTGTATTCCTTTTTAGTTTTATATATTTAAGAAAAAGCATTGGTACCCATCAACAGCTATTTTTACTCAGTTTTTTTGAAGTAAAGTATAAGTTAGGGATAATCAAAAAATAATTACTTTAAGGTTTGGACTAATTAAAAAAAAAAACCAGAGATGTTTCAAAATTACAAAACGTCCCCTCAAATTTGATTTTCTATTAAATTTAAGTGGTTAACTGTAATATGTCTATAAATATCAGGGAACGTTTGAAATGTTTTTTGCTTATGTAGGGGGAATACATACGCAATCAGAGTTGAGATTCCATGTTCCAAAATCATATTCCACTTCATGTTCCATTGTATTGGATGATTGACACGTGTACAATTATGACATTACCATGTACACGTGTTAGTCATCCAATACAATGTAATACAAAGTGGAATGGTATTTTGGAACATGAGATTTGGTCCCACAGAATCAAACCACAAGGATTTTTTTGCCATTTTCAAAAATCTCTTGTGTTTTTGTAATTTGCAATTATCCCCATTAAAAGCTAAAACTTAAAGATTTTAAATGTGATAATGGTCAATTTTAGTAGTCATGATCGGTAAATTTATGATTCTTTTTTTTTTTTTAGTACAACTACAAAGTAAGTCCTGATATGAATTCAACAAAGAGACGCTGGAATTCATGACACAGAATTATTAATTCGTCAAAAACATCAGACAACAAGAAAAAGAAAACTCATATATCTTTTCTACATTAATCTTTCAAATCGGAATTCATTTCTCTGTTACGATCCATTTGATAAGAAAATAAGTTCAAATAACACGCAAAATCGAAAATAAGAAACGATAATACAGCTGCAATTACTGGAATTATATATGCAATAAAAACGATAATAAGCCATCATCTGCGGGCTAGCTCACCTCTTTGAGCTTGTTGGCGTAGACCTCACCGGCGAGAACTCTCTCTCCGAACAACATGACGGCCTCTCTAACCGATCTGAACGGCGCGCTCGTGTCGATCTCCGCCCTATTCACCACCGTGGCTCGGGCTCCACCGCCTTCCATTAATTCCCAATTCAATTAATGCAAGTAATTAATTAACCAGTAATTACTGGAATTATATATGCAATAAAAACTAAGATTATATATGGTTGAGTATTTTGGGGGGGCGTGTGAAATGTGTGCGCGATTGTTGCAATAATGAGTGAGATTTGTTTAGTAGGAGGGAAAGGGAAGGGGAAGGAGGTTCGTTTCTTCGCGTCCACTTCACTGGAATTCTGTTGCTGCACTAAGTATTTTGATTGAGGCTCAAGTTATTTGGGGTTCGTTTCCATTTTGGCCCTTTTTTTATTTATTTAAATGGATTTTATGGGCCATATTTGATGTGGACTAATAACCGAGTGATCCTTTAAGGAGTTGAAGTTGAAGGATCAAAATCCGGGGGGCCGCCATTCTACGTACCAGTGGAGAGTACGAGTGTCAATAAAGCCGTATTTCGTGTTTGCAGGTCGTGTTGTGATGTGGGTATTGCATATTTTATATGAACTTGAATACGGACACATATAATTATTTGTGTCAACATACACGACAGGAACACAACTTGTTTATGACACGAGTAACCCGACACGACACAAAATACTTTTATAATTTCAAGTTTGACACTAAAAAATTAAAAAAAAAAAAAAGGAGGAAAAGCTAACATTGCAGATAAAATACATTAATTACTAGAAAACACATTTAATAATTTGTCCAACATCATATAAGTATATAACCAATTAAACCATCACAAAATGTGGAAATAACATGTCCATTACACAACTAAATAGGTTAAATAGGTTAATCGTGTTGACATGCGGGTCGACTTGACCTGGTCTATTTTTCCCCGTGTTAATTGTGTCCAACCCAAATTCCACTGGAACTCGCGAAAGATTATATCAATACCTGCCAAATTCGTGTTAAGTTTAGGTGTGGCCACGGTTTCGGAACCGCCAACTCCGGTTCTGAGTTTAACCGGAACCATTTGTTTATCTTTTAATTAAGTTTAAATTAAGTTTTATACTTAATATTCATAATAATATTAAACTATTTATATATACTATTAAAGTATATAGGAATCAAAGTTCACGTAGTTCGCTTATAACATTTGGTTTAAAACGTGTTTCATGTAGTTACGAATATAAAACATCATAATAAATATTTAACATTTCTTCAAATATATTTTTACCATAAGAAAATAAAAATTGCTGGTTTAAACCTTGAAATCGGCAGTTTTAAACGTCGGTTCCACCAACGGTTATGACCGATGGTTAAAACTGTAGGTTCCACGATTTTTGAGACCAAGAAACCGGAACCGGAATCGGCCTACACGGTTTCGGTTATGGTTTGGAGTCGTTGATCATTGACTACGGTTCCGTTTTGGAACCCGATTTTGGTTCCATTTCGTCACCCCTAGTTAGGTTCGTGTCGGGTTATCGTGTCGGGCCACAAGTTTTTGTCAGTCATAAATAAATACTTGCATGTTTCGAATATAATTCTCTTAATTTTTAAAAATAAATTAAATAAATATGATATTTTTATAAAACATTGAAAATTTCCATATATCGTTTATAAATAATAATATGATAAAATGTTCTCATTAAGAGATTTATTCTCAATTTCTTTTATAGGTAAATAAAATTATAGTACTAATTTATTTTATATTTTTTTCAATACATATATATATATATATAAGTTTAATAGGTAATATAATTTTTATTATTAATTTTCCCACATAAATGTATTGATTTCATGAAATGATTTAGTATTTTGTTTCAAAATATTCCAAATTAATTATGAACTTTGAAGACACTATTTTCTATATATATATATATATATATATATATATATATATATATATATATACAGAAGAGTTTACCGACTTTTTCCCTTTCAAATTAACTAGAATAATCTCGAATGACAAATTTTAAAGATTGTTGAATTATTCCCAAATCTGAAATTTGTTATTCTCGACTAGAAAGCTAACCAGCACACCAAATTAATCCAATTATAAAATAAAATAATTGAAGTATGTGCCTCATGGCATAGTTGGATTAACAAATGAGTGAGACAAAAATCGCGATGAAGGTCATCACTTCAGAATAGTGTCGAATCCAGAGGGAAGCATCTCTGCTTCCTTCCATCGGGTCCTTTTATGGATGTTTTCTCTTTTGAAATGCAAATATATGATTGATACACACACTCACACATATTTATATATATATATATATATAATTTTTGCTTTATTTTATTTTATTATTATTACAATAAAATTAATAATCATTGTTCTGATGGAAGTAACTTTTAATATATTTCTTATACTCATTCATCGATTATCATAGTTTTGGTGGAATTAACTTTTAATATAGTTGTTATTATTTAATTATTTCCTTCTCCTAAAAAAATCACAAACATTAGATAAAGAGGTTTTGCGTAGGAGTTAGGTTTCTATCAGACTATCACAAACATTAATTACAAATTAAAGAAAAAGTAAAGAGGTAGATGTACGTTAGATTCAAAGTATTGTTATACTCAATAAATTCGTCTTTTAGAATAACATTTTTTTAGATAACCTAATTTCCAAACTTACATTGGACATGTCCAAGGTTATGATTGGATCAACTAATTACAATCAAAGTCCATACAAAAAGAAGCATGAATGCTTCCTCCAGGAAGTGAACCCACAGTTATGACCTTCAGCGCAATTGTGTTGTCCCACTCTTTTGCCAGTCCGGTTGACTCGTATGACATTTTTTTTAGGCAAAGTAGTCAACCTTAAGGTTAAAAAAAATATGGTACTCGATATTTAAATTGATGTCGAACTTAAATTCCTTTTCGTTCACTAAGATCTAAAACTAGATTTGAATTTGACTTAATCAATTAAAGTTAAAAAAAAGAAGATATGTGTAAAAGCGTCCAGTTGCTCAAGGTCGTTTCGTATTTAACTCAACTCGTGCTAGTTGGATTGATATAACAAAATAAGTTCCAACATAATTGTGAAATAATTAAAAGTTCAAAAAAGTTTAAATAGTGGTGCATACTCAATTTATTTACATTCTAATGAAAGTGCTATGATTACTCTAAATACCAAATTCCACTAAGGGTGGCTGGTGAGATGAAATTAAGATCAACAAACCCATGAAAAGAACCCACGTTGATATGGGATACTGTTATAATTTTGGTTGTGATTGAATATACTTTCATTCTAAAAAAGTTTTTTTGCTAGAAAATAGTGGTAGTTAGCGCATTAATCATAGTTAGTAGTTCCAGCTCTGTGTCAAGGTCGCGATCGATATCGTCACTATCATCAATATTGTCACTACCATCAATATAAATTTGAAAGGAGAAAGATGAATTTTGATGAAAGTGTGATTGGCTATATGATGAAAAAGTAATGATAAAAGTTGATTTGATATAGAAAAGTAAAATAATAATTAGATATGGTTGATAGTTAAAAATATGTGAGTCGATGGATAGTAGAATTTATGAGGAAGTGAGTGATTAGATGGGTTTTTTGAAAAATGATTAGAGTGACTTATGGAAGAAAAAAAACTTAAAGTGAGTGAATAGTGTATTTTTTGAAAATTTTCATAAGCATCCAGATTTCAGGCTGCGATTGGATATGAAAGAATTACATTTTCATTCCGCTGAAGATTTGTTTTTTAACCAAACATACAATTCTTTATGAAGATTTTCAAAAAATATAATATTCTCTCACTTTCACTTTTTCTCATTTTTTCTCTTACCAATCACATCTAAACATTTTTTCAACAAAAAACTAATCATTATTACATATTCTCCCACAAATTTTATTACTCACACACTCACACATTTCTAACTACAAATCATATCCAATCATTTTTTTACTATTTTTAAATCAAATCAACTTTCATCCTTACTTTTTCATCTCACATCCAATCACACTCTCAAAATTCATCTTTTTTCTTCCAAATTTTTTTTTACCACTATTCTTTAACAAAAGAAAATTTTTCCAAATGAAAGCATATCCAATCGCACCCACATTTGATTGGCCAAAACTCATAACCCAAAAATTCATTCAGCTCTTGAAAAAAAGATTATTTTTTTTCTTTTTTGTTCGAAGGGCCAAACATCATAACAAAAAAAGTATTAACATAAACGAAAAACACAAAAATTTATGTGAGACCGTCTCACGGATCTAAATCCGTGAGACGGATTCTCACATGGTCCCCATCTTTCCTATTTTTCCCCTCTTCTCTCACTGGTCCCCCCTCCTCATCCTCTCTCTCTCTCTCTCTCTCTCTCTCTCTCTCTCTCTCTCTCTCTCTCTCTCTCTCTCTCTCTCTCTCTCTTATGTGTTTTTTAATTCTTCACTAATTTATCTCTCATCTTATTGGTCCCTCATTCCTCTCTCTTCACTTGTCCTTTCTCTCTCTCCTCATGCCCCTCTCTCTATACACACATTTTACTTATAAAAATCTCACAAAATCCAAATTCTTCATAAAATAAATACCCAATGAAATGATACTTTAAAAATGTATACTTTTCATGGTATAATTGATACTTTTTTCTAAAAAAGGTGATTTTTTTTTAATAACGAAGTAATATTTGTTTTAATAATAAGTGATATTTTTTAATAAGAAATGATATTTTTTTAATACGAAATGATACTTCTTCAATAAAATGTGATACTTTTTAAAATGAAATGATAATGTTTTAATATGAAATGATACTTTTTCAATAAAATTGATACTTTATTAATACGAAATGATACTTTTTTAATAACATGTGATACTTTTGTAATAAAAGGTGATACTTTTTTAATAAAAATAAATTTTGTTTAGTAAAAAGTGACACTTTTTTAATAAGAAGTGATACTTTGTTTTAATAAAAAATATTTTGTTTAATAAAAAGTGATACTTTTGTAATGAATAGTAATACTTTTCTAATAAACAGTGATATTTTTTTTTTATTATAAGAAGTGATACTTTTTCCAAACAAGTGATATTATTTTTAATAAAAAGTGATTTTTTATAAGAAGTGATACTTTATTTTAATAAAAAGTGATACTTTTCGAGTCTAATGTGATACTTTTTTTGATCTTTTAAAAATGTGATCTTTTTTTGATACTTTATTTTCTCCATATTTTTTCTTTGTGTCATTCATGTTGAGAGAAAGAATGATGATAGATGTGGAAAGAGAGAGAGAGGGACCACAAGAAGAGTTGGATGAGGAGAGAGAGAGAGAGGGGGGCCATGGAAGGAGTGAGATGTGGGGAGGGAGAGAGGGACACGTGAGAGAGAGAGAGAGAGAGAGAGAGAGAGAGAGAGAGAGAGAGAGAGAGAGAGAGAGAGAGAAGGGACATGTGAATTTTAGGTAACGGGGCTCTATCTCACGGATTTAAATCCGTGAGACGGTCTCAAAAGAGACCTACCCAAGGGAAAAAAATATTTACCAAATGACTTCTTATATGCAGCAAAATGATTATAAAGCTAAAGTTGAATTTTTTGGATTTTATGGAATTATTTTTAGATAAGAATTTCAAGTGATACAAGTAGTATTATTAGTCGATGGTCGATTGTATAACACAATTGGTAAATTTTAAAAAAATCATCATATATATAGATTTATTAGAGTACAAGGGAGGCTAATTTATCTAAATAATGTAATTAAAAATATGGTTAAACAAACTATTGCGGCGGAAAAAAATTAACGTTGCAAGTGAAAATAGTGGTGGCACCGTTGTTTTCTGGATTTTACTGCTGAAAGCAGCATTGGGAACGTTGTTTTCTACTTCTTTTTTTCCTAAATCTGGACCGCTATTTGTCTGGTGGATGCCGCCAACAGTAAGGGGTGGTCGGCGGTAGGTGGTCGCCGACGTATTTTCCGGCAGTTTAGCCAATATTTATTTATTTTTTCACTAACTTAATTTTGCTAATTTATTTGTATCTTTTAAATTGCAGACAGACACTACAATTTGTTGTTCTAGAGAAGTTGAAAGTAAGAATTTATATTATGTCTTTTTTTTTTTAAAGTTAAGTTTATTGTGTACAAGTCAATTGATTGGTTAGTGCTACGTGCTAACAATTAAAAATTGAGTATACACATTAATTGATACATTTATTTTATTGTATACAATAGACATATCGTCACAAAATATTGACATTATGGTGTATTTTTGGATGACAAATCATGCATGATATGTTCACACTTATGACTGTGATTCAATTATAGTACATAGACTATTTCCGGGGACAAAATTTGGTGAAATAATACAAAGCTATATCAATTATTAAATATCGATATTAATCAGTTTTTGTTGAAAGTGTTTGTTAAGTATTGCTCCGAAAATCAATTGCAGTTAATACCAATAACTAGTGACGAACATTTATGGTTTTTCTTTGATCCGGTTTCAAAAATTCAGTTTGTCGATTTATATATCGAAACTGAACAGATCGAAAATACAACCATATTAAACACCAAAAACGAATCCAGAATATTCTTAATATGTGTGCTTATTGAGAGATGATAATGTTGTCTATGTGGATGCACAATCACATAGGATACCTCGTATTGCTGTGTGAAATTTTGGCTAGAGGAACTAATGTGAGAAAAACAAAAAACACCCTGGTAGCACAGAGATAATTGGTCAGGTCAAAGGGTCATATTTGATATATATCACATTTGAAAATGAAAAACCCGAATCCATCCACATTCATTTACACTATTAAAATCTGTCAGGGGTTTTACTCAGTTCTACTGTCATCCCTACTGCAGAGCGTGTACACCAACCAGTACTTGCATTTAAGGTTTTTGCGCACGTCAGACAAACCATCAGAGGATACAAATATCATTTTATTAAGTAGAGGATCTGAATCCTATTATTATTATTATGTGAAAATGACACTACTACATACAACAATAGGGAATTAGTCGTAGACAACACTAACACCACTTATTTGAGCACAGTTTCTTAGAAAATGTACGAGCAAGTGATCGAAGTCAGCACAGTCGTTAACACTATGGAGACGAGATTTACCGCATTGTTGTCCAGTACATTAACACCAGAGATTTTCTTCACAGTTGGCCCTGGTTTGCCAACAACCTGCAGAGTGCGAGGATCAAAGGGTCACACTTAATTTCAAGAAACTCGTAATCTAATAGGCAACGGGACACTTAGCCTTGTAATTATTTTTTTTAAATGATTATACATATCATTACACGAGTATAACATATCAATATATAGTTAGCAATGAAACAGTAACAAGTACCAACAATTAGCAATCAACAAGATTTCACTAGATTTTCTTTTGTACTGTTATTTTATTAGTACCAGAACCTAGTGAATGCATTCCATCTATACATCACTCATGCGGGAATTCAGGAATATTCTGGTCTTTCAATCACTTGAATCAGTTTATTAAAGGATAATCTGATTATCTAAACAACAACTTTTTCTTTTTAAGAAAAAGAACATTTTTAACATAATCTTTTTCACAAATCTACAAAACCTTGATAGCGCGTCAAGATCTTATTCAGACAAATTTGGCTGATAGATCGGGACAATTTTGAGGTACTCTTAAATTTTTAATATCTACTAGTTCTAAGCTGTAAGCTAAAGTTTATTTAATTTCTCTGTTCACAATCAGCTGATGCAAATGTATAGCCACATCTCACTATTAGGCTATATTAGCACACAGATACACATAGAATGAATACGCAGGTAGGATAGGCAAACTTCACGTATAGAAATATCACCTTATTTCGAACGCTGCAGAAACCACTGTATTGGAGGGTCGCCCCCAGTAAAGAATCGATAACACTTCCACACAATCCAGCGAGAGCTGAAATTGGTATTAACAATAGCTGCCTCAGAGCTAGATTGAAAGTGCAGTTGGTAGTGACAAATCCTAAGATAACAAATGTCAACCCAATCACACTGCCCCCTGCTGCAGCTGCTAGAAGTCCTGCCTTTGTCACACCACCATTTGTACCCCTCCGAACTGGCTGATTAAAATGAAAGAAAGGGTAAGAAGCTTGAATATACATCTGAAGGTCAAAATAATAAATATCTTCATATTGAAGAATAGTGTTTTTTTTTTCTCTGAGCGAAAAAATTAAAATTGCTCGTCTTTTCTTACAATAACGAATTTCAGAAGAGGTGTGGTGTAACTGTGATTAACATTCTCATCAAATAGAGAACGATGAACTAAGAGTAAAAACCACGCAGAAAAATGTGATGGGGATTTATATTTGCTCTCTTAGTGTATTACCTAATATTTACAGTCAATGAGTTAACCAAGTCCATCGGCATGCAAAAAGATTGCTTCATGCATAAGAAAGTTGAATAAAAATTATTCACGACAGCAAGACATCTATCCAAGTTTTCATTTTTTAGCATTAACACATGAAAGGAACTGATTTGTTACCATAACCCACAAAGAAACCAAAAAACACATGCTAGAAAAAGGGTAAGGTAAGGTGAAACAAAGAGATGTAAAAAATGGGAGAATTTTAACAGTAAGCACTAAGCAGGACAGCAAAAGCAAGATTAATAATTGAGGACATATGAAAGACACATCATCATACCACAAGGGCGCTACAAAATATAAATTACAATTTATAAATAAATAACATTGGAGAGAAAGACACGAAGGGAGACTGGTGAACATTATTATTGCATTACATATCCACCTTGAAGGTTGTAATCAGTCGTGGCTGTTCATCACTAAGAACCCCAAGTTCAGATGACCATGTGTCTCCATTGCAGCAACAATAGTGACCAATAATACCACCAATTAGACTGGTCATAAGACCTGATTCTTTTGAATTTAGACAATAGTCTTGAGTGCCCACCAATTTCCAAGCAATTAAGACTAAAAGCGTTGCAATGCCACTATTATAAAGAACTTGTATCCTGAAAAGGACAACTATTAGCAACTATATAATATTCTAACAAATGTAATTTAGAAGTTTCAATCTCAGGGTTTTTGCATATAAAAATCATATGCAGAACTATAGAGCTCACATCAGGTACATAAGAAATATGATCTGCTAATTGAAGAGAGGAAAATAAATCCAACCAAATCAATTATGTGTAGATGGCATATAATTGTGTTCCAAAAAAAAAACTTATAGATGGTGAAGCATAAAGAAACTTCAAATCATTTTCATATACATCTAGCTCATATCCATGAGGCTCAAGAATTAGGTAGTATTAGACAGCTATTATACGATACAATAATGCATTCACCTGTTTCTGATAGTTAAACACCAGACGGTATAATAGTATTCACAAC
This sequence comes from Rehmannia glutinosa, assembly GCA_016081115.2. Taxonomy (NCBI): domain Eukaryota; kingdom Viridiplantae; phylum Streptophyta; class Magnoliopsida; order Lamiales; family Orobanchaceae; genus Rehmannia; species Rehmannia glutinosa. The sequence continues at coordinate 218,263 of JABTTQ020001388.1, forward strand.
AGACTCTAAGCAGAAAATCTCTCAAGTAGAACATTGAACATAATTGTAATTGAGGGGTTTCATAAGGTGTTAGGACTAGAATCATAACAATTAATAACCTATAGCTAATTAAAGTACTGCTATGACCGATTCCTCTGCCAATTTTACAATTAATTTGCTCATTCGGTTAGTGAAAATGGAGCAGAGTGGTATAAGGCGAGTCTTTCAATTTGGTCCATAAACAGACACAAAGTCCGTGACTTCTACAAATTCCAATAAAGCTATTTTCAAAGTCCCCTGAAAATCTTTACTTTTCCTATGCAGGTGTTAATTGCCAACAAATGTCCAATCTTTTAACCAGAGATTTTGATTGTGTAACTATTTAGTTATGTAATTGCCAAGCCATTAGCAGATAAAGCAAAATCACTTTATTTAAAATAAAAAAAAATATTTCATAAATCACCAGCAAGTTATGTGCACACAATTTTTTGTGTGTGTGAGTGAGAGAGAACATTTCGTAGATAGAGAGAGAGAGAGAAGGGGGGATACCAATTACGTTGACCACCCTCCTTGAAATCCGCATCAACTTTTTGCTTTTTGTCCTCGCCAAATTTTGTGAACATTGAAGAAGTGAAAAAGAAGACAAGTAGCACAGCACCAAATCTACAATTCATATCAATAAACGGGCATGTATGTATGGCCAGATGAGAAGTTTATGTAAATCTTTGGCTGAAAAGAAATGCTATAAATGAAAAAAGTTTGTAATATATAGGAGAAGAAGGACCTGTAATTGACAGCAATGTGAATAGTCATGACAGCAAAACCAGAAAAAGCTCCAGAAAGGTCAAGGGACTTCTTTCTATATGATCTGATGGCAATTGCAGCTGAAATTACTGCTGCCACCAATGGTTGGAACAAATTTGTTTCCATTATTGCCTGTTTACTCGTCCGACTTTATACCAGGTTGAAAATTGAATCTGTGTTTCTGTTGTCACCAACTTTTGTGCACATTACCTTTAACTAATATGCAACTGCAAATAAGAGCAAAAGATATAGTGCAAGTATTAATATTATATGCAATAACGTGTACAATAAATGCGTATTCTCTCTTGCTTGTTCATTCTTTTATTTCACAATTATTAACATCAACAGGCCAGAATGCATGGAATTACTAATAGATATATGCAAGAGCAAAAATCTTATCTGTGGCTTGAGAACAAACAGGGTGGTGAAATCAGGTAGAGAAGAAAAGCAGCATATTTCTATTTTCAGGTCCAACATTTCCGTCAGTGAAGCTAGTGTAACACTAAGGTGATGAATCAACAGTTTGGCAACCACTCAAAGGACAAGAAATAAGTGAGGTCTTTGAAAAGTATGAAAAAACAGAGAGAAGCCATTCCTCAGCTATCCTTTGTATGAATGGTTGTCTCATCACATCATGGGCCATGGTGACATGAAATTGATGGATTAGTGTTACAAAGACAAGACTGAGGGATTGATGTTATAGAAAATTTGTGTCAAGTGAAAGCACCTTACATAAGAATCCAATGAAATGACAGGACACCATAGAATTTGATGAGTGATTATAGATTGTTCAAATCGATAAAAATATGATTATCTCATCCATGAGATATGACAAATAGATCTTAGATTTTCTTTCTTGAACATTATAACTTGACAAATTATCTGCAAGGAGCGTCAAGCAATCCAATACCAATCTTTCATCTTCACCTCTTAAAAGACCAGGAAAAAAGATACCCCAGCACAAGAGGCATAACCAGCAAAAAGAACGATACAGACATCAACACCAACATCATACCTTGATTGAATTTTTTAGCAATCAAAACCAAATTAGAGATTTACGCACGAGTTCTGTTATCAAGTATTTGTCCGTCGCACATGATGATGCCTATTGAACTGAGATGTTTATTTCTGTATATATATAACTAACTCACTCAAACAAGTTTCTGAATCAATTTTGGAGCTCAACATCAAGTAGCAATTATCTATTAATCAGAATAAATCCTACTGTCTTAAATACATTGGAAATTTTTCGACTCTCCTCCCATCATATGCGCACCTATGGTATAGCCTTAAAATTTCACTGCAATTAGCTCCAGTCACAACTCACAAGACACATTGAGAATTGGTTATCAAAATAGCTAAACAATTCAAAGACAACTAAAACAAACACGTGAACGCTTTCACCTGCAGCTAGAACGCAATCTTTGAAAGCCGTAAGTCAAACTTTCCACTGCAAATTCCACTTAAGCTTCCATATTAATCACCTAATTGGCACCATTTCCAATCAAATAGGCATTTCTTAACAAATATACCCACACAAACGCTTTCGTTATAAAGAAATCGAATAAGATTTAGAGCTTTACCTCAAAAGACTCCAGAAATTATCAATCTGAGTTTTTACTCTGTTTCCGGCGATTTGAATCGCAGTCAAATCTCCCCTCGTGACTTATCATTCTACGTAGTTGGTGTTTTTTGACCAATGGTTGGTTATTTTATTTTTTTGTTCTTGAGTGGTTTTTTATTGACCTAACTCTAACTGAACCTACAACCTGCACATATATCAGGTTCAGTTAGAGTTTCTTTTTTTTTTTGGGGGGGGGGCGAAAGCAGACACAGAAATTCGAATTGAATTGTGAAAATGAAAATTATTTATTTTCACCCCTAATGTTTTAAATTAGCTGCAAAATAATCCCCAAAATTTAAAAGTTTTTCTTCAAACGTTGAGAAACGTTATAGAGAATGCACAGACACACAAGGATGGCAATGGGGCGAGGCTGTGTATACTTGTTTGACCTAGACTCGCACTCTCCCCATCACAGGATGGGAGTAGATCCACTTGTCATGGGTTATTATTATTATTTTTATATCTTTTATTTTGTATTATTAATAAAAAAAAATTATCTTACATTTTGTATTATTAATGTATATACATGTGTGTGTGTGTTAAATTTATATTAAGTATATAAGAATTATAATATTATATATAAATATATGCAAAACATATATTAACTATATTTAAAAAAAAAATAGGCGGGACAAGTATCCACAAGTAGAGACAGGGGCGTAGCTATGGGGGCCACCTCGGCCCCCCGCGCACCCCAAATTTTTTTTTGTCCCGCTTTTTCTGTGGAAAAAAATGAAAAGAAATTATGTGTTTTTTTAAGGGGGAAATGGAGGGAAAACAATTTGGGTTAGGGGTAACCAGTCGAGCTGGCTACGCCCCTGGATAGAGATGATACCTAGACACATCCCACCCCGACCCGTGATGTTCCAAACAAGACGGGCCAAAGCATATTGTGAAGAGGCCAAGTCAAATTACCATCCCTAGCACACAGTCTATTACCATTCAGTAACTTTTATTACGACATCCCTGAAAATATCGAAGTTTTTGTAAATTGCACCCTTGAATGATGACAATGACTGGAGTTGTTTCTTTTCTTTGTATAAATGTTTTCCTCTATCAACTGAAGAGTCCCAAATAATAAAGACTTCCCAAAAACTCTAATTTGATTCTTCGTTGTCTTCTTGTACAAGACTATCGGAAGGATTCCGGAGTACAACAATTAAGTTTTTTTTCCAAATGATAGAATTTCTTTAAAACTCAAACACGCAATAACAATGAATCGAAGCCCACTGGCTTGATGACATCTTGACAAATCTAGAGCCAATCTGGAAATTGGTTATACCAACACAAATTATCACCGAGTTCAAGAGCTAAAAGATTTAATCTATTACAGATCCCTATTCTTTTGGTCTAAATCAACAAAAATACAATAATAAAAAAGATGCCATAATAGATGGATGTCTTCGGCTATCGAAGAAGCTTTCAATCCTAACAGTTCTTTCTTGTTTAGCCTTTCCGCAATAGCCTTGTCATCTAAACTTAAGCAAATCCTCTTGTATCCAATTTGAAAGCCATGACACATTGGCTGATGGACATCAAGAAATTGCGCCTCAACTGTTGTAAGAGAACTAAAAGAGAAACGCAATCCCCATAAAATTGAGATAGTTTACTCACTTTTATACTTTTTGACATACCTTGAAGACAAAGGAAAAGATTAAATCAGGTGCCATCACATCTCCGATTTACTTCTCTGTAGGTGTACCCACTAGGGGTGGCAATCCCTGACACGACATGATAACCCGAGACAAACTTGACCTGAAGTTACTGAGAGAAACTCGAACCCAAACCCAAACACGACTTACACGAATCTGGCACGAAGTTACAAATTTGTCTAAAAATATAATACCTTGAATTTTATTTAATTTTTTGATGTATTTTAAACATAACCTGAAAACTGACCCGAAGCTAAACACGAACACGACTCGATAACCCAAATTGCCACCCCTAGTACCCAGTACCCACTTACACTTATTTCTATGTAGGTTGACCTACCTCTAGTCGACTAAAGGCAGGTTTGAGCTTGATATCATTAGTTGTTCATGTCAGGAAATGTCTTTCACATGTAATGTATCGCATTTCTACCTACCGCCATTCTTTATGTATTATCTTAGGATGTCTTTCACATTTAATGCATTTTAGGTCTACTTGCTATTCTTTATGTCTTATCCTATGATGTCATTCATATTTAATGCGTCCTAGCTTGGATCCCAAAAGGTATGTACTATCCCACATCATCTTCACCACAAACGTGCAGGTTTACAATTTACCGATTGGATCCTGAAGATGAGTCGGGTCAAGCCCAGCCTGCATTAAGTCAGGTATTCTATATAGATTCTAAATGATCACGTCCACTAGAGGTCAAATCAAAACCAATAATCAATCTGCACCTGTTCTAAAAGCTTTGCAATAGTTAGCAGTTCTCCATATTATTAAAGTTTTTACTTTTGTTATTTGTACTCTATGGTAAATGATGACACCCGAGGCGAGTTGGAAGAAATTAATCCACGTCATCAGTCTGACACATATCCGAGTAGGCGACCTGCGGGTGACGTCAACAATGATGTACGACGACACGTCACGAATTAGGCTCGCCCGCTACCGAGCCCAACCGCTACCGAGCCCAACCGCAACACGGCCGCCGAGCCCCGAGCCCCGAGCCCAAATTTCAATATGAAACGCACGCGCGGCAACCGTAAAAATAATCACACGCCCATGCTTAACGCTTTATTGGTATCGAAGCGCCACATGTCGGAGAATTATGAAGAGAAGTCGACAAGTGGCAAGTTTTGATCGACATGCACAACTATAGAGGACATGTGTCTTTCTTTAATTATTTTACTAATTAATGAATAGTTAGTACAAAGATGACTATTGTAAACCCACTTACTCAAAAGGGGTATAAAAAGTCGAAAAAAGAGAAAAACAAGGGAGGCAATCAGAACAAACTATAAGAAAGACCGACCCCAATAATCCTCGGAATGAGAATACAAAAAGGCATAATTAGCCATAAATAAACATACGTTACGCACGTTTACATTTCCACGTGTTAAACCTTTTACATATTTCTCGCTTGTTGACCAAAACGTACGTCAACAAATTGCGCTAGAAGGAGGGCCCGTATTGGTCGATCGAATTCCAAGCAAAAGCAAGTTAAGTAAAAACCAGGTAAAGTTTAACGTTTGGCTTTTTCATAACCAGACAAAATGAGTCACCAGTCGAGAAATGCTCGTTTGACTGAAGAGCAACATCTGAACAACCAAACTGGCCAGACTACTAATGGCCAAAATATACCCCAAACAGAGGCAGGGAGCACTACTTTGTTTCCTTTCGCTCAGCTAATTGCCAACCCAACTTTTGTACAACAAATGAACCAACTCATATCACAAACTCTCGCTACCACAAACTCTCAAGCACCTCCTTCACTCCTTGCAAATACTAACCCACTCAACCCACAACTAAATGTTAACATTAATCCTCAAATTCCCGGGCTTCCTCATCACGAAGCCCGAAGCGATTCGAGGTAATGAACAACATGTCCGTCGTGACAGAAGGCGGCATCGAGAAGATGAGGAGGAGCAAAGTCGTATAGCAGAGTCACTACTGGAGCCAACGCGACATCGTCGTGCCCACTCAGTGTTCGCCGGACGACTGGGAGTTGATCCTTTTCTCCCAGCTCGATCGATAAGTTCCCGGCTCAGGTTTCCGGATGAGCGGGAGCAGCTCAGGGTCAATCAAGTCCAAGGCCCTAGCTTTATGGCGGGAGAACAGGATGTAGAAATACACCGCTGCGTCGTCGTCTAAACGAATTGGAAGGCGGTCCGGATGGCGAAGCGATCTCGAAAGACCGCCCAAGTAATGAAACCGGCCCTTGTTGTTCGTCGCCATTTTCCCTGGAATTCGGTGCGACCCCATTACCGCCAAAGTTGAAAATCCCCGGTCGGTCTCTACAATGGGAAACCGACCCGACCACTCACGTTCACAAGTACTTAGCATGGATGGAGTCGCATACCCAAGTGATGCCATCCTCTGCAGGGCCTTCCCCCTGACTTTGGGCGACCGAGCCCACCGTTGGTTTAGGACCCTACCACAAGGATCCATTCAGGCATGGGGGGATCTGGCCTCCGCCTTTACGATGCATTTCTTAACGTCCAAAGTCCGAGCCGCACCTAAGGACTCCCTCGTGAACATCAAACAAGGGAAGGACGAGCCCCTGAAAAGCTATATTTCTCGGTTCAATAAACAAGTTCGAGAGATGGAACCGGTGTCGGATGACGCCATTTTGATCGCAGCCATGGCTGGACTAGCCCCCGAGACTTGGTTTAATTACTCCATCCACGAATCGGGGGCGACCTCGTACCAAGAATTTCTGGTCCGCGCGGAACGCCATATTTGTGCGGAAGAAGCCATGGCAAGTAACCGCCCCGAGCACCGGCAAGGGGGCATAAGAAAAGACGGAAGGAAAGAACCAGCAGTTGGGCCGGGGTCGGGATTCCCGCCGTTCTCGGAAAACCCGACCACCGGATTTAGGGCTCGCCAAGAGGCGAGAGCCGAAGTCGCCGCGCTAAGGAGTACTTTGACCCACACTCCATCAGCCATATGGAATGAAGTACAAGGTCTGAATTTGTTACCTCCGGCTCGGCCTTTGAAGATCGAGCCGACAAAATTAGATTCACGACGGTATTGTGCCTACCATAAATCTATAGGTCACGATACCGATGAGTGCCGAGATCTAATCAGAGAAATTATGCGGATTGTTCGGCAAGGCGGTCTTAAAAGATACGTTCATGAAGCTGCCGCCCACCAAGATCGGCTCAAGGTGTCAATCCGGAGCGCGTAACCAATCCGGCTCTCCTGCCGCCACCTCTGCCGAAAACAGGGGGGAGGAGATCTCATGATGTCGAGTGTCAATCGAATCAATACTAACACAGTAGAGGATAGCCGCTCCCAATGAGAAAAAAGGAAAGGCGATGTTAGACGAGGCAACCAACGCCGAAAGACAAGTTCGGGTGGTGGAAATCAAGGAAGGCCAACCCCGGCCACTTTGTGTTCTCGGATACGGATGTCGACCAGGTGGTCCATCCTCATTTCGACCCTCCGGTCATTCTTGCACCGATTTTGGGTATTAGGTCCCGAGAATTTTGATCGACACCGGAAGCTATTCGTCGATCATTTATGTCCGAGCATTTGAAGATTGAACGTGGACAATAGTTATATCCGTCCATGCAATGATAGCGATGCGGGGTTTGGAGGAGGAAGGATAGTCCCGCTCGGAGAAGTTGATTTGCCCATCCAAATGGGACAAGGTTTGCATAAACGGACCATCATGACAATATTCAAAATAATCAATGCCGATTCGAGTACAATGCTATCATTGGGAGGCCATTGCTTTATCATATAAAAGCGGCCGTTTCAATATATCACTTTTGTATAAAATTCCCAACGTCGATGGCGAAGCTATACATAAAGGGAATCAAAGGAGTCACGAGAATGCTCTCTTAAACTCCGTAGGTAGAGATTAACGTGGCGGAACAAGGACAAACTAGTGGAACCACACGGGACGATCCCCGCCTGGGGAGGAGTCCGAGCGAAAAGTGGTGATCGTTCGGGAGGATAATCCAGGTCATCGGCGGGAAGAGCCAATGATGGAAGAAGCGAGCCGGGCGATCGAGAACGAGCGGCGGCGAAGACTAATTGCCCCCGCAAATCAAGGAGGGGCAAACAAGAAAAGAAAACAGGCGGAACCGGTGAGAACAAAGGTTGATACTGATCCAATGTCGGAAGGCCAAGCGGGCGTCAACTACGTATTGGTCATGATCTCCCGAGAACCATATCGAACCGAGATGATTGAGTTTTGGAAAATAATCTTGATGTCTTGGCGTGGACTCATGCATACATGCCGGAATTGACCCTAAGTATGCATGCCACCGCCTCAATATTGATCTAACATTCCGCCCTGATTGTCGAGAAAAGCGTAAGCTCGGCCCGATGCAGGACAAAGACTTTCGAGGCCGATGTAAAAAGTTGATAGACAATCGATTCATCCGGAAGCCCTCTATCCCGATGGGTTGCCAATCCCGTTTTGGTAAAGAAGAGCAATGGCGATGGCGCCCGTGCGTGGATTTTACCGACCTTAACAAAGCATGCCCTAAGGGCGATGTTATCCATTGCCAAATATTGATTATATGGTGGATGCCACGGCGGAGACACGAACCGATGAGCTTCATGGATGCATACTCGGGTTACAACCAAATACGGATGCACCGGAAGATGAAGAAAATACATCATTCTTCTCTCGCTAACAAGGGAATCTTTATGCTACAAGATGATGCCCTTTGGATTGAAGAATCTTTGGTGCGACCTATCAAAGGTTAGTAAATAAGATGTTTGAGAAAATGATAGGTCACACTATGGAAGTATATGTAGATGACATGTTGGTAAAATCATTTGTACATATCTCGATCATCGAACGATCTTAATAAAATGTTCGCCGTTTTGAGAGAGTACAAGATGATGTTAAACCCGAGAAAATATACGTTTGGGGTCGGCTCGGGCAAATTTAAGGGTATATGGTCACCAAAGGGGAATAGAAGCCAACCCGGATAAAATAAAAGCCATCATTGATCTAGAACCCCGAACTCGTAAAAAATGTACAAAGCCTAACAGGCCGATTGGCCGCCCTTAACCGATTTGTCTCACGATCCACAGATAAGTGCAAGCCTTTCTTTGAAATTATAAAGAAAAGGAAAAATTTCGAGTGGACCGAGCAAGCACAGATTGCCTTTGAATCACTCAAACAACACCTTTCTTCAATCCCTATATTGCAAAAACCAACCCAAGGGGAGGACTTGTATTTGTACTTGGCGGTATCCGAATACGCCATCAGCTCGGTGTTGATCAGGCTAGATAGCTCTATTCAACATCCATTTATTACACCGAGTCAGCGTTACATGACGCCGACTCGATACCCACCAATGGAAAAATTGGCTTATTCATTAATCACCGCGGTAGCCGTGAAACTCCATCCATATTTCCTAGAACACAAGATTATAGTATTGACGAACTACCGGCTGAAACAAGTATTACACCGGCGATACTACGGTCGGATGATTAAGTGGGCCGTCGAACTCAGTCAATTTGACATTATATACGAACCACGCACCGCAATAAAAGGACAAGCTTTAGCCGATTTTGTGGCCGAATTCACACCTTCCATACGATTGGAAGTTATGGAAGACCAAGAATAGAAATTATTCGTTGACGGCTCTTCCACCGCAGGCCGAGCAGGGGGCGGAATCGTGATAATCGATCCAAATGAAAAATGCGCTTGCTCGGCCGCCGACGATTTCAGTTCCCCGCAACGAACAACGAAGCCGAATATGAGGCGCTCCTGGCAGGCTTAGATATGGCAGCCTCTATGGGCCTAAAACAACTATTGGTGCACAACGATTCTCAGTTGGTCATTCATCAAATCAACGGCGAATACGAAGCGAAAGAGCAAAAAATTGCACAATATTTGGATTTGGTCAAGAAGAGATTATCACACTTTAAGACAAAAGTCTTACATGTGCCCCGAGCCGAGAACATGCAAGCAGATGCCTTAGCTCGGCTCGGCTCCAGTCCAGGGACGGATGCCATCACGGATGTCACTGTCACACAACTATCTACCCCGTCACTTGGTGCAAAGAAAATATATACAACTGAAACCGCCGAACAGACTTGGATGACCCCAATCGTTCAATATTTAGAGAAAGGAGTTCAACCTGAAAACAAAGCTGAGGCCAGAACACTACGAACTCAAGCGGCTCGGTTTACACTAGTAGACGACATCCTATACAAACGAGGATACTCCGTCCCACTCCTCTGTTGCCTTTCCGAGATAGATGCATATTATGCACTTCGAGAGGTTCATGAGGAATATGCGGCAACCACGCTGGGGCCAAACGTTGGCCTATAAATTGATACGGCAAGGGTACTCGGCCATCCCTAAGAAAAGATGCGACCGACCTCGTCAAAAGATGCGAGATATGCCAAAGGTTCGCGCGCGCAGTCGATATCATCTCGAGAACTTACCTCCGTATTTAGCCCATGGCCGTTTGCCAAATGGGGAATGGACCTCATCGGACCACTCCCCACTGGCAAAGGGGGCGTCAAGTACGCCATTGTGGCGGTGGATTATTTCACAAAATGGGCCGAGGCGGAACCTCTGGCAAAAATAGATGAGGAAAAGATTGTGAGCTTTGTATGGAAATCCATTATCTGTAGATTCGGAATACCACATTCGATTGTTACGAGACAATGGGAAACAATTCGATAACTTAGAAGGTTTCAAAATTGTTGTGAAGGTTTCGCATCAAAACTATTTCTCAACTCCATACCATCCCCAGTCGAACCGGACAAGTTGAGGCCGTTAATAAAATACTCAAGTATACCTTGAAGGCGAGATTGGAGGAGTCTAAAGGTAATTGGCCGGAGGAACTACCCGGTGTATTATGGTCATACAGAACGACGCATCGAGCGGCCACTGGAGAAACACCTTTTTCTTTAGCCTATGGAGCCGAGGCGGTGATTCCTGTTGAGATCGGAGCCCCTACCTTCGAATCGCAAATTTTGAAGAAAAATCAGAATGAGTTGCGCTCCGAGCCGAGCTAGAGACCTTTCGAAGAAAAAGGTGTAGTCTTGAGATGAAAAATGCAGTGTATAAACAAAGGAGTGAAAGGTACTACAATTCGAAAGTAAAGGAAAGAAGATTTGGTCGGCGATCTTGTGTTGAAAAAGATAACGGTGTGTTCAACTGACCCATTGAAGCCGACACAGGAGGGCCCATTTCGGTCACCACGTCTTATACGGTGGGCGACCGGCTAGAATATTTGAGTGGAGAAAAATTTATGCATCCATGGAATGTAGCATACCTGAAACGGTATTATCAATAAAGATCTCGGTTTATGATCCAGATAGGAGTCCAAGGAATTATCCTTTCATCTGATATTTCGTGAGCTCTCTAAAGGGAAACGAATTTTTACTCACCTCGGCTATGTGCCGAGGACAGTAAAAATCGCCTCGGCTTAAGCTGAAGGCCGAAACGTCATCCCAGGTACGTCCTTTGCACGATGAAAAAAGGGCAACATACCCACCCACAAGACGGATCTATCCTTACAAATAAAGACTCGGTTACGCACCAAGCACAAAACAAAGACTCGGATACGCACCGAGCACAATACAAAGACTCGGTTACGCACCGAGCACAAAACAAAGACTCGGTTACGCACCGAGCCCAAAACAAAGACTCGGATACGCACCGAGCACAAAACAAAGACTCGGTTACGCACCGAGCACAAAACAAAGACTCGGTTACGCACCGAGCACAAAACAAAGACTCGGCTACGCACCGAGCACAATACCAAGACTTGGTCATGCACCGAGCACGGATCAAAAACTTGGTTACACACCAAGCGCAAATCAAAGATTCGATGTACATACCGGGCGCCAAACAAAGACTCGGTTCATACACAAAATTTCAAATACAAAATAAAGGACAGGTTTATATACCGAGTACAAGAATCAATTAAGGCGAGCAAAGCCCCTTATTCAAGACGGGAACCGAGCCCGCACTTGGGAATATAAAAGGAAAAAGAAGACATGCAACAATCTTACAAAAAGGAAAAGAGCCGAGCATCTACAAAAAGCTTGAAACACATACACAGGTGAGGAAAATAACAATTCATTCCTACTTCAAAAGTATTTACATAAGGAGGTTGGAGCCCATTACATCTCGAGGCACGAAGCCAAATTACCTACCTAGGGGTACATATGAAAGCATCAAGCGAGCGGGAGGCGAATTTCGACGGCACCGCTAGAGGCGACTTCTTCCACGTCCGGAGGAGAGAGAGCCTGCGCAGATTAGGAACCTGCAAAGCTCGGCCGAAGGGTATCGAGATCGGCCTCCGGGAGGGCGGATCTTCTCAAGATGAGCAACAAGACGCCCGCCCTTAACTAAATCAAGAATTTCTCGGAGGTCGGGTCGCATGGCCGCAGGTTAACATGAATGCATACTCCTGAGTCTTTGTAAGCTTCAACGGCCTCTCTACGAACTTCCTCAGTTTGCCGACGGGCGGTTTCTTCAGCCTCCCTGCGCACATCGGCTAGACGCCTCTCCATTTCCTCGGCCGGGTAGTGGCGGCACGTTCGGCTCGGCGACCTTAGCCTAAGCTCTTCTTCTACCTGCGGGCTGATCTCGCTCGCCTCGGCCCTCATTGCAGTTTCTTTTTCGAGTTGGCTCGAGCCGTAGCCTCATCGGCTGGGTCTTTAGTGATTCTTGTACCCCTTGAAGGGTAGCATAGGCCTCCTACAGGTCCCCGTGCCGCCTTTCCAGGTCGGCATATTTTTTCTCTAACTCGCGAGTTCCCCCAACCGCATGCCATAAGAGCCCAATCATCCGCCCAGGACATTGCCATGGCATCATTGAATTTGTTCTTGGCTTGATCTCGAGCGAGAATTGCTCGATGCCTTTGTCCAGGCACGAGCCGGGACACTCATCGCGGCCCGACCGCCTCCGGTAGAACTCTCGATTGCTCCTCTGTCGACGTAGCACATCGAACGAATTCCACAAACCATTGAGGGCGTAGTCCAATCATTCCCTCGCAATATTCATCCCTCGTTTGGCTTGGAGGGATGAAATGACCTTCCCTGCCGAGGTCATCCGAGAAAGTTCGCGGACCTCCTCTTCTGGGGGCATTCGGGATGTTCGGGGCGCCGTTCGACCAACCCTTTCGGTCACCGATCGGCTCCTCTATCACAATTCCCCCTCTTCTCCTTTGAAGAGGAGGTCGCACGCCCTCCCGGCACTCCATCAACAGGACGTTTACGGCCCGGATATCTTCTCTCCGAGCCGTCTCCACATCCGCAGTTGATCGCGACCACCCGAGTTCGCGCGTGCCGTGTTCCTCACGCTGCGGCGTGCACGCAAATCAAGCCACGCCCGCACAAAGCAACCACCGTTAGAAGATCAAAAGAAAACAAAAAGACATTTCAAAAGGAAATGTGAAAAATACAATGTTTACCTCGAAGCGGCCGCACTCTGGCGGCTCTCGGAGTCTCGTGTCGCCTACGGGCGCGGATGGTCTACCCACAGGACTAGTCGTCACGGGAGACGGCGCAACTCGCTCGATCCGATCTTGCCATTTTGCTCCCCCGGAGAATGGGGTCGTACTTTCTTCATTACACGGGAGGATTTTGTTGAGGCTCTCTCTCGACCTCCACCTCCCGCTCGGCCGCCTCGTCCCGAGCCGCCCCCTCGGCCGGGGTCGGCGGGGCGAGCGAGCCTCAAACCAGTGCGGCCAAGTTGCCTCGGTGTGTGCCAACCTCTCAATCCGCTGTCCATGATTCCCGGGCCTGGATGTTCTCCGACCTTCGAATAAAGGTGGTCGACAGAGGCCCCTTTGATGCCCGGTTCCTATAAAGGTGAAAAGAAAAGTCAATTACGAAAAGGAAAGCGAAAATGACAAAAGCGAGAGAAAGGAAAAAGATAAGACTTATCAGAATCGAAAAACAAAATTTGATGGGGGATGAAGAACGGTCTCCCTTTCTCCATTTCCCACGCGAGCTTGCCACTCGCCGCTCACTTTGAGAACCATTTATCCTTCCACTCCTTGAGAGAAGAAGGAGACCTTCCACCAAACCGTCCGGATACCCGGTCGGGTCTATACATAATACCACCCGGACGGTGGCCCCGAGACGATGGAGTCGCTCGCCATACAAAGAGCTCGTTCATCTCCTTAAATTTGGGACGAGGATATTTTTCGGGTGAAACATCACCAGGAGGCCGATGATCCCCCAAGAAATAGGGTGCACACTGGGTGGGATGCATACCCCACTTGCAAAACCACCGCGTAAGGAAAGCGGCGGTGGAAATCTCAAACCATATAGAAGGCTAGCTTAGCAAAAATACAGCCGTGCAACCCTACGGTGGGTCCTGGGGAACTTCCGTGCCGTCCGGTACCCAAAAATAGATACCACTTGGAATATGGTACATCCGCCGGAACTCATCCACCTCCCAAATCATCAACATGCTCGGGATATCGTTTATGTCATTCGGCGTCCACCGAGGCTCGACACGAAGACGAGGGCCTCCTCCTTGCCGGCCATCGCCATTACAGTGGCCTATGGGCCCTAGTGGCCTCTCCGGCCTCGAATCCCCGGACGGTTCATTTACCCGCTCTACGTTGTCACGCTCCGGCTCAGATGGATCCATATCTTCTTCTTCTGGCTGGTACAGTTTAGAATCAACACTTGGCGATTCTTCACTGAATTCTCTTGTACGATCCGGCCGATGATACACCGTTCCTTCTCTAAAAACGGTCCGGCGTCGGGTCAAAGATAGTATCGTCCGCTCCAAGGCGTTCCACCTCGTGAAGAATCCGGAGAAGATATCGAATAATGCTCGGGTGTGAGACGGAGATCGCCGTCTTTGGTGAAAAATAAAAGAGGGTTCGGATGGAGGATCTTCAATTTCAACTTCTACACTATAACTACGACTCTACTATCTTCAAAAGAAGACATTTATAGGTAAAGGAAGAGTATTTGAAAAAATACCTAAGTTCAAGTCTACGAACTTGGGAAGCCGACCAAAATTTCGCTCGATTTTAATTACTTTAGCTCGAGGGTTAATGGTTGCGAAAGTGAATAATGGAGGGAAACAAAGGTATTTATAGATGAGTTTCCTCGATAAACGAGACGTTTATTCGAAAGGACGCTCCTTTTAAAAGCTCAAAAGCCGTCAAACATGTCGTAAAACGTCGCCCCCCACACCGATAGAATCGCGTAACTTTTTGGTTCCTGCGCAAGATTGGTCCAACCACGAGATGCCACGTGTCTGTCATTATGGCAACCCAATTAATGCGCCGTTTCAGGCATTAATCACTACGAGACAGGTGCCAGGAAAGGACAAAACCTTTGAGAGATCCGTTTCCCCATTAAATGTTCATCATTAGCATTAAAGTTTAACTCCGACGTCAAAAATTCTTCTCTCGGAGTCAAACTTGGGGGCCTTTGATGACACCCGAGCCGAGCTGGAAGAAATTAATCCACGTCATCAGTCTGACACATATCCGAGTAGGCGACCTGCGGGTGACGTCAACAATGATGTACGACGACACGTCACGAATTAGGCTCGCCCGCTACCGAGCCCAACCGCTACCGAGCCCAACCGCAACACGGCCGCCGAGCCCCGAGCCCCGAGCCCAAATTTCAATATGAAACGCACGCGCGACAGCTTCGTAAAAATAATCACACGCCCATGCTTAACGCTTTATTGGTATCAGAAACTGCCACATGTCAGAGAATTATGAAGAGAAGTCGACAAGTGGCAAGTTTTGACTGACATGCACAACTATAGAGGGACATGTGTCTTTCTTTAATTATTTTACTAATTAATGAATAGTTAGTGCAAAGATGACTATTGTAAACCCACTTACTCAAAGGGGTATAAAAAGTCTGAAAAAGAGAAAAACAAGGGAGGCAACTGTAACAAACTATAAGAAAGACCGACCCCAATAATCCGGCTCGACAGAATACAAAAAAGGCATAATTAGCCATAAATAAACATACGTTACGCACGTTTACATTTCCACGTGTTAAACCTTTTACATATTTCTGCTTGTTGACCAAAACGTACGTCAACAGTAAATAACTTATATTTGTTTTCCATCCCAAATTTCATTAATTCATATCTTTTGTTAATATATCAAGTTGTTGGTTTATTCAGATCAACCTTGCTTCTAGGACAATTTGTCTGGATTGAATATCATATGAGTGTGTGTTCATCTCTATTGTAACTCCCTAAAAAAAACTTGGAAAAACTTTTAGTTAACTTAGATCTGGACTGGACTTAGCCCAACAGATCAAGATGGGGTGCACCAGTTCATAGTTGAACATTAGAGCTATCAATTTCGGCCCGACTCGGTGGGTAGGCCTAACCGGCCCGATAAGATGGTCGGGCTAGGCTACGTTTTCTTAAGCCCGAAATGAGACAGACTTTTTTGGTCTGGCCCATTAGGTCCAGAGGCATAGTAACCCCTAGCCCAAATTTTTTCCCCTAGCTCAACCATCTTTCCCTTAAAAAATATACATATAATTTTTTTTATTTTTTTTTCCATAGAAAAAACCGGACAAAAAATTTTTTTGGGGTGCGCACCCGGCCCCCCCTTAGCTACGCCCATGATTAGGCCCGAAAAACCGTGCTGGCCGGGTCGGCCCGACTTTTCCTTTGTATTTTCATGAGCTGACTACAAAATAGCGGACCAGTCACAGTTGGCCCCGCCCGACCCAATTTTTTGCTTTGGGCCGGCGGGCCAGCCCAACCCAACCCGCTTGATACCTCTACCGAGCGTAATGCTCCTTATTTAAACCGTCAGAAGATTTTGAATATTTTATTATTTAATATAAATTTTTATATTTGATTTTTGAATATTTAGACAAAACTTACTCATAAAAAAATATCTCTTTTTAGTACGTATCCGAGAATGAACGGAGTGGTAAGAGCGAACCCGGATCTATAGTCAGGTGCATGAATGCCTTAACCAGCAAATGAAGTATCAATTCAATAACCAGGTGGCTTAGCCCACCTTGCCACCACAGACAATTGTGGGGTGGAGGTCAGGGGTTCAAATCCCTGCTCCATCAAATTGTTTGTGGGGTGGAGGTCGGGGTTCTTATCCCTCGCTCCATCAAATTGCTCCCGGGGCATATGCGGTAGTGAAGATTTGGTGGGAACTCATCTTGAATAGCATCCGTGTGGGTTCGATTCGGGGAGAGATCGTTATTAGTAGATTGGGGTCGAACATAATTGTTCTCTTTACGCAGGAGGATCTGGTTGTACGTCGCCAGACTCCCGTCGAACACTTGGCCGATGCGTGCACATCCGCGGTTTACCTTGGCGGCAAAGAATGAGGAGCGGGAGTTTGTTGTCTCGAGCGTAGTCGGGCGTAAGTAGCGGAAAGTTGAGTTATCAAAAAAAAAAAAAAAAGTATCAATTCAATAAAACAAAATAAAAGAGTTTTGAAGCGAATATACCTCAACAAAGCGAGTCAAACGTGGTCTCGCCCAAATCATAGAAAACAATGAAAAATTTGTTGCGTCAACCTCGTGTTGTTCGCCCAATCTGTCTTCACCTGACAAAATTCTTGTTGCCACTTGGCACAATGCTAATTATTAATTAATACTTAACTAACATCCTAACACTTAAAATTAAGGAAATTACACATAATTAGACTACATCACAAGACGTATTCAAGTTCTATTATGTATAATGTATGCCATCAGTTTCCAATTACTAATAACTACAAAATAATTTTATTAAACTGTATGCTTCTTTAAACACCATAAAACAAATGGACTAAAATGCTTCAAGAAAAGAAGAAAATACATTACCTAGGCTTAACTATTTCCCATTTTACTGATCCGACCATCAGAAAAACTTTCTCACATAAAATATTTCAGGTTTTGCAAATATTATTAAGGGATAATTATAAAAATTACCCTTTAAATTTGAGATAATAACAAAAAAAAAAACAGAATTTTTTTAAAATGACAAAACCCTTTGATTATGCATTACAATATGTCCACCCCCATTTCATTCGTAAAATTATTACAGTTACCCCCTTATATTTAAGACAAAATCAGACATTCGGGGAATACTTGTAATTTTGAAATTTCTGTGGATTCTTTTGTAACTACCCCAAACCTCAGGGTGTTTTTTTAATGTTCCCTCTTCTTAATTCAAATTTTCTAATTATATGTCTCTACTTTTTTTCTCTTTTCCTCAACTAACTAACAAATTCAAACTACCCATAATTAAAGAGCTTCACATTCTCTTCTGTAGCTCACACCATTATTCAACCAACTTCTTCTGCTTTTTCTTTTTTTTCTCTTACAAGTGCTAGCCCACATATTTCTTGATCTTACTTAGAAAACCAACAATGTCGGTCACAGCCAGCCCAGCAGCCGTCCGATCAATCTATTCCTCGCGATCAGCTAGAGACCGGGCCCCACGGCCTAGAGTGGTGATGACCGTCCGATCATCATCCACCACATTGTCAGCAGTCCCGATTCTCACCAAGCTGCAGAGGGACTGCGCCACACCGTTGCCGGTTTTGCGCCACGTGGCGGATGCCATGGCGGCGGACATGCGGGCCGGGCTGGAAGCTGATGGTGGCAGTGATCTCAAGATGATTCTTAGCTATGTTGATGCTCTGCCAACTGGGTATGCATTTTTTTTTTTTCATTTCTTAGTTTGATTTTTTTTTACTGTAATGTTTTAAGGTTTTTGAATTTTTTACAGTTTACATTCTGCAATTATCAAGAACTAAATACTCACTGTGTTAATGGGCTTGGAGGAATGGTATAGGCTTTTGCAGTAGAAGTTATAATTTTTTTTTAATATTTGCATTTTGTATGATTGTATCATGGTATTAAGGCTTACTTATTTTAGAAATGTATTACATTTATGTTTTTATTGTCTTTAACGAATTCGAATTGGGAGGGAACATTTTCATTATTTTCAAACTCAAAACAGATGCTTTTAGATTCGTTGATTCACAATTCGTTGACTTGTTGTGAACTGAGTTCCTTATATATATTTATTTATTAGTCTGTCGGATTGTTTGACACTTCTCCATGACAAAAATATTTTTCAAAAATATGTTTTTAACCCATTTTTAAGTTCAATTGTTCGGTTTGCCATTTTTTTTCATTTATGGAGACCGGTCTATTTCTCAGTTTCGAGACATGTTTATTGTTTCTTGGTATCGAGAAACATGTCTTGGCACCGAGAAATGTACCACATCAATTTTTTTGAAAAATGACCAACTACCTCACCAAAGAATATAAGAAGAGGCCATCAGTTTTTAATCAAAATGGCCAAAAACATGTTTTTTAAAAAGATGAGTCTTTTTCATTTTTTAGAAAACGTAAGTGGTCAATTTGGCCTATTACCACTTTATTTATTTTCATGACATTTGTGATTTGCCTTCATGATTTTGAATAGTTTAATTTCTCAATTTCATATTATGATGATGAAAGAGGTAGGCAAATTTGTTCTTCTGCATATGAAACTTGGATAAACTTTCAGTATAGGTGCCTACACAATTCTTCAACAAATTGAATTATGTAGACAGGTTGTGCAACAATGAAACATTTACTGAGTCAACAATATAATTGTGTTTGTCTTGATTACTGACTAAAGGAATGTTTGCAAACTCTTAGAAAAAGTGACTTTTAGCTTCTCGATACAAAAAACAACTATTTTTTCTATTAAGAGCCGAGAATCACTTTTTTTAGAGTTTGCAAACACTCCCTAAGAAGGTTTGCCCGAGAACCAAAAATGCATAATTGTAATTTGATAATTTGGTTAATCTTAACATTTTTTTTTGATAATTATGTTAATCTTAACATTGATAGTTTAGTTGAAATGTATTTTTGAAGGAACGAAAAGGGATTATTCTATGCTTTGGATCTTGGCGGTACAAATTTCCGAGTGCTAAGAGTGCAATTAGGAGGAAAGGACGAACGTGTGGTCGCCACAGAATTCGAACAAGTTTCTATCCCTCATGAATTAATGTTTGGCACCTCTGAGGTAGAGTTTAACAAGATCTTGGTTAAGAATTTTCTATATCCGCGAAATTGATCACCATTTGATTAGTACATTGTTGTGTTTTTTTAGGAGCTTTTTGATTTCATTGCTTCTGGGCTGGCAAATTTTGCTCAAAAAGAAGGTGGGAAGTTTAATCTACCCCAGGGGAGGACAAGGGAATTAGGATTTACATTTTCTTTTCCAGTGAAGCAAACTTCAATTGACTCAGGCATCCTCATTAAGTGGACTAAAGGATTTGCAGTCTCTGGAACTGTTAGTATTTCTTTGTTCTGTCACCAAAATTTGAAATTTGAAATTGTCATTATATTAGTCTACCTTGATATTTATCTTACTACCTCTGGAGTTTTAGCCTAATTACAAAAAATGATCTAATTACCGTTTAAAATTACAAATAGTTTGTGTTTGTTTCAAAAATTGTCCCCTTAAAACTTAAAAGTTGCATTTGTAAAATATGAAGGAGGTATTTGTAACTTTGAAAGATATTTGAGTTTTATTTTTTATTTGGGATAATTACAAAAAGTACCATTGAGGTTTGACCTAATTATAAAAAAAACCTAGCTAACTTTCAAAATTACAAAAAGTACCCCTCAGGTTTGATTCAGTGTTATAATTAAGGGGTAAACTGTAATGTTTTTATAAATATGATGGGGAACTTTGAATGTTTTTTTTTTTTTTTGGTGAACGGGGTAAATGTTAGACAAAATAAAATTTCAGGGTATTTTTTGTAATTTTAAAAGTGAACTGGGTGGTACTTTTTGTAATTAACACTTTTCATTTTTGTAATTAGGCTAAACCTCAAGGACAGTATTTGTAACTGTCCCCAAAATTTATTGAAAAATTTGCTTGTGGTAATAATACTTTATTGAAATCCTTCAGGCAGGGAAAGACGTAGTCGTTTGCTTGAACGAAGCTATGAAGAGGCAGGAGCTAAACATGCGGGTGTCTGCCCTGGTACATTATCATTCATGTTAAGAGATCCCATTCATCCTCAGAGATATATGCTGGACCTGGAATTCTCATTATTTGTGTACTTTTGGCAATTTTAATGTTATTAAGCTAGGTCAACGATACTGTTGGAACATTAGCCGGAGCTAGATATTGGGACGACGATGTCATGGTTGCTGTCATTTTAGGAACTGGAACCAATGCTTGCTATGTCGAACGTGTCGATGCTATTCCTAAGTTGCACGGCCCAAATTCAACATCGGGAAGAACGGTATTTACAAATTTTGAATATTTGTGTCAGAATTTGAGGATTAGTATATGATCCTGGTTATAATTTGACGTAGAAATTAACTTTCAGATTGTAAACACGGAGTGGGGAGCATTTTCGAGTGGCCTTCCCTTGACTGAGTTTGATAGAGAAATGGATGCTGAGAGTATTAATCCTGGTGAACAGGTAACTTTTTTTTCTTTTTTACTATCTTTTTCCTGTTATATATGTTTTTTTGATTGGAATATGTAATGAAAACAGATATTTGAGAAAACAATATCTGGCATGTATCTCGGTGAAATTGTGAGACGAGTGTTGATCAGAATGGCTGAAGATACTAGATTATTTGGTGACTCTGTCCCCGAAAAGCTTCAAATGCCATTTTCTCTCAGGTACACATTGTTTTTGTTCAAAAAAGGCTGAGTATAGGCAATAGGTAACATAATCGTTCTAACTTTTTTATGCGTTAGTTGGAACTGTGTATGTCCGTATTTCAAATTCTGTCTGATTTCTGTAGTTGGTAAAGTGGTAATCCTTTTTTTTTTTTTCCTGTATCTAAGTCTCACTTGATCCTTATTTTTGTAGAACACCAGATATATGTGCCATGCAACAGGACTGTTCCAGGGATTTTGAAATTGTTGGATCGATCCTCTATAATGTGGCTGGGGTAAGATCCTCTATAAAATCTCCTATTTCATACCGTGTTTCATCTACTGTTCCAGTATACTATTGTACACACTACACATGACATTCATCTAGTATTCTGAAACACTGGATGAAATACCATAGCGAATAGGAGACTCTTCTTACCCTTTGTGACGCCACTTGTTTGCATTCCAAAATTCAGATAAGCGTATATTTTTAGATGCCAAAACATGTAAGTTTAACCTCTTAAGATGTAATAATAAATGTCGTAATACTCCTGAATAAAAAGATGAAATAGCGTATCAAGTTGGATCTCTTATTGCTTATTATATTTCACCTGGTGTTTTAATACACTAGGTGAATAATACGTGTACAATGATGACATCGTCTTATACTTTGCCTGTCACCTCATAAATTGAAACTCCAGATTGAAACACCATATAGACTTAAGAGATCCAATGTGCTCAAGAATGTCAATGACTAGTGATGATCTAAATGCATGCACCTACTCCAACTTGATAACAGGTGAATTCCAATTCGAGTGCAAGGAAGATTGTAATAGACGTTTGTGACGCCATTGCAAAACGCGGTGGGCGATTAGCTGGCGCGGGAATTGTCAGGATTCTACAAAAGATGGAAGAGGATTCTAAAGGTACCGTATTTGGAAAAAGGACGGTGGTGGCAATGGATGGCGGATTGTACGAGCATTACCCCCAGTATAGAAGGTACCTACAAGATGCTGTCACAGAGCTTCTAGGACCCGAGATATCGAAGAATATAGTTATAGAACACTCAAAGGATGGGTCTGGCATTGGGGCTGCTCTTTTGGCTGCTACAAATTCTATGTATGGACATTGATTTCTGGAACTGAATCATTTAAATTCATTGCCTATCAATTTGTTGTTGCATTTTTGTGTGTAGAAGAGATAGGTATTGCAATTTTGTAATGTTATTCTTGCTAGCTATGAAAACAAAAAAAGTTTTGGATTTGTTATTCGTGTATTCTATACAATACATATACGTTATGTGTAAAACATAATTTTCTAAATATGTTTTCTTAGAATTAATAATGTATATGTGGCCATGCGTATTTGATATGAAATATAAGATGTGACGTATAATTGAAGTAGAAGATATGAGGTGAGGGGCGGAGCGGGCTTGGGTATCCATTTCGCCTCACACGTATCCGCCCAACCTAGATTTTTTTATTTTTTAAATATATTTTAATATATATTTTGCATATTATAATATATAATATAATATAATATTTATGTATTCTTATATTATATCTAACATTTATAAATTGATAATGACAACTTTTGTAAAGAAAAAATTATAAATATCTTATAAATATATTTTTTTCTTTTTTTCTATAATTTATTTGCATTTGATTTAATTTAAGATGAGGCAAGACGGACCGACCCACCCCGACCCTTTCTAGGCACGGGATGGGTCTGGGTCTTCAGGTACCCGACCTGACCTGCACTATTGTCATCCCTAGTTACACACGATATTTTCTATTTTAAATTGTGTATTATCTCATATTTCAAATATGCCAAGTATATTGATAATATCATTAATATAGATGAGCAAATGGTGTGAATTACTCACTTGAGATAGGAGAGAGACTTTTTTGACATGTAGGATAAAAAACTATGGCCTTGTATGGTTATATTTCCATGGACTATTTCTAGTTTCTAGTGTTGGAAAATGAATTTTCAGAATTTATTGGTTTTCGTGTGTGGCGGAATTATGTTTGGATGAGTGAATGAGAATGAGTTTTATGTAGGTTTGGAAATGAGATTATGTTTGGTTAAGTAGTTTTGAAATAGTATTTTATGTATATAATAATTTGAAAAGTTGATAGTGGTTGAATATTTTAATTGAATATATAATATTATATTTGTAAGATTGTCTAGTGGGTTCATTTTATAGTAGTATTTTAAATAGATAAAGTTGGTAATGGAGGGTCTTACATATATAATTAGATTAAAAATATAAGAATAGTGATTGATGTAATGTAATAGGGTAGTGTATAGGGTTGATAATTGAAATTGTAGGTTTGAGATGATGTTTTATGTGAAAAGTGGAAAGTGAAAATGATGATTTCCATTGGAAATTTTAGAAACAAACATGATTCCATTTCTATGAATAATTGGAAATTAGAAATGGGGTCTTAGAAACATAAACAAACAAGGCCTATGTTTTTACCAACTTTTGGGGTTCTTTTACCACAATACTCTTAACGCTTTAAATCGTGCTCTATATTGGGTTGTATTTCTCTCCTTATTAAATACATACATACATATCGATTCTTCCCATTTGCTCTTCATTTTTTCTCTCAATATTTGTTCTTCTTCTTTTTAAAATATCAAGATGCATTGTGCACGATATATCGTGCCATATCACGATAAAATTCAAAGAAAAATTAGGCACGATATCATGCCTAATATTCGTGCCCAATTTTAAATTAGGCACGATATATCGTGCCCTATATTGGGAACGATATCGTGCCTCAGTAAAAATTAGGCACGATATCATGCCCAATATTTGTGCCCAATTTTAAATAAAATTAGGCAAAAAAATGATATATCGTAATATTCGTGCCCATTTTTAAACAGGCACAATATATCGTGCCCTATATTGGGCACGATATCGTGCCTCAGTAAAATTAGGCACGATATATCGTGCCTCAGTAAAAATTAGGCCCGATATATCGTGCCTAATATTCGTGCTCAATTTTAAATAAGGCACGATATGGGCACGATATGACACGATATGTGTATACGATTTTATACATAGGTGTGTGTATTTGGGAGAAAGTGTACACGATTTTCAAGGAAAACATTAATTGCATCAGTTTCAAAATTCAAAATCTTCAAATTAAAGGATGGGCATTTTTGTCAAATTGGGTAGAAAAGAGTTTTCTTATGTCTATGGGTAGAAAAGAATACCCAGGGACGTAGCTAATGTAAGCCCAGTGCGGTCTGTGGACCGCACTGAAGTGAGCTGAACAACACCCATCCATATAAAAAAAATCACTTACTCTAAATTGATAGTCCAAAAAAGCCCACACTCAAACTTTCACAAACCCATTTCATCTCTCATCCTTACTCTCTCTCGATCAACTTTTGTGATTCTTGAATCTTCTGGCCGAAAAAAATTCACAAATCAGAAAGGTGTTTTTTGGTTAATTTTTTATTATTGTTCAATATTCAAGAAATCAGGTATAGGCTTTTGTGGTCAATTTATATTATTCAATAATTTAGCATGATTTTGGTTATTTATCATCAATGTCATTTTCGATTTGATTATCTAACATCAGGTGTTTTTTTTTCTTTTTAATGTTTATGCAACTTATACTATTGAATTTGACTTGTCAAGTTTTATTTGCATTCCTAATAGAAATCTAGAAGAATAGTAAATAATTATTTTTTTACATTTTTTAGGGAATTAATTAATTTTTCAGAATATAGATTAAAATTATTAATTTAGGAATTTATATATATTTCAATTTGCTTATGACGAGTTTGCAAGAACATAAGCATTTTGCATTGCTTTTATTACTAATTTAGGAATTAAGCATTTTTTTCTATTTTTAATATTTATAACTGATAAATGCCTCACAGAAACGAATTTTTTTTGACCGCACTGAATGAAGATCCTGGCTACGCCCCTGAGAATACCCACTATCCATAATGGATACTTAAAAAATTGAGTTAATAGGGCAAATTACCCACTTGGGATAGGTGATAGGGTTTTTTGACATGTAGGATAAAAAACATAGTTTTCTACCCACTTTTGGGGTTCTTTTACCACTATACCCTTGAGGCTTTAAATGCAAGCATTTAAAGTAGGTATATGTGTATTTCTCTCTCTTGCAATTAAATACTCCCAATACATACGTGAACCCTCCCCTTCTATTTTGCTCTTTATTTTTTTTTCTCTCTTCTTCTTCTTCTTCACAAAATATCAAGAAGTTATTTTTGTGGTCTTTCATCACCAAAATCGCACCAAAAAATCGAATAACAAGGTAATGTTCTTCTCCTCCTAATTACTTAACCTTGTTTAAATTGTTCAAGAGCAATATATTTGCAAAATATGTGAAATGTATTGTGAAAGGAAAAATTTTCTGCATTTATGAAGTACAGTGCACGATATATTGTGCCTAAATATAGGGCACGATATCGTGCCTGTTTTATACTAATGCACGATACCGTGCCCTATATCAGGCACGATATCGTGCCTCAGTACAAAATGTGCACGATATCGTGCCTATTTTAAAATTGGGCACGATTTATCGTGCCACAGTACAAAACAAACCATTTTTATGTATTGTTGCATATCTTTAATATTTTTTCTCTATATCTCTTATATGTAGATGAACTCTGGCTATGTTGTTGTTCGATTTGGTGGTCATTGGGAAGATTTAGAATATAAAAATGGTGAAGAAGAAGTTGTACGTATTAAACCGGGCAAAATGAATTATAATAAAATATTGGAGGAGGTTTATGGTGTTGTTGAAGTTGATAGGGGCGTATACGATTGTGTAATGCATGCTATTGTAGATATTTCTGGAAACAAACTAGGGAAGTTAAAGTTGAAAAACGACGATGACATTGAAAGTGCGTTTGAGAACACCGAGTTACCAATTGTTTTTGTAACACTGAAAAGAAAAAGGATGGGTGAGACTAGTTCGCATAATGTATTGGGAAGTCAGTCTGGGCATAATCGAGTTGAGAACGTTGAAGGTCAACAAGGTGTTGGTGGAAGTTTTATGCAACTAATGGCTAGTCAGAATGATTTTTCAACAGTCATTGAGCCTAGTTACAACTACATGCACCATCTTGGTTTTCAACAATACGGTGTACCACACATCAATCTATATAGTCATGCAGTAAGGCCTAGTGGAGCACCTTTTATGCATATGAACAATGTTCCAATTATTGATCATCCGCGTCCACTATCACCTACAGTTAATGTTCCAAATATCAATTCTCCGGGACCTAGTATAAGGCCAAGCAATGAGGATGACTATTATCTTGATATAGGTTGTGATAATACTGATGTTAATCGTGATAACAACCCAGATGATTTTGGTGAGAACTACACTGCTGGTGATGTTGGTACTGATGTTGAAGCTAATAATCAATTTGAAAATGACCAGCAATGTGCTGAATTTGAGGAATTTTATGAGTGGAGACGTAGATGGAGAGAAGTATTTCCAGAAAACCAAAATCAAGATGTAGCAGAAGTACGAGGTGCTAACGTACATCCAGATATCCATAGAGACAATATGGACAAAACAATAGTGCCCACAGGACGAAGTTGGGTGATTCCTGGTGCACTCTCGCACATTTCAGTTCCTCCCGAAGAACCTGCTAGATTGGAAGCATCTGGTGGGACATTGCGCCAAGGAGCAACATACATGAGCAAAACTGAATTGGATATCGCACTAGACATGTATCACCTTGAAAATCAAGTCGAGTATCGAGTTGAACGCTCGGATAAGACTCGTTTTCATGCAATATGCAAGTATGAACGATGCCCTTTTCGAATGCATGCATATGGAAAGGATGGTATTTGGAGAGTAGGGAAGTTTGACAAGCACCATGGATGTGGGTTAAATTTGAATGACAATGCATCTAGGCGGGTGCATTCTAAAGTAGTAGGTGCATATTTTGCATCTAGATTACTAGTGGAATATTCTGCGCTCGTGCCAAGAGATATGATAGCGGAGTTGGAATCGCGACATGGGTTATAATGTTGCATTGAGTGCTAAGCATCATGCCTTTGGGTTGATATATGGAGATAGCAACAAGTCATTCAATCTAATTCTGGCATACTTACACATGTTGAATTTAACGAATCCCGGATCGATAACTAGATGGAAGTCGGATAATGTTAATAGATTCAAGTACGTGTTTTTTGCTTTGCATGCATCAATCATTGGATTCCTGAACAATGCCCGCCCAATTTTTGTGATTGATGGAACACACCTTAAAGGCAAGTACCGGGGAATATTGTTTGTGGCCGTAACAAAAGATGGTAATGAACAGATTTTCCCACTAGCGGTTGGAATTGGGGATGTTGAAAACGACGAAGCCTGGACGTGGTTTTTGAGACAGTTGAGAGATGCTTATAATTGCCCTCGTGATCTACTGATTGTTTCTGATCAGCACAAGAGTATCGATAATGCCATAAAAGAAAAGATACCCGAAGCATCACATGGGCTTTGCACTTATCATTTGCAGAGTAATTTGGCTCAATACGGTTAACATATAGTAGCAATGTTTAGGAATGCATCATATTCATACCGCCATGAAGATTATGATAAGTATTTTGAAAACATAAAAGTTGCTAGTGAGACGGGTGCGTTTAAGAAAGTTATTTGTTTGTTCTATGCTTGAGTGTGCTCGGACTATTATTGAAAAGTGGTTTTATGAACGACGCACTATTGCTAATGAAAGAGATCAAGAGCTGACACTTGAAGCAACCAAAAGATTAAGTGATGCAGTTGAGATAGGGCGTAGAATGGATGTACAATGTCTTAGTAATGTGAAGTACAAGGTGAAAGATGGAACAAAGACCTATTTGGTTGACTTATCCCAAAGAACGTGCAGCTATCGATAATTTGAATATGAATTGATGCCTTGCGCCCATGCATCTGAAGCAATTAGGTATAAACAAATTTAAAATTTATATCAATATTTTCACATAATTCGTTCAATATTTTTCACATAATTGTTTGTTTATTTGTGCAGAAAGGCGAACCTCAATATCTATTCATTTGTTGCCCATTATTATAAAAATGAAAATGTTCAACAAATGTGGGCAAATGAAGTTTTACCAGTTCCTGATCCGAGTGAATGGGTTCTACCACAAGAGGTGCGAGAATTAGTATGCAACCCTCCAAATAACTCGAGACAAGCAGGTCATCCTAGACAAAGTAGAGTTCACTCTGCTGTTGAATCATCAAGTAATCGTTCACGTAAGAGTCAAATTTGTTCAAGGTGTGGGGGTGCTGGCCACAATTGCATCAAATGCACTATGTCATTGCCGCTTGATGAACGCGAAAGTGCCTCAGTGACACAGCCGGGTCCTTCGAGACAAGTGCGTAGTAAGAAGAAATGTGGAATATGCCGAGCAGATGATCATACCCGTCGAAGATGTCCGAGACGTCCAAATGATGAAAATTAGGCAAAAATTGTTTCAAATTTAATACTATGTTAGAAAAACACTCTAAGAGCGGAAACTCAGTAGTCAATAATCATCTGTGCCCCAAATATAAGAAGGGCACGATATCGTGCCCCAATATAAAGGGGCACGATATCGTGCCCACTACAATTAGGTACAATATCGTCCCCAATAATTAGGCACGATATCGTGCCCCTTTATATTGGGGCACGATATATCGTGCCTAATTATATTGGGCGCGATATCGTGCCACAAAATAAGGAGGCACGATATCGTGCCCCCTTATAATTAGGCACGATATCGTGCCCCTCTTATATTGGGGCACGATATATCGTGCCTAATTATAATTTGTTAATTTTTGTAACTTTCAGGTCCAGTTAAAGTTTTTTGTAAATTTTTGTGGATTTCTTATCTACTAATTGTAACTTGTTAATTTAAAGTAATCAAATTCTTATTTATTTCTTACCAACAAATTAAGCGTAAGAAAAATCATGCAAAATGAATATTTAATTTTAATAACTCACAATATTTACAAGATATACAAATAAATATGTACTACAACTCCAACTCCAAAGTACTATTATCTGTACTGTACTGGTAAACCTGTTGTGCCATCTTCTTCCTTATCTCGGGAATCGACTCCTGCAGAGACTTTTTATTAATCTTCTTCGTGATACAACTAATGACGGAATATATGGCAAATACACCACAACTGGTGGTGTCGTCCTGCAAATAACAATCTTTCGGCTGCACATGGATAAGTTCTCACTCGCGGCGGATGGGCTCCCTATGTATGTCGTCGTAGTAGCCAGCGCGAATGAGTACACATGGGAGCATGCGATGGAGTGGACGTGTGCCGGCTAGCCGATTGGCAAAACTATCATCTGTGTATCGGGTACGTATAGAGTCGTACATATATACTTTGGCTCTACATAGATCCAGTCTGCACACGACAAAATGGCCCGATAAATTCACGATCATGAACACCTGGAAAAAAAACAAAATCATTAATTAATCAAACGATTTGAATGAAAAAAATGAATAAACTAGCCAAAAAAAGAAATTAATTCAAGTGTACCTGCGCTACGGCACTCCACGGACCAGGATTACCCCATCCTGGAGACCCGTGCTGGACAACCCTAACCAACTCATTCAGCTCCTGTCCGGGAGGAATCTCCTCCATAGTCGCTGGGTCATATACTGTGTCAGCAGGATCTCGTTTATGCATACGATTCCATATGTGCCGTATGGAATCCTACACATTGAAAAATGTTTATAGGTTTGCTAAATGTTTATAGGTTAACAAGTATCATTTATTAATTTTACAGTAAAATGCGAGACACATAATAAATAAACTAACCGAAAATGTCGTAGATACAATCCTATAAGTTCCCACTGGATTCTCATGAGGCACAACCCCAAGAAACTGGGAATCGGACTGTAGTATGGGTAGGAATGCATTTATATGCTGTACAGAAATGAAAGAAATCGATATTAATCGATAAAATATTCATCAACTAAATAATGCAAAAATTTAAGAAACTTACATCATTTTCCAACTCTTCCTTTGGATCCGCCATTTCCTTAAAAAATGATGGCCCAACAAGGTACATAAGCCCCACGTTCCTCCTCCCCGCATTGGACCTCAAATATTAAGACATTGCACTAATATAAGATGTTAATACTAAGACGACACGACAAATGCAAATATATTTAATACTTACTCTTCATTAGACTCTAAGAAGCGGGTATACTCCCTCTCGGTCGGGTCTGGCTGCGAGACCTAGGATCCCTGAATGGGCTGCGAATATGCCGCGACGGCTGCCTATCCCGAACCTGGATGAAGGAAGTAGGAGAGGGCAAATCTGGAGAGGGCGCTCGTGGACCAGAGACCACGAGTGTCAGAGAGGGAGCTCGAAGAGGAGATGACAATGGCCTCGGAATCGTGACTGACACTCGTGGTCGCGGAGAATGTGCTAACACAGGCATAATAGGAGTCGACAATGGCGGAAGAGAAGTCGACAATACCGGATGAGGATGAGGAGTCGACATGGCCGGAGGAGGAGGAGGAAGAGTCGACACTGCCAGAGGACGAAGAGTCGTCACTGCCGGAAGAGGGGGAGGAATCGACATAGCCGGAGGAGGAGGAGGAAGAGTAGTCACTGCCGGAGGAGGAGGATGAGGAAGAGTCGACACCTGGGAGGAGGAGTCGACATGGCCGGGAGGAGGAGGAGTTGACATGGCGGAGGAGGAGGACATGGGCGGGAGGTGGCGTGTTGCGATGATCGCTCGGATATCTCTCGATTTGCCATGCACGAAGTCATCATCGATCAAGGTATGGGAACAGACGCTAATCTCCTCCGAATAAGGTCCGAACCCGACCTATCTCCCGATCAGCGTCGTCCCAAGCGAGAACCCTCCTCTGAGATGACAGTCTCTAATCGAGAAACGGCATCATCGACTCGTGTCTCCAATCGAGCGAACCACTCCTCTATGTGTCTCTCGAACTGGCTAATCTCCTGCATAACACCCCGCATCAGTGCCAACATATCTGTCTGCCAACTCACAGATGGATCAACACGAGTATCCTGACGGACTGATGGATCATCGCGCGCATACTCGTCATGGACAGATGGATCATCGCGCGCATACTCGTCATGGACAGATGGATCAACACGTGCATACTCCTCATGGACAGATGGATCAACCCGTGCATCTGCCTGCCCAGCTGATGCGTCATCTGTCCGGCCATCTAAAGGATCATCAGCCCGATGGGATGATGGGCCATATGTCCGGCACACACACCTCCATCGCAACCAATGCATGAAGTGCAACATTACAGCTAAATTCGTCATATCCAAAATTAATAAAATGGCCAAAAACCGACCGTCTAAACCGCACATATAAACCACCACCGATCTCCTCCAACACATCTCTGATTATCTGAATTATACTCGGTCGAACGTACCCCGTGATATGGGCCCTCTCTCGATGATAAGAGGCTCTCCTCCACTGTGGACCGACCTACAATAATAATTACAAGATAAATTGTTGAAAAATTGAAGAAATCTGGAGATAGGGTACAAAAATTAAAAACTTAAAGAACATACAGTAGTATGATCACCATTGAGAAACCTAGGGCACGATATCGTGCCAAATTAAGCCTACGGCACGATATCGTGCCCAATTAAGCCTACGGCACGATATCGTGCCCAATTAAGCCTATGGCACGATATCGTGCCCCAAAAATACGCCTACGACACGATATAAGAACAACTATGAACGGCACGATATAAGTACAACACATGATAAAGTGGCACGATATGAGGCATGATGTGCGGTATATCATGCCGCTTCGTCTTCAACCTCATATCGCGCCTCAACCAGAAAAAAATACCACCATTTTCGAAAATACTAGTCCCAAAACAACAACTCAAGACTTCATATCGAACAACTAAGCCCTAATTATTGGCATTATCAAAGTATAAATTAACAACAAACTAAACCCTAGTTCATGAAATGCACTATGTATTTCGAAATGAATTTCGAACATTAAGGGCGCGACGCGATATAATAAGTATGAGAAATATAAAACCTTACCTGTTCGTGAGTGGAGGAGGAGGAGGGTGCGGAGGCGGCGGAGACGGCAACGTCAACGGCGGAGACGGCGTTGGCAGCGGCAGAGTCGGACGACGGCACGAGTGATTCCATTTGGTGTTTCTTTTGATACGCTTACGGCACGATTTCAAGATGTGGGTTTTCTTCTTATTTTTACCTTTGCTTTTGGAGTGCACGATTTGGGTTGTTTCTTTTGCTTTTGCTTTTTCTTTTTGTACAATTTTGTCTTGGAGTGTGTGTGTATATGTACATGGTATATACGGTTGAATGACAACATCAATTTCAAAATTCAAAAAAGCACCAACTTAAAGGAGGGGTAATTTGGCCAATTTGAGTAGAAAATTTTGTTATCTTAGTGGATAGAAAAGAGTACCCACTATCCCTTAAAAAAATTTCCCTAAAAAATTCCCCCTTAATAGATATTTGAAATACTGCGATAAAGATCCAAATATTTCCAGCTAAGCTGACTGCGATTTTGATTTGGGGAAAAATTAATTTGGAAGGCAAAATTGATGAAACTTTTTGTTTTGTTAAATATAGGACATATAATTAGCTTATTACACTATCATCTTGCATAATATAATTAAAAAAATATTAAATTTTTCTTAAATTAATCAAATTATTGGTTGAACTTTTTTCTGACTAAACCGACAATAATTTGGGTTATTTTAAATGCCACAGACATTCTCGTTTTTGGGGTGGGTTGGGGGGTTATTGAGGAATTAGGCGTAGGCGCCTGTGAGAAGGGCGCCTACTAGAGCTGTCAATTTTGGCCTGGCCCGATGGGCTGGCCCGACCGGCCTGGTAAGAGGGTCGGACTGGGCTACCTCTTCTTAGGCCCGAAATGAGCTGGGCTTTTTTGGCCCAACCCATTAGGCCCGAAAAAATGGGCCGGTCTAACTTTTTCTTTGTATTTTCGTGGGCTGGGCTGGGCTACAAAGATAGCGGTCCAGTTACTAATTGACACAACCCAGTCCGCCACGATTTTTTACTTTGGCCCGGCTGGCCCAGCCCGTTTGTCACCTATAGCGCCTATAGCGCCTACATAATTTTCGGATATGCTAAAATGCGAAATATTACTGAATGGAAACGCGATTACATAATAAAGTCTAGAGTACATAATTAAAAAAACAATAAGAAAATTACACATTAAAATACTGAAATAAGATATGACATGCCATTATAAATAAGTACACGAATAACCGGTATGGAATTAACTGGAACACTGCACGATCAATCTTGGCATGAAGAAGAACTTCCTTGCTCAGCATTAGACCGTGATGACAAGTAGCATTTAGGGTGAGCCGGCAAGTTATTGCTTGAGCCTTGTGTTTCCGGCTCTGGTATCTTAAATAATATTTCGAGCTTATCAAATAAAGGTTCTCCCTCCATCATATAAGCAAGTGGAGAAATGGTGTCATCATCCTAAAAAATAAAGAAAATGAATGATTAATATACTTACAATACATAATGGTATATAATACAACTCGCATGACGAAAATAAGAATATTTTAACTTACTGAATGCCAAGTGACCCAGTGCTTTTCCGCTGCGTGTATGAAATTAAGTTTACAATCCCAATATACACCCGGCGTACTTAGCATTTTGGCGAACAAAGTATAACGGGCTTGAAGATTTTTGACTTGTTGATTTACCTCGGTGAACTTAAAATTGCATTGGAATGCAAATTTCAGAACTGCTCTAGCCTCCAGAATGGCCACACTATTGTTGGTTTCACCAATTACCCAACTGCATTTACTCTTCTCGTTTAGTAGTGAATTGATGAGGATGATGCTCATCGACAATGTCCATTTTAAAGTTTTCTCATTATAGAGTGTCCTCATTAACTGAGAGTTAAACTTCTGTGGGGATGGTAGAAGGGACCACTTGAACTTATCCATTTAAACATGGGGTGAAAAGAGAAATAATATATGATTTTTTTTGGGTTGGTAGAAGGGACCAGTTCAAGTTGCAATTAAATAAAATTTTTAACATGTATTTATAGATCGTGTGAAGTATTTATAGTGGCATTTTTTTGTAAATCTATCAAGTTATTCAGACAAGACCCTACAACTATAAAGCTATGTAGATAAGATGTCACTGGATAAAGCTTACATCTGATAAAACTGACATCTGATAAAACTACCGTAGACAAGACTAGACATGTGCATAAAACTTACACCTGATAAAGTTGATGTAAACAAGACCATACATGTGTTTAAAGCTTACAACTGATAAGACGTATCAATGCAAAGTTAATAAATGTATTGTCGGATAACTGTATAATAATAAATGTAATAAGATGATACATACTTAATATAAAATAAGTTGATTCATTAGTTGTTTTATAATAAGCTCTATGAATAATCCTAAACTCTAAGCCCCCCGATTACCAGCCTAGGCGCTACCCTTTGTCTTCAAGACTCCACGTCTACCAAAGATTCTCGCTGCTCGTCATGTGCAAAATGTTGTGGCTCGTCCTCATCATCTTGATCATCTGCAGCTCATGATGTAGTCTCTCCGGTCAAATCACGATATGCACTGAGTGTAGGCGAAAATGAGACGGGCGATATGTTAAAATATGGACGCTCGGACGTGGACGAATTATGGGCATCATATATGGAGCTCTCATGGCACTATAATCTGTCTCCAATAGCGATGAAAATGATGTCCATTGTGGTGTGTAGTAGTCAGTCTATACTGGCTGAGGGACATAAAAACCCGGAGTGGATGTAGACGGACCTATCGTATAAAATGGAAAATGATCAACTAAAATAATTTTTGCTATTAATACCATTTTTAAGAATTTAATAAATTTTATACCATTGTGCATCTAAAGTGTATAAGCAGAAGGTCCAACTATGTCAATATGAGGTCCAATTGAAGGAGCATCATAAGTCCTGGAAGGTCCAGCTATGTCAACATGAGGTGTCGATTAAGGAACATCATGGGTCATGGAATGTCCCGATTGTAGATGGTGTGGATCGGTGTCATCGTCCTCTGCCATGTGCCCTACGTCCTGTAGGCACTCTTGTGGCTCTCCCAGCAGGTTGCCTTTGCAATGTATACTCAATGTCATCACTAACGTCTTTAGCAACATGTCGTAAACATACAACTGACTTGTGATCCTCGAATGATACGTGAGCTGAAGAAAGCCTAAGTTGCTCCATCCACGTTGTAGGTCCCAATGGGTGTAAGTGTAAGGTTTAGAAGGGGGGTTGAATAAACCTTACCAAATTTTCGATTTAGTCCTTTTAAAATATTCAGAGTTGATACTACACAACTGTGTCCTTGGTGGACAGCCAATTTAGTTAATCAAGAGAGTTAGTCTCTCAATGGACTCAACCGAGTGTTGATGGAATAACTCAATTTATTACGTCTAAATTAACTCAATGTGGTTTGTTTTTTGGAAGACTTAACACCCTTAAGTTTGATTAAGCAAGGATTTAGTGCTTGGTTTAGTACTTAGAAATTATCAAGTGGATAGCAAATTTATCACAGATATAAGCAATTAAGATGCGAGTAAATTAAAGTTTGAAATATAAATGACACAATAAAATTTTTATAGAGGTTCGAAGATGGGGTAATTCTTCTACTCCTCTCTTCTCCAACTCCCTGGAGGAATCCACTAGGTATTGATCAAGATACAAAGTGGTAACAGTCCGGATACAAGTCTTGATCACACGGTGACTTGATCCTTTGGGACTCGGCCGGAGATGCCTTGATCACTCGGTGGCTTCTCGTGACGACTCGGCCTTCTTCACACAGGGCGTTTGCGCTTTGCTACTACAGCCCACTTGCTCAAGCTCTTTGGATTTGATCACGAAGCCCTCCAAAAGCTCAAGACTTGGTTCGTCTTTGAACCTTCCTACAATCCTTCGTGGAATGTAGACCCTTGATTTTTCAAGTATTTTCCTCTTCAACCGATTGAAGTTATCTTTCCTTCACAGGTGAGTGTTGGATTGATGTTCTTCGTAGTGTAGGCTTGAGGATTGAGAATATTTGATTTTCTAATAATTGCTTGAACGTTTTGGTTCTTGTCTCTTAATCTCTTGGTCAAGCTCTATATCCTCAATTAAACTCCTCAGCCTTTTATATTGATCTTTCAAAAAATGCCCGTTGAAGAGATAGGCTTATTTTTGAAAGTCACTTGCGTCGTTGGCTTGCTTGTCTTGTTGCGATCCTTGGAATCTTTGTTTCCTCGTATGAATTGTTTTCCACCTTTTCGAGTTCGACACGGTGTAGTGCTTCCCATTGGTTTATTCCTTTTGCACGCTTCGGGATCGAGCACTTCGAGAAAGGTAGTATGGAGATATTACTTGTTTAGGTAATTCTCTTGATTTACGCAACGGATCTTTTCGATTATCTCGACTTGATTTGCATTTCCTTGCTTTCCCCAGGTGACTTAGAGTCGCCTTCCAATCATTGGATGACTCTTTCACTTCAACTTGAGACTTGGCTTTTCTAGAGTTGACTTGACCGACACTCCACTCACCGTATCTCACCTTCTTCTTCAAGAGAGTTCTGTCTACCCTTCTTTGCCATACTTGGCTGTCTTGCAGCAGAGTCTTCATTTTAGTCTCCAGTTGTCTTCTTGCATATTTGGGCATAGCTGACTTAACTCAGCTTGACCAGCCCTATTTATTACAATGCATTTTACAACAAGAATGGGGTGCCAACTTCCTATTCTAAGTTTTACATGGCATTCATCAAAATCTAAACAATAAATTTCCTAACAATTTCCCCCTTTTTGATGATGCCAAAACTTAAATCATTCAACAATGCAAATAGCAAAGATACATACAGATAGTGTACTCAGATAGAATGTATGCGTAGAATCAATCCTTTTATTGATCATAACATTCTTGTTCTTTTACACAACTGTTTACAAGGTGTATCAGAGCAAACATTTGTCTTTACAGAAAATAAAGAATTTATAGCTTTATTACAGAAGACTTACATAGTATGTATTTACATCATAAAATACATGAAGGGGTGAACAAGAACACTTCATCTCCTTCGTTGTCTCCTTCTCTCATCTTGTTCAGCATCTTCTTCTCTTCTTCTCTTTTTGTCATCGTCAACTGTCTTCTTCTTCTTTTCATATGCTTTCCTGGCAGCTTCATCTCTTCTTAATCTTTCTTGTCTTTCCTCCCATAGCTGAGTTTGTCTCTTGTTTTCTTCTTCTATTCTTCTCGCATACTCAAAGATTACTTTTAGCCACTTGCAAATTTGCTACTTGGTCAAGCCCGGCCCAAAGAGATCCCTCCTTTCTTGCCTGGATCTATGTACTCAATGTTTTTTGGCGAGGCCCAGGGTCAAACCTGTTCCTCCACCACTACTTCTTCCTCTTTCCTCGGGCGTGTATTGTACTGGGGTCTTCTTCTTCCCGGTGAGTGACCGGCGGAGTGACCAACAGAGCGATGCCGGTAGTCGCCGCCTGTCGCCTTCTTCACACAACGTGAGACCCTTTTCCCAGATACAAGTCCCAAGCTTGAGCCATAGACATTTTTGCAAAGTATCCTTCGGATGCGGCGTTTTAAATTCATCAACGATCGTGGCTCTGTCCCAACATCCGAGATGGCATAAGTGTCTCTGTCTCTTGGAATGCCTCCATGTTGTTCCAAAATGTTCATAACTCGGGCATCCATTCTTCCTTCCACTTCCTTCATCCCTGCTTCAATTGTTTTTCTCTTTTCAGCCATAGATATAGCAGAGTGTTGGAGTGGCAGAGTCACAGGGAGTTTGCTGCTTATAATGTCAGCTGTGACAAGACCTTGTTGGGGGGTTTGTGCAATCATCATGGTTACGTCTGTCGATCCTTCCCCCTCAACAGATTTCCCTTTATTTTCTTTCAATACTTCCTCAGCTGTCTTTTCCTTCACAGCTGCTCCTTCCTTCTCAACTTCAGATCCCTTCACCGCCTTTAGGTATTCCTCTTCCCCCTTTTTGGCATCATCAAAGGAGAGAGGAACGCCTGGAAACAGACTTGCAAGCAGGAAGTCGAGCCTGCTGATAGCTGAGTTTTGTCTCGAGTCTGCTGCGGAGTATGCGGCACGAAATTCTGAGCGAGTAGCGTTGGACTCTGCTGAAATTAGCTTCATTTCAGCCATGAGAAGGCTGAATTTGCTGTCCATTTTTGCTTCCAGACGCTGAAGATCACTCTTATTTTGTTCACGCAGCAGCTTTATCTCGGCAGTATGAGCTTCATGCAAGTGCTCAATGTGTTCTCTTAATTTCGTTTTTGCATCAGCATTCTCAGCTCTCCACACAGCAGCTTGTTGAACAATGTCCTCAAGTATCTAACTTGTTCCACACGCATTGTTTGCTGCTGTTGCCACCATTCCCTGATCCTCACTGTGATGCCTCTCAAGTCAGCAGTAAGATTGGCATCTCTGTTGTCCAGTCGCATGTCCATAGAGGCCTGGTGCCTCTCCATCCGTTCAACCTCAGCAAATAATGCCTTGAACACTTCGCGAACTTCAGCTGATTCTGCCGTTGCATCGGATGGCCATGCAACATCAAAGTCATAATCAGCTGGAACAATGGTACCTGAGGAAATAACAGGAGCTGGTCTATGGTAGCGTGCGCGTTCATTCTCTGATTCTTCATAGAGGTCAGGTATCTCCAGGGAAAAAGGAAAAGATTCTATGAAGGATTCATCATCGCCAACTGGGATTTGTTCAATGATAAGCGGTGCGCGTGACGTTCTTTTTGAGTCGACTCTGCTGCGACTTGGGAACCGCGCGATGGACTCTTTTCACCGGGGTCTTTTGTACAGCAGTGGACCAAATTGGCCGAGCCTTCATTTGTTTCAACGCCTTCGTTGGTCTCTGTTTGGTTTCTCCAATTGAGTAGTCTGGTCCTCGGCATGATCAGAAGCGTCATTGGACGATGATGAGATCTCCATTGGTGGCTCATCATCAAAAGTAAAGGTTTGACGAGTAGTCTTGGGATCGACTTGCTCGTGCTTGGAACATCCGCTTGGTGAGTCTTTTGGATCTCGGTATGGGGATGACTCAGCCTTCTTCGCCGCTTCCCGATCCCGAGAAGGTTACATCGGGATTATCCTGGGAATCATGAAGCGCGCTTATCTCCTTTTCGGATAGATCAATGATAGCGGGAGGATGTTCGCTTCATCACCGCTTTACCCGGGAAGTCTCAACCTCCCGTGGGCCTTCATTACCTCCAGTCTAGCCTTGCGCAATGAGGCCTTCGACTTCCTTTCGACAGTGTCACTGTCTTAGGGTCTTCTGCGGTGGCATCCATTGGAGTCTCAACCCCATGGATTGCACTTTCATCGCCCAGTGTTAACTCCCAAGGTACATTCCTTCTTGTGCCTCGCATTGCATTAGCGGCGTCATTAGCCTTCAGAGCGTTGGCACCTCGGTGAGGCGATCTCAATCGCCCGAGCTTCGTTGATGGCAACTTGTTGTTCGTTTGGTGGTTGTACTTTCTCCACTTCGCCTCCGGATTCGTTGTGGAGTCATCGCAACATTCTCTCGACCTTCTTTGCAGGTGGAGGAGTTTTCCCATCGGTGGCACACCAACCGAGTGACTTGGAATGGGGTCACTCGTCTCCGGACTCTGGTTCTATTGAGTGGTCACCGTCGGGGCGGTGGTAAGACACCTTCAATAGGGGTTGGCTCGACCGGGGTCCCCACTATCCGGTTTCATCGCCAATTCCCTTATGGCCTTCTTCAGTAGTGAGTGGGAAGTGGTGACAAAGAACAACAATGGCGATTTTGTCAACCACTCCCATTGGATCAATTTCGGTGTGTTCGGAGGACTCTCCTGGTCCCTCCATCAATCTTTGCTCGTAAAGGATTTCGATTCGTGCAATGCTTGCTGATTTGCAACTCTTCGCGGGCAAAGAACAAGGTCCAGATCCTCATCATCATCGATAAGACATCAAGGAGAGGATGTGTGTGTTACGTAGTCTAGGAGATAGGGCATATCTTTGGCCTTCTCACGTGCCTCGGCCTTCCTCCGCTGTTTCTCCTTTTCCTTATCCTTGAAGATCTGCAGGATATCTCGTGCGATTGTCTTCATCCGATCTTGGGAGATACAGTGGTCGATCCCAAGGAAGCTCAACATTCTTCTTCTTCTTCTATAAACTCGGCCGTTGGAACTGTTTCCTGGATCGACTCAATTTCCATTTCTCCACTCTCATGCAGACGATTTTGGATGTCGGGTAAGGTGGGGATAGGATCATCACATCACTATCGCTCTACCAGCTTCTTCTTGTGTCTCAACCGCTCGGACTACAACTATTTCTTGATTTGCCTCTGCTGATCGCCTTCGAGCAGACTTGCTATTTCATCAATTACATCCGGAGACTCTACTTCTCCAAATAGATCTCCCGATATCTGCTCGGTGAGTGGATGACTCCCGGTTTCTCAAGCTCGAGTGCTTGATGAGTCTTCTTCGTCTCCTTGTTTGTACCGAGAGGGATTTCCGGTTGAGACGGTTTCTTCGAGTCTTGGCGGCGGGAGCCGTGTTGGTGTTTTCTTTCGAGGAGTGGCCGTCTTGACTTATCGTTCTCCTCCTTTTGACGATCGGAGAAGGTATTTGTGAATCCTTCTCGGCTTTTCTTGAGGCGGGGAGACACGGCTGCAGGGGCAGTGTGACTCAGCTGCAGGGGCGGGGAGCGAGGTTTGACTTTCTTTCTTTGCGGGAGAGTAGATCTTCTTTCTTAGCACTGCAGGGGCGCTTTCTTCTTTGGTGGGGAGGAAAAACATTTGTATCTTGTGGTCGGTGATTCCCCTCTCACTCGTGTCGCCTCTCTTGGCGTAAGCTCTCTTCGTGCGCCGAGAGAGATTTGATCTCGAACATCCTCTTGTTAACATGGAATGCCTTTCCATATCTAAGAGGGACTCCTTTCACCTCCATCATCCGGCCAATCACAGGCCATATCCTAGGATCCTCCAAATGTGCCATCTTCCTTGAAGGATTTGTTCCTACATTTCGCATACCGCTATAGACAAACTCAGCCAGATTGATTTTCCTTTCTTCAATGATCGCGGCCATTACGATCAACTTAGCTTTTTTGATTGGTCAAAGCGCCAAATTTGATGTCAATACATTTGGCAACTATGTCCAACGACTTGTGATAATCCTCCTTCAAAGACCCTCTTGTTTGTTGTGTAAACTATTTTATCAAAGAAAGTCGATCTTGGCTATTTCCTTCCAAGCAAGATTAAGTTTACATCGCCGTTAATTCCGATGCTCCTTCCGTTGGTAATGAGCAGTGGTCAGCCAAATCCTTGGCAGAGATGGTGAACTCCTTTCCGTGAACAGATGATTTTATTCCTTCATCGTGAATCTCAGCATTCACATAGAATTGTGCGACCTCCTCCACATAGGTCATCGAATATTCCATCGTCAGAAACAATTTCAGCCCGGTCGTTTGGAGTTTCTCAACTATTTTCTTTATGAGGGCGTCATTGGACCCCTGTTTGACCATGCCCTCGAAATCCACGGTAGACCCGGTGTGGATTTGCTTTCCTAACTTGATAAAATCATAAGTTGGTGCCATTTTTCAGGATTTTATCGAAGAAAACTTAGGGATTGATTTGAAGATAGATAAGGTTTTTGAGAGAATTTTTGCCTTTGCTTCAGAGAGAGAGAGAGATGAACAGTTTTGGTAGTGTGTGAGAGAAACGGGCGAAAATGGTTTAAGTATGGTTTATGAAAGGACGTGCGGACGGTTTTGAAATGTGATCAAAATCAACGGCTTAGATTTTGCACCCGATTTAGCATTTAATGTCTCGTATTTAATGCGGCAAAGATTTATATCCAATCATAAGATTGGTGTGCGGCTTTATGTCCGTACACATCATCATTATGCGTCATTCAAAAAAAACATTCCCGCTTAGTAAAAACGACTGCGTTTTTGTCACTTTGCTCATAAGTGACTCAGCTTATCCCTTAGCTGATTTAACTCTTCTTCTCATAGTTCTCATAGTGACTCAGCTACCAGCTGACTTGGTATAGCTGTCTTTCCAATACAGCTGATTTACTTAGCTGATTTGTGAGTTCAGCTCTTTTCCCTTTTTGTATCCCATTTCTTTGCTTTGAATCTTCTCAATGTTAACTCAGCTCAATTAACCCCAACTCATGCTTGAGTTCTTCAAATCTTGACTCACATAATGGTTTTGTGAAGATGTCAGCCAATTGTTTATCAGTTGAGATATATTCCACGATGATGTCCTTCTTTTCAACATGATCTCTTATGAAGTGATATCTGACATCGATATGCTTTGTTCTTGAGTGCAACACATGATTTTGAGTGATTGCAATTGCACTTGTGTTATCACACATGATTGGAATCTCTTTTTCTTCAACTTCATAGTCTCTCATTCTTTGTCTCATCCATAGGACTTGGGCACAACATTTGCCCGCAGCCTATGTATTCTCGCTTCATTTGTAGAGGTGGCTATTGAATTTTGCTTCTTGCTAAACCAGGGAAATCACTGTTTCCTAGCATTTGACATGTGCCTCGAGGTGCTTTTTTCGTCACAACTCGCATCCAAAGATAGTCGAGTCCGAATAGCCAATTAGCTTGAATCCACCTTCCTTTGGATACCATAAGCCAACTTCTTGGCTTCCTTTCAAGTATCTCAAGTATTCTCTCTTTTCTTTGTCATATGGCTCTCTTTTGGAGCAGATTGAAATCTTGCACATACACCTACAAAGAAAGGTGATGTCCGGCGCGCTTTGTAAGATAGAGCAATGATCCAATAAATGCTCAGATCTTGTTTGATCTACGTGCTTGCCATCCTGCATCCATGTCCATTTTGTCGATGTATTCATTGGTATTTTCACGAAGACTTCTCCTCCATACCAAATTTCTTCATTAAGTCTCTGGTGTATTTTGTTTGACTTATAAACGTTCCATCCTTGAGTTGTTTCACTTGGAGTCCAAGGAAGAATGTCTCTCTCCCATCATGCTCATTTCAAATTTACTTTGCATGAGGTTTGAAAATTTTTCACACAGACTCTTTGTTTGTGGATCCAAAAATGATGTCATCCACATATATTTGAACAAGCAAAGATACTCTTTTTGTCTTGAATTCTGAAAAGTGTTCTATCTACTTTTCCTTTTGTGAATCCATTTTCGATTTAGGAATTGTGATAAAGTATCATACCATGCTCGGGTGCTGTTTCAATCCATACAGGGCTTTCTTGAGTTTGTATACCTTATCTCCAAGAGTCTTACGCTCAAATCCTGGAGGTTGTTCAACATACACTTCTTCTTCCAATAAACCATTTAGAAATGCACTTTTTACATCCATTTGATATACAATGAAATTCTTGTGAGTCTGCATAATAAGCAAAAACATCCTTATAGCTTCCAATCTTGCTACAAAGAGCAAATGTTTCATCAAAATCTATTCCTTCTTCTTGGCAATATCCTTTGGCTACTAGTCTTGCTTTGTTTCTTACCACAGTAACCTTCCTCGTTCATCTTATTTCGAACACCCATTTGGTGCCAATGACATTTTGATGTGTGGGTCTTTGAACTAATTCCCATACTTTATTTCTTTCAAACTCGATTGACTCTTCTTGCATAGCTTGAATCCAATGTGTGTCATCCAATGCTTGTAACACATCTTTGGGCTCTATTTGCGAGATAAAGCATGTGAACATGGCTTCTTGTTGGGTTCGGATCTTGTTTTGACACCTTCTCTTATATCTCCAATGACAAGTTC
This sequence comes from Rehmannia glutinosa, assembly GCA_016081115.2. NCBI lineage: Eukaryota > Viridiplantae > Streptophyta > Magnoliopsida > Lamiales > Orobanchaceae > Rehmannia > Rehmannia glutinosa. The sequence goes on from JABTTQ020001388.1 coordinate 262,701, forward strand.
TCGGTGGATGGTCTCTCTACCCATCTTACATCAGGTTGGAGTAAGTTAGTAGGTTCGATCGTCTTGTACGCTGTGTTCTTTGTGTTGCTCTCTCGTAATCACTTAGCGCAAATTATCCATTGTTTTTGAGATTTGACTATCTCATCTTCTTCTCGAGTTTATAATTCCGGCTTCACTTCAAAGATAGGGACTCTTTCAGTATGGTTGGATGATTCACTTGTCGGTGACTCTTCAATGTCTTCTCCATTTACATTTGGCTCATCGAATACCACATGAATGGATTCTTTCGCAACCATAGTCCTTTTGTTGAGTACTCAGAGGCTTTGCTTTTTTGAGTATCCCAAGAAGATACCTTTCGGCTTTAGCATCGAAAGCCTTTAGATTGTCCTTGCCATTGTTGTGGATGAAGCATTTACATCCAAATATTCGAAATATGCAACATTTGGTTTTCTTCCAGTCCAAATCTCATAGGAGTCTTTGTCATTTGTCTGTTTATCATACATCTGTTTTGAGTGTAGCAAGTTGTGTTGATTGCTTGACCCAAAATCTTTTTGGTAACCCCGCCTCGCCTAACATGGTCCTTGCCGCTTCTTTGAGAGAGTGTTCGTTCTTCTTTTTCGCAACTCCATTCTCGCTGTGGAGTCCTTGCTGGCGATAGTTCATGACCAATACCATTTTCAATACAATATCGAGTTATTATTCCATTGACAAACTCGGTTCCTCTGTCTCGATCTTATTTTGATAATGGTTTGACTCTTCTCATTTTGAATCCTCTTCATCATTTGTGGTAGTTTCGTAGAGTTTCTTTCTTCTTGCACATGAATATTGTCCATGTATATCTTGAGTAGTCATCTACTACCACCAAGGTGTATTTCTTTCCACTTATCTTTGTTTGGTTCCCCTTTGGGCCAAATAGATCCATATGTAGCGGATGCAATACTCTTTGTTGAAGATGGACATGTCTTTTCTTTGAATGAAGATTTGATTTGTTTTCTTTTTCGACATGCATCACATATACTCTCCTTCTTGTATCTCGAGTCCGGAAGTCCTTCCACAAGATTGCTTCGTGCAAGCTTGTTAATCGTTTTGAAATTTAGGTGACTCGACTTTTTGTGCCACAACCAACTTGATTAATTTGTGCTCTTTGCTAATAGGCAAGTGTTGTGTAGCGGTTGACCAATCTACTACATACATGTTCTTTTGTCGCGCATCCTTGCAACACAACTTCATTCGTTTCAAGATATTCTTGATTTGGCATATACCCATGTTAAATCCAACATTATAACCCTTGTCACGAGTTGGTGATGCTTAGTAAGTTGAAGTTGAGTCCTTCAACATATGCAACATCTGTGATTTCTAATCCGTTCCTCTTGATGGATCCAATGCCTCTTATTTCACCTGGAGCTTCATTTCCACCAAATATGACTTTTGCTCCTTTAACTTCCTTGAATTTTGACAGATTTTTCTTGTTTCCTGTCATATATGTCCGAACGGCCGCTATCCATGTACCAGGTTCCTTGGCACTCATTGTTCCTTGAACCGCAATCAAGGAAATTAAGTTTTAGGTACCCATATTTGTATCGGGTCTGAGGGGTTAGAGTTGTAAGATGATCCAACCAACTTATAGCCAAATGATTTGACTCTAAGGGGTTGCCATCTATCAGTGCCATAATCATAATTAATCTTGGCAAATTGCTTGGGGATTTTAGGTTCATACAACTGTCTCTTTTGTCTGTATGCTGTGTATATGTTTTAGCAATCGCCTTTTTGGGTAATTGTGGTGTCTCCGAGTGTAGTGTCTAGGTGCATATTTGTCTTTGATGAAAGCTCTTATACTTTTGGAATGGCCTTTCTTTGAGTTCTAGGCCTTTGCCATTTGGGCTTATATTCCATAAGTCTATCTTTGATAATTCACTTCATTCCAATCATCTTAGCTTGGATATTTTCTACCATTCCCATCATATGTATTTCTTTTATAGATTTTTTAAGGATTTTTGGTAGCTCGCTTCTTCTTTCTGAGTATTTTTGTTTGGAGTTTCTTTGAGGAACTCGATTGAATCTCTTCTCATTTTGTCCTTTCAGCGCACTCAATCGGTTGTTTTCCTTTTCTTTTATAACCAAGGCCGGTTTGCTTGTAATTGTGCTTTGGAGTGAATGTGTGTAACATTTAGAGTTTTGGATTTTTTTGACTCTTCATTGCTTGAAGATCCTTTTTCCAAAATCACTTTTGGAGTTTGACATAGCATGAGGAATTAAATCTAGCTTTGTCTTGTCTCCACATTCTCTTTGACTCATAATAAGATCATCCAATGATTTGGATGCCTTAGTGAATGAGGCAATAACATTCTTGAGGTCATTCTCCCTCTTCTCTATGGCAGCAATTTCTGCTATTAACTTAGCATTTTCACCTTTAAACTATCATTCTCATCGCCTATTTGACTTAGAGTACTCGGCTCCTTAGTCGACTTTGAGTTTGGCTTTTGAGTAGGTTGTTTTCCTCATTTAGTAGTGTGTGTGAGGATTTAATGTGTTCAAAATCTTTCATCATTTTGCCTAATGAATCATAAAGATCAGTGGGTGATGAAGTGTGTGTGTCACAGTCACTATCACTAGAGTCTGAGTTTGATGAGTTAAAGTGTACCTCATCTTCCTGGTCAGGTTGATCTTGTTCCTTGGCCATTAAACAGATCAGGGCTTCTTCTTCAGAGTCACTTGAGTAGTCGGCTTCTTGCTCTCTGAATCACTGTCTCTCTTGACTTGTTTGTCTCAAGATCTCTGCAGCCATCATTGCCTTTTTTTTCTTTTCTTGTCTTCTTTATTTGAAGACTTTTTTTCTTTATTCTTTATCCCCTGTATTTGTTGACTACAGGATATGGGCGATCAATGGCATAGTGACTGGTTGTCTGAGTTCAACATAGATATTCAACCTTTTGATCGACTCTTTCCATTCTTGGATTGTCATCCCTTTAATATTGACTTTCGATGATCTTTCTCTTGGTTGGCCTATCTTCCCTTGATTTGGAGGAGCGAGTGTCTTCCGGAAGATTCACATTTTCCTCTCTTGTAGTTCTTATTGAAGAACTTGTTGAACCTTTTAACCATCAGGGCTATTTCTTCTGGATCAATGACTTCTTTGACCTCAGCTCTCTTCCCATCCTTAACAATTAGAGCAACTGTTTTGGGTACAACTGTCTCTTCCTGATCATTTCTTCTCATCTCAAATTCGTAGGCTTTGAGGTCTGAGAATAGTTCGTGGTTGGATGTCTTTGATAGGTCCATGGAATGTCTTAGTGCCATGACCTTCATTTCCCATTCAGTTGGGAGACTTTTTAAGATCTTCATACACATTTCTTCTGTGTATATTCCTTTCCAAGTGAAGATAGCTCGTTGGTGATTTACGTGAACCGAGCATCCGGTTGATCCAGGTTTTCTCTGCGATAATTTTGAAATTCTCAAATTTCAGATACTGACCATTTGATAATTTGTTTTCTTTGATTTGCTCGAGCCTTCACAAATCAATGTTAGCTTGTCCCGATTTCTTTTGCCGTTTTGCATGATTTGACTTTATTGAACATGGCTTTGTCCAATGTTTTGTAAAGGATGTCCTTGGCTACATTGTCAAAGTTGTATCTTTTTTCTGTCATCATTTGTCCATTCGAGTTCTTGGTTTTTCAACCATGATGAGTGCAGGGGGCAACATCCTCTTTCTCCTTCATTTGACCTTCTTCTTACATTTGTGTTCACCTTTAAGATTTGCGGTGGCCCATCTTCTATCACTATCCACATCTCATCATGTAATCTTTGATAGATGAGCACGCATACGAATTTTCCAATCATCAAATTCTTCAATAGTGAACATAGGGATGCGTGTCAAATTTGCTTCCATGATAATAACTTTTAATGATAAAAAGAGTTTTGAAAGTTTAAGTACTAAAGCGGACTTTGAAAAGTTTGGAGATCTAGTTCAAGTAACTAGTGCGGAAGGCTCAATGAACCAACCGCTCGATACCACTTGTAGGTCCCAAGGGGTGTAAGTGTAAGGTTTAGAAGGGGGGTTGAATAAACCTTACCAAATTTTCGATTTAGTCCTTTTAAAATATTCGAGTTGATACTACATACCATTTGTGTCCTTGGTGGACATCCAATTTAGTTAATCGAGTAGAGTTAGTCTCTCAACGGACTCAATCGATTTGTTGATGGAATAACTCATTTTATTACGTCTAAATTAACTGTTGTGGTTTGTTTTCATTGGAAGACTTAACACCCTTAAGTTTGATTAAGCAAGGATTTAGTGCTTGGTTTAGTACTTAGAAATTATCAAGTGGATAGCAAATTTATCGTGAGATATAAGCAATTAAGATCGAGAAATTAAAGTCTTTGAAATGTAAATGACACAATAAATTTTTTATAGAGGTTCGAAGATGGGGTAATTTTTCTACTCCTCTCTTCTCCAACTCCTGGAGGAATCCACTAGGTATTGATCAAGTATACAAAGTGGTAGCAGTCCGGATACAAGTCTTGATCACACACGGTGACTTGATCCTTTGGGACTCGATCGGAGATGCCTTGATCACTCGGTGGCTTCTCAAATGCGACTCGGCTTCTTCTTCACAGGCGTGCGCCTTGCTTACTACTACAGCCCACTTGCTCAAGCTCTTTGGATTTGATCACGAAGCCCTCCAAAAGCTCAAGACTTGGTTCGTCTTTGAACCTTCCTACAATCCTTCGTGGAATGTAGACCCCTTGATTTTTCAGTATTTTCCTCTTCAACTGATTGAAGTTATCTTTCCTTCACAGGTGAGTGTTGGATTGATGTTCTTCGTAGTGTAGGCTTGAGGATTGAGAATATTTCAGATTTTCTAATAATTGCTTGAACGTTTTTGGTTCTTGTCTCTTAATCTCTTGGTCAAGCTCTATATCCTCAATTAAACTCCTCAGCCTTTTATATTGATCTTTCAAAAAAATGCCCGTTGAAGAGATAGGCTTATTTTTGAAAGTCACTTGCAGTCGTTGGCTTGTCTTGTTGCAGTCCTTGGAATTGCTGTTTCCTCGTATGAATTGTTTTCCACCTTTTCAGAGTTCTGACACGGTGTAGTGCTTCCCATTTGGTTTATTCCTTTTGCACGCTTCTGGGACTGAGCACTTCGATAAAGGTAGTATGGAGATATTACTTGTTTAGGTAATTCTCTTGATTTACGCAACGGATCTTTTCGATTATCTCGACTTTGCATTTCCTTGCTTTCCCCAAGTGACTTAGAGTAAGCTTCCAATCATTGGATGACTCTTGTCACTTCAACTTGAGACTTGGCTTTTCTAGAGTTGACTTGTGACACTCCACTCACCGTATCTCATTGCTTCTTGATAGAGTTCGTCTACCCTTCTTTGCCATACTTCATTTGTCTTGCAATGAGTCTTCATTTTAGTCTTGATTGTCTTCTTGCATATTTGGGCATAGGCGACTTAACTCAGCTTGACCAGCCCTATTTATTACAATGCATTTTACAACAAGAATGGGGTGTCAACTTCCTATTCTAAGTTTTACATGGCATTCATCAAAATCTAAACAATAAATTTCCTAACACACGTAAACTGAAAAATACAAATAACATAAATGTTAATATTTTTTATTGCTTAACTATAAAAATGTTATCATAAAATAGTATTTAATTATACCATGGCATCACGTCTTTGATATGTCGATATTTGGAACCAGACAATTGATCCAAGTGACCAAACATAATGAATCGCCATGTAATCCTACCATACCAATCCATATACCCATCGATTGTATTACCATCTCCAACAATCGGCTCAACGTTGAGGATATGTGAATGTCTCTGATCCAGAAATGGACCCAGTCTCGATATTGATGTCTCCAATCAGTACCGTCTCGATCTCTACGATCAAACTCATGCAGATCCCTATGTGTATGGTGTATATGCTGAGGAATACCCTGCCTACCACCAAATTGTCTGAGAAATCGATCTGGATGGTATATCTCCACTATCGCGTAATTGATCGGTGGACATCGCGATAACAATGCATAGTCAGACAACGAGGTCCAAGATCTGCAATATCCGGGTCCTCCAAATCGTATGGCTGCCATATAAACTGCCAAAAAATAACCATTTATTAAAATGTGATGTGCGTATTAATTGATAGTAGTGAGTAACATAAATGTGTAATACCTGATCAGGCAGCATCTGATAAAAAATCTCTCTATATATCTGTACTGAATGTCTAAGGGTGCGGCCATAGTTGTGATGTTGTACCCATCTAGCTTCGTATGGTGGTAGCCCCAACACCTTACCATCAACCCTTAGAAGTGTACCAGATATAATCATAGAACTTATATTCTGTGGCACTATAGTCTTCATCCGATCTACAAAAAAAAAATTATATTACCAACAAAAACTATGCCATGTATAACATGAACTGCATAATAATAAATATATACTTGTACAATACTCAATGATCCACCCACGTACTCTTTATCCTGTTGTGCAGCATTGTAATGCTCACGATACAAAAATGACAAAACTGCGCTGCCCCAACTCCAAGGGCGCCTGCACCTAAATTCCAAATATCCCCCAACCCACCCTAAAAACGAAAATGTACGTGGCAAATACAGTAAAATAACCCCAATAATTTTCTTGTCTGAATAATAATAATTACAACTTTATTCATCATTATTATATTCTAAAAAAGAGAAAAACAGAGAGATAAATAAGCTTTGACCTTTGACTTCCTCCTCCTAAAATTGCATTCGACTCTGAAATTTAAAAACATTTCTGCAGTTCAACAGTTGGATCTTAGCTGATTCTTAGGCGCTCAATCGATCCATTCAAAAATGGTGAAAAGGCCTTGGCATCTGCTATTTCTAACTTAATTGCTAAATTTAATTGTGAGAAAATTCTCGTTTGATTTCCCCCTAGAAGATTTGATATTTTTTTTGTTCAACTTGCAGATCCGATTCATACTACTACAGAACAGGCAAGGCAAAACTCGTCTGGCCAAGTATTACATTCCTCTTGAGGAATCCGAGAAGCATAAGGTTGAGTACGAGGTAATTTTCTTTCCGGGAGAAGATTTCGATTTTCTTCTCCAATTCAATTTTAATTTCCGATGGCTCTAAATACCTTTCATTTCTAAAATATTATTCATATTATAAGTGTAGGTTCATCGGCTGGTCGTGAATAGGGATCCCAAATTCACCAACTTTGTGGAGGTGAGCAATGTCTACATTGTCTTTGGATATTGAGTTTTTCTTTTAATTGTATAATCTCTTAATCCCTTTTAATAGAATAAATAATGAAAACGATTAATTTATCTTTATTTGTAAAGTTTACTGTGAATCGATATTGTTTTCAGTTTGGCTTTTTCAACAACTATGTAGTAGTACAAGGATGCAACTATGATAGCTGTAGGGGAAAAACTATAAACACTTGCATGTATTTTCCACTTTCCAGTTCCTTCTACTTAAAATGGAATTCTCAAATTTGAGCACCCAAGTTAGTGAAGAGTTCAGTCCTAGAGTCACAGTAAGAGGTCGAAGAGGTTGCCGACCTTGAGTTGTGCTGCATTTGTTTTAAGATAGTAAAAATGAAGTATTCTCAGCTCCTACCCCTTTAGGCAACTAAATAACAAAAAAGGATCATGGCTAGATGCGTACTTCTGGTTCTTTGAGGAATATGAGAGCCTTTCGAAGGAAATAAAATGTTGATGTTATCTTGTTTTTCGGTCTATTTGTTAGATAAAGAGAGCAAAATTATTAATTGATACCAAGAGAAGTTTTTGTTTCTTTTGTTCTGTCCCTAGTTTCTTCACTCATCATTTTTGGGTGCTTTCTTCGCTCTTGAGGACACATAATTGTTCACACTCTGTTGACATATTGTTGTGTCTTGTTTGGTTTATACAACTTTCCCTTGTCAATGAGCATTTTGTTAGTTGATCTTCAAATTGTCATCGGATTGACTCATGATGCAATTTGTCTTGCAGTTCCGAACCCACAAGGTTATCTACAGGCGATATGCTGGGTTATTTTTCTCATTGTGTGTAGACATTACAGATAATGAGTTAGCTTATTTGGAAAGCATTCACTTATTTGTGGAGATACTGGATCATTTCTTCAGCAATGTATGCGAGCTAGATTTAGTGTTTAATTTCCACAAGGTATGTTGTATATTGGCAGTTTCTGTTTTTACTGAACTGGAAGGTCTTATACTTTTGGATCATGTGTAAACTTAAATGATAATGTGCAGTCCAATATGGTGATTTTAAAGTTACCAGAAATGTGATGAATCGTTCTACCATTTGTATTTTTGATATTACCGGCATCATCATCCCCCCTTTTTTTTTTTGCAGCTTTGGCTTGCAACACTGCAATCTTCCATTTGCTCACTGTCTTGCCTTAAAAGATATTATAATATAATTTGTAATATGCCAATTGGTATACTTTACTTTGAAGCCCCGTACAACAAATGGATTTAATTAGAGTTTTTTGTGAATCTTAATTGTAATTTATTGTTTCGACTTTCTAGTGTGCAAAAGATAGCCACGAATGCTTTTCGCTTTTACAGTGCTCCAAGCCCCAGTGTTGGGAAATGTAGGGCATTGGGAGATAACAATATAGCATCACTAAGAAGATATCTTTCATGATGTGTGGTATATGCATGCTATTGCATGTGCTGATTTTTCCTTTTCTTTTTTTGGTTGTTGCTTTTTAAAAGGTTTACCTCATACTAGATGAATTTATACTTGCTGGGGAACTCCAAGAAACGAGCAAGAAGGTAATATATTAATTATATAGGTCAATATTAAGTTTAATAAATTGTATATATTCAGTTATTCTTTTGTATCTTTGAACTTGGCATTCAATTTCCTTTTCATTTTCTACTACAGGCAATCATAGAGAGAATGGGAGAATTGGAAAAGCAGGATTAATGATTCTTTCTACTGGCAATGTCTATGAGGTCAATCAAGCAATATTCTTTGTAACATTACAAAATCAAGGGCTCTGTTTGCGTTTCTTCAACTAATTGAGTCTTGTTTGTAAAGAATGTTGTTTGCCAAATGTTCTTTGATTGGTGAGTTTATGGTCATTTGTGGAAATTCAGTAAAATTAGAATTATTCATTCATGGTCTGATTATGTTATGTTTCTTCAAAATCAACTGTTTTTGCATCACAAATTTTGGTAAAAGATCAGAGTTTAAGAAATATATATGCTGCTTTTCCAACCTTTGAAGAAATGCCTAAGCGCTCCGAAGCTATCAAGAACTGAATACGTAGAATCTGATGATGAGAGAGATTTCTTTGTGGTTTTGAGGAATGATTTGTGAAAAGTTTAGGGCAAAATTCTCCTCTGCCGACATAGGTGAAAAGCAACACAAAACAGAATAAAGATTTCAGACAGTCCAAAAATTAGATGTTTTAGGATTAATTACAAAACCACCCTGAGGTTTAGTTCTAGTAATCTTTTAAAATTACAAATACCCCTGACATTTGTTTTTGCCTTTCAAAATTGCACCCTCAAGAGGGGAGTATTTGATAGATAAATACAACCCTTGAGGGAATATTTGTATTTTGAAAGATAACTTGGAAATTTTTGTAGTTAAGCTAAATCTTAATGGTAGTTTTTGTAATCATCCCAATTTTTTCATTTGGTAAAATAACAAATTGTCATCCAAGCCTTTATTTTTAAACAAACATAAATTAGGCATAAACATTTGTAAATTTCAAGAAGATGAATCCCCATATAGAAGCCTTGATTATGGGGAATTTCAAGTTCAACAGCTCATTTCCTTCAAAATAATTGAAGCCAGAAGTTCTATAAAGTTAGTTCAGTTGCTTTTAAATGTTTTTCAATGAAATCTTTACTCCTATTACAGATAAAATCAACTCAAAATGACACACCAGCACGCCACATTCAATTTCATGGAATTTGTAACCTGTAAATAGCAGAGAAGACGACCCAAGTCCACCAGCTTTTCAATCAACTTAATCAAAAGGAGATGCAAAATAAGCCAAAAGTAAAACTGCTGGATGCTTTCATTTCCATTCCATCTGTACCATATTTTACGGATGGTAAGTAATCAGTGCATACATAATAATTAACCAAAAAACGAAGGAAAAAAAAATGAACGAATGCTGATTCCTTAAGCAGCATAATCGACGGTAATTTATCATCCATTTCAAAGGTGCTGATCGCAGGGAAGTTGCAATTGCGGTATGTTTTCAGAATAAAACGCGGCTCCATTTCTCTCAAATCCCAATGGGAACTGATGATGATGTAACTTTATATTTGGATGATGCAACGATGAATTGATAGACATAAGCTGTTGTTGTTGAGGTGAGAACTGTTGATACTTGGAGCCTAGCAAATGCGGGAAAATAGCTTGAGTATAGTTCAGCATGGAAGAAGGCGAGTCCATTTTTCCATTTTTCCAGTCTGGTAAATTTGGGGAACCAACTCCTCCATTATTATACTGAGTCGAAAGCTGAGCCGCCCATTTCTGCTGTTGCAAATCCAGCTGCCTTCCCGTTCGGGCTGGAAAACTGCTGTTAGCTGTGTTGCTAAGATATTGAGGGAGTTGTACCTGCATAAGGTACAAAATCGATGGTGGTTATGATATATAACGTGGTAAACACCAGGAAACTTCTAAGCAATTATAAAGGCATTAGCGATAATTACAAAAACTAGGCCTCAGGTTTAGTCAAATTACAAAGGGATAGACAAAAACACCCCTGAGGTTTGGGCTAATTACAAAAAAACCCAGAGATGTTTTAAAATTACCAAGAACCCCGCCATGTTTGATTATGTGTTAAATTTAAGGGGCTAACTGTAGTAATTTTATAAATATCAGGGGGTTTTTGATATTTTTTTTGCTTATGAAGTGGGAAATGTAAGACGGAATCAAATCTCAAGTTTTTTTTTTGTAATTTTCAAAATCTCTGGTTTTTTTTTGTAATTAGCCCAAACCTCAGGGGTGTTTTTGTAATTATCCCAATTACAAAAGAAATCAGTTATGTTTTAATTACAAATACCATACCCCTTGGAGGTAATTACAAATACCCCTGGAATTTTGTGTCTGTTTACAAATACCCCCCTTAATAGGTGTAATTTGTAAATTTTTTAATGCATGTCAGGGGTTATTTGTAATTTTGAAAGATAACCTTTTCTTTTTGTAATTATATTAAACCTCAAGGGTAGTATATGTAATTATCCCTTAATATTAAGCTGTTTTACTTTTAAATTTTTATTTCGGCTTGGAACTAGAGTTCGTGCTTTTGGTTAACAAGAATGTAGCGTTATCAATTTATATACAAAGTTCAGTATTCCTTTATCAGCCAGACAAACAGAGGTCATCAAAAGCAAGAAGAAAATATTTATAGAAGAACCATGCAAAAAGTGGTTCATGAGAACTTCAAAGATAACTAATGGAAAGTCCAGCAAAACTCACCTGCTGTGATGCTAAAGCTGAGTTATGACCGTGAAAAGTAGACGAATAACCATTCTGGGGCAGTGAAAAAAGAACGGCTGAATGATTTTGTGACTGCATGTACGATGAATGAAATTGTTTACGAGCTTCATCACTGTGTCGTGCTTTATTTACGCTCCTACTGGCATCCAAACCACACACTTCCATACCCAAAGATAAGAAGTTGTAACCCTGAAAAACTTATGTTCAGATAAAAACAAGAGTTGCATACAACAAATACCCTCGAGGTTCAGTCTAATTACAAAAATAACACAGCTACCTTTCAAAATTACCAATACTCCCTTGATATTTGTTTTTCTTGGTGTATTTGTTAAGTATATACAAATCTTAAGGGGGTATTTGAAGTTTTTTGAAAGATAAGTGGACTTTTTTGTAACTAGGCTAAAGTTCAAGGGTAGTTCTTGTAATTATCTCGAACAACAATAATCATTCAGATGGTGTAGCAATGTACTCACCTCTTTTCCAGAACATAAGGCAGAGGTTTCAGAAACCAACGGCTGATCTTGGATGGGCCCCTTATGCAAAAGAATATCATTTTGGATTTCTGCTGATGAGTCCTTCTCAGCAGCAGGATCGATACCGTTAAAAGACAGACCGCCATTTCTACCATTTATCCCCGTCATTTGGTGGGCATCTACCGAAGTTGTTAATTGCGTAGGCTTCTCCAGTGACAATTCTTTTCCCTCCGATATTTGCAAGACCTTAATCAGACGGCTTATGTAGACATGCGCTGAAGATCTCTTCCACGTCTTCTTTGATTCGACCGCGACTCGAGTATACTGAATAAAAAAGTAACGGAAGATGGAGATAAAACCGACTTCACTTAAAGATATTTCCAATCCAATCTTGAAATAAGCACAAGGATACCTTTTCAGTAGTGATACTGTTTTCAATCACAGGAGGCTGACAAGCAATATTTGTGCTCGCAAACCGGGCAGGGAGTCTGTTAGTGGATGATTTTGAATTAATTAGTGAATGAGACACATAAAATCTATTTGAAAAAGAAGAAATTATTTGAGAAATAATTTCGTACCGTAGGCAGGATCCATGTTTCTCAGAAGCAGACAAGCTGGGCAACAGATGTAAGCCTAAATTTAGAAACAAAAGCTTAGATTGCACATAAATACACCAAAATTAAATATCACACTTCAAACACTAATCTCGCCTGTAAGGAGAATGCCAGCTACCATTCTATTGAAAACTTACCGTTATACTTGTCGTCCATGGGATAATCCTTCTTGCTATATTGAACACCAAAAACTGAAACCTGAAAAAAAACATCTTAGATACAGAAGTTACCAAGGAGATATGTCTAGATAATATAATTCTTGAAGCATACCTTTTCCAGGTCAATTGCGTGTTCACCACTTGGGGTCGTGTCAAATGTTGATGCTCTTGGTCTGCATGAGATCAATAACAGACAAAATTAAGAACCAAAAAAGATATAAATATCGACGACAGGATGAAGGAATTTGTAAAATGCACCTGGGACCCACACCAAAATCGGATTCGACTACAGAACCACTAGGGGGGGATGGCTGCTTGCTAGAGGCCTCAAGAGTGACTTTTGAGCTGATTTTCGTAGACTCCTCGCGTAGTGTTGGTATCCCAGAATCTATTCATAGTGGGCATTTAGAATGGTAGAACACATGCTGAAAGCGACTAAAAGTCGTAAGACAGAAAAACATGAAAACAAAAACAATAAAGCAAACCTTCAACTGCATTCATCGAGCTCCCTGCTTCTGGAATAGCAGAAGATTTCGTTTCATGTGGTTCATCATCCGATCCTGGCTGATTAGCTTTATTTGTATCGGAGAACATACTGGCCAAAGCATACAAGGTTTCAGCCACTTCTTCTTCATCCTTGGTGATTTGTCCCTGCTTTTCCATTTACGGTTTGAAGAATTAATTCTCAGTTGAATTCTAATCCATGTGTTGTTCATTAAATGAAACAGGGATAATTTACAAAAACTACCCATGAGGTTTAGCTTAATTACAAAAAAATCAAGCTATCTTTTAAAATTACGAATACCCCCTTATGGTTATACAAATACCGGCAATTTGTAAAATAGAAACATATTGAATGAAGTATTTGTAATTTTGGAAAATTACTTTTTTTTTTTTAATTAGACTAACTTCAAAGGTAGTATTTGAAATTATCCCAATGAGATAATATAGATTAAAGATTTAGAAACTGCAATGTCTAACCCTTTTTAGCTTGGATTTCTTTGCACCATCTTTTTTGAGTGTCTCAACTCCATTAGACACATGATGCTGCTTCCTTGAATTTGACAATGGTGAAGCAACAGCAGTTTCACGCCCCCGCTTTTTAATGGCTGCGGCATTAAAAACAAAATGAACCCCAAAAAGGTCTATATAAGGTAATTTCTAATTAAACATTTTTACTATCGAATTGAGCTCTCATCCACTTAGACAACTAATGTTCTGTTAGTTGAACTTGAATAGAACTTAAATCGCCTTGCAACCAATTGAAGGTAATTTATTCTGCATACTTAGGAGAGTTTCCAAACTCTAAAAACAGTGATTCTCAGCTTCTACCTCAAAAATTAGTTAGACGCTGAGAATCACTTTTTCTTTAAAGTTTTCAAACACACCCTTACAATGAAATGGAAAGAACAGAGAATCTTCCAATGGTTTGAAAAGAGAGAGAGAGAAGCGAAAAAAGACCACAAAACAAAAGAAATCCACTAAAAATGTCAAAAACTGTTTCATTTAAAACTTCAAAAGATAATTTAAAAAAAAACAAGAAAAAGAAAGGAGGGGAGAAATCACTTAATCAATTTCAAGAAAATGCTTCAGTAACTCAGAAAAAGTTAAAAAGCAACTAATAGAATCTTCAGTCGCCAACAAAAAGCTAGAAAAGGAAAAAAAAAAAAAAAAAAGGGCTAAGAGGAAATTAGAGGGGGAGAGAGAGAGAGAGAGATACATCAAAAAGCAGAGTATAAAAGACAGGAAACATCGCAGAAGACCCACCATTGCAGAACCTAATTAATTCAATATGCTCTAACTAATCTTCCCAAAAACACAAACAACCACTGCAATTGACAAGAAAATAAACAATAATCAAATATAAATACTCACCGGACCGTAGCTTCTTAGGTACCGAGGCATGGTTAACTGCACCACAGCCAACAAGAAGCTGCAATTTTTTTAAAAAAAAAATCAGAAAATATCTCCAATTCATAGTCCAGCTATACGACGTTAAAGAAGCACTACCCGGGAGGCAACCCTACCGTCCTCTTACAATTTTAAGGTTTAAATCATGAGCTTATAATATCACGTCGTTTTACCGTTCTGGGTAATTTGTACTTCTTGCCATTACTAGTACTAGGCTGAGATTCAACTTCACCATCAAATCCCACAGAACCCATTTCACATTCTTTTCCCCTCAAACCTCCAAAACTGAATAATCCTGTAAACAAAGAGAAGATAATTTCAACGGGAAAAGGATAACACAAAAACACAAAAGAAGAAAAGAGATAAAAAAGAAGAATATAGTGCGAACACGTAGCTTATATAAAACACGCTGTATCGTAAAACACCAAAAGCATATCACCAAACAAGAATTTATCGCAGATAAAGACAATAACCCCCTCGATGGCTTTTTGTTGTTTAGTACCGCAAATTGAACAAGAAGTCGAGGATCTTCTTGTAATTTCACTATCGTATATACAGATGAAATTTGATGATCATGCCAAAGAAAATGATTAATGCAACCGACTGGATAATAATAATCTTCTACAAGCAGGCCTTCAGTCTTCTTTTAGTGTTGTCCTTATCTATAAAGGTAACAAAACGGACGGTGACTTGGGATTCACTTGAAAGCTCCCTTCATGGCCCAAATTTGGTTCAATTCCCAACAGAAGAAATGTATTCAGATCTTTAAAATTGTTCTAAAAACCAGAGTAAATTTCGGGTTCTCGAGAAATTAGACTTCACAAAATGGACAAAAAACTCAGAATAAATAAGGAATTTTCATTTCTAATTTGGGTTTGTTCAGTCATTGCTGAATGAGGAGCAAGGAGAAGAATTAGATTGGAGACTAATGAGAGAGAAGGGAAGGTTGTTAGGAAAAAGATGGGGAAAAAAAGAAAAGTGAAAGCTGTCCTTTTTATTTGGGGGATGTTCAGAGAATCAGGTTCTTCTTCACGCAATAAAGGGGCTCATTTACTGACTCTCTCACACTCACACTTTACTCTCTTTCACACACAGAGAGATGGAAATGCAAAAGAGAAGGATAAAAGTAACATAATTAGTATTAGAAATTCTTGGAAATGCAGAAGATCTCAATCATAAAAACCAAAAAGAGAAAAAAGTAAATATCTTTCTCCTTTTTAATATGCATTAATTATCGATTCAAAATACCCATTTCTCCAATATCTGAAAGAAATGAAAAATTACATATAAGCTTAATCAAAGGTCTAAAGAAAAAACCCACAACTGAAAAGAAATGATTCGATTACCAAAAAACCATCAAAATACCCCAGAGAAAAAAAAAAGAAAGGAAAAGAATTTTTTTCTTCGAGATACCTTTGTTCTTCCTTTTGCTCGCACAATCCGACTCAGTATCAGAGAAGAGACCCAACACAGAAGAAATCAATGGATTCTTTTGAATCAACAACGGAAAAATGAAAGGAGACAGTCTTTCGATTCAAATTCTTCGCTGGAGAGAATTCCAAATTACCTAACTCTGAAATTTCACACTCACTCTGTGTAAAGTGTGTGCACAGTATCAGCTCACTCATTCCTTAACAGACGGGGAATATGAAACAAACCAGACTGCATTTTGAACGATAAATCGCGACGATGTAACGACCGTGCTTTATAACTGTCTCCAGGGACGTCATCTCCAGATCCGACGGTCTCTGTTAATCGGGTCATCAGACCCGTTGGATTCACGAGAACCAGTAGTCCGACGTGTCAGCCACGTAGGAGAATGTTAGCTGACACGTGTGTTCATGCGACTTCGACTGAGATGGACGGCTGCGATTGGATCTTTATGTGAAATGGGAAATGAAATAATCGGCGATTTAATGTGGGGACAGGACAGGGACCATTTTACTCGGGGAGGGTAATGATTTTTTTTTTCTTCAGTTGGGATTTTACTGCAGGTTGGCGTGAGGATCATGTGTGGTGCGTGTCACCAGTTATGATTCGTTTGTGTGAAATGACTATTTTGACCTTGTAATTAAGTTTAATGATAATATTAGAACATGGTGGTAATGATTATGAAATGCAAATGCAAATTGTTTAACTTATTTAATTATGCAAATCCCAAGTGTAATAAGGTTTCTATAACTTCTTTTTCTATATTATTTTGGCTTCAAATTTCTATTTTTTATTTTTGTGATTCATTTTGTATTTTTACTATTTGAATTTGTAACACGTGTTCAAACAAGGTTTGAGTATGTATTGACATTCTAGGCATTTCGCAATAAGTCGCTAGTCGAAGGTTTAGACCAATTCATCACCATCTTGCACGCTTCTAGGTATGGCAATGGGTGGATCGGGTCGGGTACCTAAGGACCCAGACTAGTCCTGCGCCTAGAACGGGGGCGGGTCGATCTGTCACGGTCGCAGGACGGATCGACCCGTTCTGCCCCCAATAATTAAATTAAATTAAATCCACAAAAATTAAAAATAAAAGAAAAAATATATTTATAATAAGTTTATAAAATATTCTTTACAAAAGTTGTTATAATATATATTATATATGCAAAATATATTTAAAAAATAAAAAATCGGCACGGGACGGGTAGGAATTGCCTTCCCTACCTGCTTTCAATTGATGACTAGCTATTATATAAGTGACAGGTGCACGATCGACTTTGCAAGTTCCATTCTTCGGTTCTTCGTCTATCGCCTTGGTATAATAAACACTTGTGCTGTTAGATATTTTAAATAAAATTATATCATAAACATGTAATATTAAATTTAAAGGATGGAATACAATAAAATAAAAAAAGTGAAATATAATATATAAACCATATTATATTTTCAGTCCATGGAGTGTAAAACTCTATTGAAGTTCGTCTGAACAAGCAAACATATTGTGCATTGGACAAAGAAGTCTCAATAGTTCAAATTTCATACACTTTTAAAAAATATTACATAAATACAAACAATTATTTAATCATTCCAATAATTAGTGACACTCTATAAGTGTGCTATGCCACGTACTAATCAGCAACTAAAATAACTAGAATAAGTAGTCCGAGTTTTATGTGATTTTCATCCGGACTTGGTGTTTTGTCCGGTCTCACATGTAGAGATATTAAATGGGCTGATTCTAGCCCTATAGGGATAGCTTTAGTGGGTTTTGGGCTAAATGAGTCGGTGTTAAACGGGCTGACAATATTGGAATCTAACCCTAACCCTAGCGGACTTCGACTAAACGGGCCACTATCGGTCAATAAGTCAAAAAATTTTAAAATATATATATATATATATATATATATATATTTAAATCTAACATTTTGAACTCGAATACATATAACATTTAAGTTTAACATTTTAAGTTAAACTAATCGTCATAAATAAAATTCATGCAAAGTTTCTAATTACATTAATTAACAAACTTATAAAATTAAATATTTTATGATCTAAATTTCGAAAATACAATATTAATAATTAAAGCTACTCAGAATTAACACTTTTTTTTTGTAATTACTCATATGACTATAAGTTAAAATATTCAAAATTAGATATCTAAGTCTAAAATTTTAAACTTGAGAATATACAATATTTAAGTTTACCATTTAAAGTTAATATATTCATTATAAAAAAAAGTCATACATAGTTTATAATTACATTGCATTAATAAAATTATAAAAATATATTTAGCACCATTTAGAAATATAATTTATATCCTAAATAGTATAATAAAACTACGTGAAATTTTCTTATTCAGAATAAAAATCGAAAAACTAAATTAAGTAACAAATAAAAAAAAGTTTGTCAAAAAATATAGCTTGTTTAATAAAGTTAAACTTAAAGATGAAGGACATGTGAATTTGAAAAATAAATTTACTAGTAATAGGTAATACAAGTAGATATAAAATATTAAAATTATATTTATTTTTTAAAATAGTGGGCTAGCGAGCTAGCCAGGTTAACCTTCGGGCTAGTCCTAACGGGCTTCGGTTTAAACGGTCCGGGCCAAAAAGGTCGGAATTTAAATGGGCCAAAATAATTAGGCCCTAATCCTCTTTTTTTCCGGTTTAAATAGTCCGGGCCAACGGGCCGCGACCCTTTTAACATCTCTACTCACATACACCCAAAGGCCAAAAATGGTGGCCTACTCACGTGTTTGACATTGAGTTGATTTCTAGTTATGCTTAAAATACATCAAAAACTAATTAAAATATAAAATAACTACATTTTAGACAAATTGGTAACATCGTGTTAATCATTTTCGTGTTTGGTTTTTTCGTATTCGGGTTTCTCTCAGTAACTTCGGTTCAAGTTCGTATCGGGTTATCGTGTAGTGTCAGGGATTGTCACCCATATGAACAGATTAAGGGCTTATTTATGATATTTGACAAAGTTGACCAACGACCTATGTGTTCTAGATACAAGACAAATAATTGGATAGGCAAATGTCTGAGATCCCGACCTAACTATGGTTCACCCTATCCGCACAATCTAGGCTTCCAGATTTTTGTCAGGGAAGTTCAACATTGACCTTTCTGACATGGCCGATTTAGACATGGACTCCGGCCAGGATCAACGAGACCACATGTCAGAAGATAAGCTCACCCTAAAGAGCGTCCGACTAGAGATGTGACTCGTCCAATGAAATAATGGTCATTCAACCGCTTGACACATCGATCCCTTAATTTAGGAGTGTCAACCGAGCGTCTTTACAACCTAATGATTATGCCTGAGTCTACTTATACTATAAGTATCTAGGTTAAAGTATAATGCTTCCACTATAAATACCCATATTTAATACTAAAAAGGAGTTCACCAACTTTGTAATATGAGTATTTAAGAGCATTTATTGCCCGACCAGATTAATTTTAAAAAAAAAAAACATATAGTCTAACCTACCATGTCGGTTGAAAAATGAAATTGCTTTAGTTTCGTTTCTCTTTATTTTATTATTCATTTGTACATTGTTGTCCAAATTTAAATTTGAAGTGTAGAGAATTGGAGGGCAAATAGGGGATATTGTATTACACCAAATTTGATGTAAATGAATAGTGTTAGACCAAATTTGGTGTAATACCTATTCACTACACCAAATTTGGTGTAAGGTCTAGAATTGGGTTGAAGAAAGTTTTTTGCATATTTGATGTGATGGTGTATGATATGAAGTTGGGTTGGAGATGTGCTGATTATGTGCTTAAAAACATATTTATTATATTTTCGAACTAATTCCTTCATACTTTTATAGATGATAGTGGCTGAGCAAAACATTGGGCCTTCAAGTTCTACAGGACCCAGTTTAAGCGTTTCAAAGCCCACATGCTAGTCGAAATAAAGTCAAGGATAAGTGACGTAGCTTGCTCACGAATTATTATTATTAGTAGTATTATTATGATTATTTAGAAAGGGCTTGCCCAGGAATTACGGGTTCAAATGGAAATTGGATTTTATTATTTATAGTAGTATATGGACAATTGGCGTTAGTATACTGGTGATACTCATAATTTTGTGAGATACTATATGAAAATTGAAATCAAAATTCAATAATATCAAATTTCCACTTTCTTACTAATTATACGAAATATAAATTAAGTGGTCCACATTCAATACAATACTGTATCATGACTCAACCATTTTTCCATCAAATTTCCTTATTCCACACCAAATTTTCACTCATATTCAGAAAGCAGTCCAAATATTGATCAACTGCTAAGATCCTTACTAAAAAACCTATAAATGCTTCATAAATGGAAATACACACACGTTATTACAATACAATGGAAAGTTCATTTTAGGAAAGAAAGTTGATATTCAGGGGCACTTAGGCCTATTGCCATGGGTGGTCATCTGGGCGTAGCATGGACAGTATTTCAAGTTGCCGGAAGTACCCGGCGGCACACAGTTGCATCGAGCACAACACGTTCCACATGCGCGGTGGCACAGTCGTGGCCAGGGGCGGAGCTAGACCGGAAATATTGGAGGGGCTGGAAATTTTTAGGGACCTAAATCAATAAAAAATAAATATTTAGTACTAAAAATTAATATTTTAAAATAAAATATACATATAAATATGGAGATTTCAAAATTTTTGGGGGCTAAATCAATAAAAAAACATATTTAATACTAAAAATTAATATTTTAAAATAAAATCTACATATAAATATGAAAATTTCAAAAAATTTGGGGGGGCTAAAGCCCCCCCATCTATGCCTTAGAATACGCCCCTGGTCGTGGCCTTGACGATAATTTGCACCGGTTGGCGCAAGCTCCTCCACAGTCTAAAAATAGGACGAATTTGCTATTTTAGATGAGTTGTGCACTATATGTGCATTTCAGGTCTTCACATTGGTCATTTCATGTTTCAGTACACCACATGAATGTAATGTGTACAACAATAACACTATCTTATACACATTGAAATATTAGACGAAATATCGAAGGAAATAGGAGATCCCATATGGTAATTGTGATGTACCTAGTTAATAAACTAGGGATAATTACAAAAATTACCCTTGAGATATGACCTAATTGAGAAAAAATCCAATTGTCTTTCAAAATAACAAAAAATCCCTTCAGGTATTACAAGTATCCCTGTAGGTTTGTATTTTCTTGATAAATCTTCCAATTGAGGATGCAATTTGTAATATAGGAACAAATATTAAAGTGGTATTAGAAGGTAGTTGAGTTTTTTTTTTTATTTTGAATTAAACTGAACTTCAATGGCACTTTTGTAATTAACCCATAAAATTATTGAAAGGAAAATAAAAACATTAGAAATAATTAATTGCAAATACCCTTTAGATTTAATTAGTCAAATTACGAAAGAACCCAATTATATTTCAAAATCGCATGTATGTTTTTATTTTACAAACTGTAACTATTGATGGGGTAATTTATAAAACAACGGCAAACCTTGTACTCGTAATTTCAAAAGATAACTGATTTTTTTATAATTAGGCTAAACATCAATTATTCTCAAATGCGGAAAGTTGATGTATATTATAATGTGAAAAGTGCTTACCAATTTTCTCAAGGGGAGCTCCGTTTACTGCTTTAGTGAGTACCTACAGATCCCAATTATGTAATTTGTTAGATGGAAAGTAAAGATTTATAAGGATGAAAAGGTCATAAATGATATATAATTAGAATTAGGTAGTTACCTTTTTTTCTCCACCGACAAAATTGAGAAGTGCAAGAAAGATGAGCATAGATGCAATGAAACCTTTGGAGATGGTCATGGCTATAGGCTATAGGCTATAGCTTGTAAGATGAGAGAACCTAATTGAAATTAATTTGCTTGTTTTGGTTTCTTGCATAACTCAGGCCACTCTCTATTTATAGTACCAAAAATATTCCACAACCCAACTCTCTATCCTAAAGAAAATAGGATGGCACTTTTCAAAATTATATTTTGAGTAGAAGAAATTTACATGTGGAGAATGAAAATGTGTGTGAATATTTGTTCAGAAAAAAAAAGTGATGTTTTAATTTCTAAAAATATTTTTCATTTAAGATGTTTTTTCTTTTAAATATAATTTGTTGTGTTCAGTTGAGTCGTTTTCAACTATAGATAATGTCTTATTTTAATTACTGGAGTATCACAAAATTCATAATTAGAGGTGACAATTTTTGACACGACACGAACCTAATACGTTTTAAGCGGGTTAGGATTGAGGCTATGTGGATAGGACCAAAATGGGGTCAGATTTGAATAACTAGCTTGAATAATAAATAGGTTGGATTAGAGTTAATTATACTAACTTGTTCGACCTGATTGTATTGTGATTGTGTTGTTTTTTGCAATATTATTTATTAATTGATTATAATGTTAGTATAATGATTGAATTTTTAAAAATAATCAAATGTATGTAAATATAAATTTTGAGTTAAAATTAACTCATATATACCAATATAAATAGATGAGTTATATTGATTTTCAAATATACAAGTAATTTGGGTCGACCCAAGTAATAAATTAACAGGCCGTTAGGGTCGAAAAATATCTGATAAGAATAATTAAATAGACCAGGTTAATTAGAGTTGAGAAATCTGACACGGATAATTAAAAGTGTTGGGTTTAGTTGAAAAATCTGACATAATCTAACATGAATTTTATTTCTCAACACAACACGCAAACCGAACACAATACGAATTTTCACCCCTATTCATAATTGTGTGGTTGAAGTAATAATTGGTAAGTATTTTGTCGTGCCACCCCTATTCATAATTGTGTAAGTAGTTGAAGTAATAATTGTTAAGTATTTTGTGAGAACGAAAACGTTTTCTCTATTACAACATCCTCAAACACTGAACTAAGGCAAAATATTTTTCTGAAAATTTAATCGATATAGACAAATACCTAATTTAATGTATTATTTTCAATTTTTCTTTGGTGATATAGACCTAGTTTCGTTACGCATCAAATCAAATAATTCAATCAATTGATAACAAAATTGTTCAGAAAATTGGCAAGAAGAATATTTGTGAGCTGCATCATATAGAATTGAGTTAATTGACTAAGGCCCATTCGAACTATATATGATAGTGATCTACACCGGGCATAGCTCAACTGGTGTAAAAGACTTGTGTGATGATGTGATGTCCGCTTCATTGACATCTCAGAATCGTTTAAAAACAACTCAAGACCTCTTTCCACGGTGCCTCTACAGGGAAAAGCGTGAGAGAGGCCATCGAGAATGGGTTCACCCTTTTTTTGATAGTGATCCATCGAAGAAAAATAAATCCATATTACTGCATGCCAGCTTCGATTATTTAGCTTTGCACCAAATTTTCAGCTGGCTTCTATCTTTAGTTTGGCCAGGATATACAATTTGTGTATTTGCTTATTATTTTCTTGTTTGGTGATAAATTTAGGTTTACCAAGGAGAAATGGTTACATCCCATTTGTAGCAATCGATGAGGATAGATGCCAAGAATCAAATTGAATTAAGGTTGGTCGAAAATTTTGGAATGATGTTGGTGATAAAAAAAAATTAAGTGAGAAATTTGTTACTGATGAGTGATGACATTTACTAGGTCTAGGTGACTATAATTTTTATTTTGTTATTAATGATTAGGGGTGTCAATTTCGGACCCGAAACGCAAATCTGACACGAGTCTAATACGAAATTAATGGGTATGGGTCCAGATTTTATGGGTCCGGTCGAATTTGGGTCAAACCCGAATAACCCGCCAATTAAACAGATCGGGTTCGGGTCAAACTACTCTTACCCATTTAACTCGTCTAACCCGTTTGTGAATTTAAAAGAAAATTAAGTAAATAATAAATTGTAAGGAAAAACAACAAACAAGACATATTCTTAAAACTTAAATGATAAGATCTCCTTAATTATGTATGTTGTTATTATTTTGCACGTCTTTTTGAATGTACGTTGTACTCAAAATATGATTAGTATGTTGTGTTATTTATGCAATTATATTATTTCTTTTTGTATGTTGTGAATTTTGAGATATTTTTTATTGATTGAATAATGTCTCAAAGTGATTAATTTTAAAAAATAGATTTATTCAGTTAGAATTATTTAATGTATATAAAAATATTTTATTAAATGAGTTAAATGGGTCGAGTCCGGGTTACCTATGAAATAAGCAGGTCGGGTCTGAGTTCAAGATTCTGACACAAATAGTTAAACAGGTTGGGTCCGAGTTGGCTATTTCTGACCCGCGAACCCATGAACCCGGACCCGCGAACACGGACCCAAGTCACTCAACCCGAATTGACACCCCTACTAATGATACGTTCTAATTAGTAAAGTAATTTTTATTTTATCATAAATACATGTAAGAAGTGAACTAATTTTTATTTTGCAATAATAATGCCTAATAGGGATATGAACGATTGTTTTAAGTTGTAAATATAAATAATTAGCAAAATATGAGTGACAATAAAATATTACTACAATTTTAGAAAAAAAAATCATCTCACTAATTGTCACTAGAAATTCTCCCTATTATTAATTGTTATTAGTTAGGGGTGTAGCCAAGCCAATAGAGGTGGCAAATTCCAGGTCGGCCCGAGTTTTGGGCTAGACTGGGCTATAGTTTTCTAAGCCTGCAAAGATTCGGCCCTATTTGGCCTGACTCGATGATTTATGTGTATAAAATGTACACACGGATTGGATTGGGCTGGGTCAACATTTTTTAGGTCCGACCTGACCCGATTTTTTTCGAAAACCCGATGGGCTCGGGCCGGGTGACCATTGCTGGCTCTACAAGCCAAGGTGCTCCCTTGATCCATGACACATCCCAAATTAGGCTGAACCATAAAGAAAAAAAAATAGGCTAAGGGAAAGAAACAGTTGGTTCAATGGATAGTCCAATGTGCTCGTGATGCCCCTGTTAGTAGTAACTCAAATACAATATTTGTAATTATAAAACTTGTGAAAAATTATTATTTTGACATACAAAATATTTATTCTCTTAATAATATTATCCATATATACTAACATGTATTAATGTTAATAAGATTTAAACACAAAATACTATATAAAATAAAAGATTTGAATGCTGGAAAGAATGACTGGTTACTTTCAAATTCTCTATCACAAAATATAGGTTGGGCAAACATAGGACTTCCAATATTGATAGCAACTTGAAGTAGACTAAGAATAGTGAACATATATAGATTCAATGCTTCCTTGGTGCATGTTAGGTGATATTGATTGATCAGTTGTGGCCTAAATGGAAATTACAGGACTGAATCATCTTTTCCTCTGCCAGCTTCAATTATAAGGGCTCTTCCAATATTTTAGTTTAAATTACTATTTTATAATATTTGCACAATAAATAAATGTATACAATTCATACCAAATGTATATATATGACAGTATTATATAAAAATGATATGCATTAGTTATCAATTTAAATCCTATATCACCAATGCAAGTAGTGTACGTGATGAGACACCATTTTGAATAAAGTGTCTTGACTAATTTTCTTATATGAAAGATATAAAATATCAAAATAGAACAGAAGATTAGGATGTTAATACTAATTTTCTTATATAAAAGAGAATTTTGTACCTAATAAATAGGAAAATGATCAAATGCTTCCTGTGCTTTGTGTATTACATACCACTAGATAAATAGAAGGTTAATTACAAAAACTACCCATTAATTTTAGTCTGATTACAAAAAAAAATCTCACTATCTTTTAAAATTACAAATACTCATGGACATTTCCTCAAAAAAAAAAAAAAC
This sequence comes from Rehmannia glutinosa, assembly GCA_016081115.2. Classification (NCBI taxonomy): domain Eukaryota; kingdom Viridiplantae; phylum Streptophyta; class Magnoliopsida; order Lamiales; family Orobanchaceae; genus Rehmannia; species Rehmannia glutinosa. Next base: position 288,590 of record JABTTQ020001388.1, read on the forward strand.
AAATACTCATGGACATCCTTGAAAGTGGTGTAATTGCCGGGTAAATACAGATTTTAATGGGGCATTTTATTTTTGAAAGATAATTGAAGTTCTTCGTAATTAGGCTAAACTTCATATGTAGTTTTTGCAATTATTGTTGGAAAAAACCGCAGTACAGTTTAGGAATCTGTTTTAAGTTTGTTGGCAAAAATCGCAGTACAGTTTATACAGTCCGAAATATCCAAAACTGAATTGAAATAAAATTAAAATTACTCGAATAAATGAAATTACAGAAACGAATAAACAGAAATGACCCGAATCGTGTGTTCAACACACTATCTTTAAAACAGATTCGTCCCCTATTTTGTATGTCTGTTTTCCAGGATAAGACGGAAAAACCGGATTACCTTTCTGTCCGGCGAACTGAATCTATGCCTGGAAAATATCACCAAAAATGCAGAAGACCAAGGGAATTTTGATGCAGAGAATTGTAAGAGTGCAAGTGTTGAGTGTGTTCTGATTGCAGGAAAAAAACGGCTATTTATAGAGCTGATACATGACCTGAAAATTAAAGCTCATTGTTGTTACAACAGATTTCAATTCAAAAATTAAATTTGATAAATATGCGACTCGATTTCGATGCGACATTCGTGTACGCAGGCCACACTCACACACAAGTCAGTGGTTCGGAGGCCGAACCGGATCATGATTTGCACCCCCTAGGGGGGCGTGTAGAGGGAACCTCTATGCAATATAATCTTACACCTTAAGAGTAAGGTGGTTCGGAGCCCAAACCGGACCGTGATTTGCACCCTCTTGCGGGCGCGCATGTCGAGAGAGTCTCTATGCAATATAATCTTACACCTTAAGAGTAAGGTGACATTATAGGGAAAAATGCAAAAATGGTCTTGTAACTTTACCTAGTTGGCAATTTTGGTCCTGTTCGATTTGCGTTTTGCAAATTTAGTCCTATAACTTTATAATTATCGCAATTTTGGTCCTCAATTGACTGGAGCTACAAATTCCGGCCACAAAAGGTCACGTGATTAGCACATGGCCCGTTATGAGGCTGTCTTGGACCCGCTATGAGCAAAAAAAGTCCTGTAACTTTACATAGTTGACAAAATTAGTTATGTAACTTATTTTAACTCTTAAAAAAAGAGTTTTTATTTTTTTCAATTTTAAATTTATTCACCTGATTAAATTTATTTTAAAATCTAAAAATTAAAATATAAAAACTATAATAATTTGTTTAAAAAACTCAAAATTATTTTCAAAAAGTTGTTTTTAAAATTAAACGAAGTTTTAAAAATCTGAAATTTTGTTTAAAAAACTAAAAGTTGTGTTAAAAATCTGTCAATTACTTCAAATATTAAAAATGAATTCAATATAAAATAAAAAATCTTGAAAATTGTTTAAACTATGGAAATTTACTTAAAAATCTGAAAAATGGATTAAAACTAAAAACTATTGAAGACTTTTGAAATATCTTACCAAAAAATCTGAATTTTTTTATAAAACCAAAAAGGGTAAAAACATTAATTTTTTTTTACGAAACTAATATTATTTTAAAAAATCTAAAACTTAAAGAATATTAAAATTTATTTTTAAAAAATCCAATATTTGTTTAAAAGTCTTAAAATTATTCCAAAATTGGGATATTAAAATCTGAATATATTTAGAAAATTTCCATTTTTTAAAAAAATTCAAATTTTTAAAAAGAGTTTTGATTTTTTTATTTTATTTCGAAATTTAAAATATTTTAAAATAAATATCGATTTTAAAAGATGATTTATCGTTTTTTCAACAATTTCCATATTTTTTTTATAATTTTTGGATTTTAAAATAATTTCAATTTTTTTACTATTATTTTAAAATAATTGCAATTTATAGTTTTTTTACTATTATTTTAAAATTATTTCAATTTGTAGTTTTGATTTTTTGGTAAAATATTTCAAAAGTCTTCAATAGTTTTCAGTTTTAATCTATTTTTCAGATTTTTAGACAAAACTCCATATTTTAAATAATTTTCCATATTTGTATTTTATATTGAATTCATTTTTAATATTTGAATAATTGGCAGATTTTCAACCTAATTTTTAGTTTTTTAAACAAAATTTTAGATTTTTAAAATATCGTTTAGTTTTAAAAACAACTTTTTGAAAATAATATTGAGTTTTTTTATTTAGAATTTTAAAATAATTTAAATAAATTTTAAATGTTTCAAAAAGTGTATTTAATTTTCAATTTAATTTTTAACAATTTTCATTGTAATTTTTATATTTTAATAAAACTTTTTTTTAAGAGTTAAAGTAAGTTACAGGACTAATTTTGCCAATTGGGTTTATTGTTTTTTATTTTTTATTTTTTTAAGAGTTAAAAGAAGTTACAGGACCAATTTTGCCAACTAGATAAAGTTATGGACCATTTTTGCTCATAACGGGTCCAAGTCAGCCTCATAACGGGCCATGTGTCAATCACGTGATCTTTTGTGGCCGAAATTTGTGGTTCCGGTCAATTGAGGACCAAATTTGCGACAATTTTAAAGTTATAGGACTAAATTTGCAAAACGCAAATCGGACATGACCAAAATTGCCAACTAGGTAAAGTTATAGGACCATTTTTGCATTTTTCCCCACATTATATAAACTAGCCAAAAAAGCCTTTGTTTTCCTACATGGGACAAACCCACCTTTAAAAGAAGACTAACCCACATGGTTTCTTCTTTAAAATTAATTCTGATACTCCACTTTAAGCTTTAATTTCTCCTTCATCCAAATACTATTTTGGACAAACAAATATTCGAACAAGAATCCATTTTTACTTTCACCATTAGACAATCGAGATCCCAAAAAAATCGCACCCCAAATATGCAATTTCCTTCATTATTCCTAAATAGAATGCAATGGTGCGAAATAGACAAAAAGGAGTTAAAGCATCTATTAGGAGATATTACACAAGTTTGCAAAAGTCAAGTGCCAAGCATAACTACTACATGAAAAGAGTGCATGCATCTCTAACCGAACATTAATAAAGAAAGTTGAATTGTGTATATATCACAACCTAAGGTATTAACAACTGTACGTGGAACTTTCCCTAGCTATATATTGTTGCATAAAAGAGTGTTTTAAAATATTTCCAATCCCACTTTTCAATTTTATTTTTAATTTTATTTGTCTAGGATTCTTATCCACCTCTCTTATTTAAACTAATAATTCATTCTTTGCTTTTGGCTTGTGGAAGACATGTTAATTATATCTTTTCTTGAGCCAATCAACAAAATAAAATATTAATTGTCCTCTCCCTTATTTTATGAAACAAATGTTGGTTTAAGCTTATTAATAACCAACTCTCATTTAGCAGAGAGATGAGAAATCATATTAGAGGCAAAAATTCATTTCTAACTTGTTTGCACCTTGTTGGGTTTCATGTTTAATTTGTCGTTCAAAACATTGTTGAATCCTGGAGAATTACACAAATAAATCCTTAAAGACAGTGCTAATTTTTGTACGCATCAGAAATTAATCTTTCTATTTTTTGAACTTCATCAATTTTTACAACAATCTTAAGGATTTATATCGATAAAAAGGGAAAATTTGTTTCTGCCAAAACCAATTTATGTGGGGGGATTATCAGTGGGGAAAAAACACAAAGAGGGTTTCTTTTAGTTTATTTTTTTTTAAGAGTTTTAAACACTTTGGAAAATGGTGAGACAGTTAGGGTGCGATTGGATATATTTTCATTTTGAAAATTTTCATTTTGCTAGAGAGTAGTAGTGAGAAAAATTTGGGAGGAAAAATATGAATTTTGAGAGTGTGATTGGATGTGAGATGAAAAAGTAATGATGAAAGTTGATTTGATGTGAAAATAGTAAAATAATGATTGGATGTGATTGGTAGTTAGAAATGTGTGAGTGAATGAATAGTGAAATTTGTGGGATAATGTGTAATAATGATTAGTTTTTTGTGAAAAAATGTGTAGATGTGATTGGTGAAAGAAAAAGTGAGAAAAAATGAAAGTGAGAGAATAATATATTTTTTCAAAATTTTCATAAACAATCGCATATTTGGTCAAAAAAAATTTTCCATCGGAACGAAAATGGATTCTCGCTCGCATCCAATTGCAACCTAAGGTGTTTGCTTACAATGGCTATTCTTTGCTGTTTGGATCATAGAAGGAGACAACACCAATGTACACAAAATCAAACAGTTATGTTAGAAGAAACAAGAAGATAAAAAAATCCTTCAAGAATGGGCTCTGTTTACTGCAATATCTCCCCAATCATTTCAGCTTTTGTTTTTTTTTTTTTTTTGTTTTTTATATCCTCTGTTTGTCCGGTCCGATCAGTAAATTTCAATGACACCAATCAGAGTTTCCGGCCCGGCGACGAGTCCAAGAAGTTGAAGTTTATTAGAGCCCATCTCATGAAAATTAATAAGCCCCCTATTAAGACAATTCAGAGCCCTGATGGTGATACCATAGATTGCGTATTATCTCATGAACAGCCAGCTTTTGATCATCCTCAATTAAAAGGACAAAAGCCATTGGATCCACCCGACAGGCCAAAAGAGCACTTATCAAGAAGCAGAAATTTTCAAGAAAATTTTCAGGTTTGAAGCATGTCTAATGAATTTTGCCCAGAAGGCACTGTTCCAATTAGAAGAACTTCAGAGAAAGATGTTCTCCGAGCAAACTCTATTCGACGATTCGGGAAAAAATTAATAAGGCCTGTTCAAAGAGATACTTCCAGCAATGGTCATGAGCCCCCTTGAGTCTGGGATAGAGCTACCGTGCAAGGGTGGATATTCGGAAGAAAAGGGGCGTCAGGGTTTTCAGCTTGCTCAACAGCTGAGGAAGTTCCACGAGTACAACGGCGGATTCGAGACTGTCTCTCATCAGAGTTTATCTGAGGCTTTCAAGTTTGTGTGGCTTAAACGCTGCATTTCTTGTTGCAATGATAAAACCGAGAGAAACTCGCATGGATGGCGTTAAAAAAAAAAAAATTCAGTTGCACACGACTGATTTCTACACCTACTAGGTGGAGCTGATCTCTACACCCTTTTTCTGATAAAGAAAAAAAAAAAGGTATTTCTCTTTATTTTTTCCTTTGCTTTCATGCTGTTGATGAAGGTTTGGTTCTTATCTAGACGTGTCCAACGGTTCGAACCGAACCGGCGAACCGGCGGTTTCGAACCGTTGACCCCGGTTTCGGTTCGTTTCGGTTCGAACCGGAACCGTAAACCTTAATTTTAAGGTTAGGTTACGGTTCCAAAATTTCCAAACCGTAAACCGCCGGTTTAACCGGCGGTTTTTCTATTTTTTTTTTTTTAAAAAACTGATTGAATTTGAAATTTGAATTTTCATTTGAACTTTGAAAATTCAAATTTCAAACGGTCACTTTTGTGACCGTTTGTGGCCGGTTTTAACCGTAAACCGGCGCTTTCGGTTAAAACCGGCCGGTTTTTTGTTTTTTTGAAAATTCAAAATTTGAAAAAATTAACGGTCAAGATAATTTGACCGTTGAAAACCGCCGGTTTAACCGAAACCGCCGGTTTCGGTTAAAACCGGAGATTTTCCGTTTTTTTTTTTATTTTTTTGAATTTCATATTTTTTTCCTATAAATACCCCTTCCAATTCATCCATTTTTCCTCACACCAAATTTCTAATCTCCCAATTCTCTACATTCTCTACATTCAACTTGTTCAAGTTTAAATTCCAAGTTTCAATTTAATTTTTAGTAGTTTCATACTTTTAATTTCATTAGCTATTTTAAAAAAATGTCGAGTCGTGGAGGATCTTCCCGTCAATCTAAGGGCAAAGGTTTGGCGTCCGGCTCCGAGCAACAACCACCACCACCACCACGTTTTGATGAAGCTTTCGATTTGAGCGAAGATGAAATCGAAGCTTGTTTTGCTAGTTTGCAACAAGAAGGTGAGGCTCAACCAGGAATCGCAATCGCCAACTCAAACTCAAAGTCGCGAGCTCGCCACTTAGATCCGATATTTTTTGGTTCATTTTAAAAAATTCCGGATCCTACAACTGGCGGTTTCAAAGTTACTTGCAATTATTGCACTAATTCCTACAAGATTAGAGGAGGGGGCGGTTATGGGACGTTCACGAACCACCTCAACAAAAAACATCCGGATAAAGTTGGGCTAGATCGTGCTCAAACACAACTAAAGCGGGATTCACGGGTTCTTCAACGGTATGGAGTCTTCTTCTTCTTCTTTATTTAAATATACCGATATAAATGCTAGAAAAGAGAGGTTTTATTTGTTAGTGGTATGTCACTCCTTTTAACTTTGCCGATAATAAAAAATTTGAAACGTATACTAGGCGTGCTTTTAACCCTTTTGCTAATAAAATTTCACGTTCTACATTGACTCGCGATATTAAAAAAAACAGTTTGTGAATTTAAGTTTCAATTAATTAACTCATTTGCTAATTTACAAACAAAAGTTTCAATTTGTTCGGATGTATGGAGTGATCATTGGCAAAGAAGTTTTTATATGGGAATTACTTGTCATTGGGTTGATGATTCATGGACTTTGCAAAACGCGTTTAATTGCATATAGAGATTTTAATGTTGAACATACCGCTATTAATATTTCTCATAAAATTCATACTATTTTACAAGAATATGGCTTAGTTACAAAAATTTTTTCAATTTCATTTGATAATGCTAGTGCTAATACGGCTAGTTTACCATCACTTATTAATATTTGTGAACCTTCTATTGGTGGTAAATTTTTTCATGTTCGTTGTATATGTCATATTATTAATTTATGTGTTCAAGATGGTTTAGCTACTTTAAAAGAAGAAATTGCACCTATTAGAGATGCGCTTTTATATTTATCAAGATTTTCTTTTTTTGAAAAAATGGGCGAGATATTGTAAAGAAAATAATTTATACCCAAGAAAATTCTGCCCGATGTGCCAACTCGTTGGAATTCTACATATAAAATGATAAATGATAGTTATGCATATAGAGAAGCTTTATGTTCATTTTTTGCCGATCAACAATGTGGCATAGTTTTATTTCCCAATCAATGGGATGCATGCTCTAATTTATGTCAACTTTTAAAGGTTTTTAAAGATGCTACCGTAGAATTATCCGGTGTTTATTATCCTACATCAATTTTAGTTGTAGATCGTTGTGTTAAAATTGCACTACTTTTTAGATCTCTCATGCCTTGTGCTACTATAGGACCAACTATTGCCCAAATGAGATTAAAATGGTTAAAATATTTCACTTATATTCCTAATGTATTTTAGTTGCAAAAATATTAGATCCTAGAGTAAGATTAGATGGTTTAGAAGAATTGTTAGGAATATATTATGATGCTTTGTTTCCTATTAAAGAACATGGCACTCCCATTCCAAGTGTTGTAGTAGAGAATGCTAAACAATGTTTATATGATATTTTTAAAGAATATTCAATAAAATTTGGTGATAGTTTTAGAGGCTCATCTAGTTCTGCTATTTCTACACCCGATGTTGAACATACTAGTGATATTGGTACGTTTAATGAGGCGTCGGTATTTGCACCATTAGATAATTTTTATGACGCGAGGATACCAAAACGTTCTAGAGGAGGCGCGACCCCTTATCTTGAATTTGATACATATTTTGCATCTTCTTTTGATTATACTGAATTTGTAGTAGGGAATTCAAAGTTCGATTTGTTAAAGTGGTGGTCAAAGAGGTCTTCCTCTTTTCCTATAGTAACTTTAATTGCGAGGGAAATATTAGCCATTCCTGCCTCAACCGTCTCCGTAGAGCAAGCATTCAGTGAGAGAGGTTATATTCTGGATCCTAGACGATCTAGATTAACAGTAGAAAGTCTAGAGGCTCAAGTATTGCTCCACGATTGGACAAACGCCGAGGTACGTGAGCAACACGTCGATTTTGATGATTTCGAAGAAAGCGATAATCTTGATACCGATTCAAGCAACGGGTCACAAAATAATTGAAGAATCACGTTGCCACTTGCCACCTTCCCTAAAGTAAGTAAAAGGTAAGAGAACTACGTAGGGTTTTGATTCCTCTATGAGGATACGTAGGCAATTTTATTTCAATATTCAAAGTTAAATTTCAAATTTTTAACTTAGAATATTAAAATAAAACTCAAACCCATTTCTTTTTTTTCTTTTTTCCTTTCTTTGTGGTTTGTACTTTGTACTTTGTAATTTAAATTTTATACAAAATTGTATTAACTTGTAATTTTATTTTTAAATTGTACTTTGGAATTGTAATATATTAGAATTTTTCATTTTGTAAATTGTAAGTTGTAATTTTACTTTTAAATCAATAAAATTATTTTTTGTGTTACTCAATTTCATTTCCTTCATCAATTGTGTTAATTTATCAATGGTGTTAATTTATTAATATTAAAAACTTAAAAATTCAAAAAACAAAAAAAGAAAAAGAAAAAACCGGCCAAACCGGAACCGGCGGTTCGGAACCGGAACCGGAACCGAAACCGTCTATAGGACGATTAGGTTCTGGTTCCACCCTTTGGGCGAACCGTAACCGGCGGTTCGGAACCGTTGGACACGTCTATTCTTATCCCTATGGAAATTGGTGAAATGCTGAATTATTTGTAGGAAAATAGTAGTATTTCTTCCAGTACAATTTATATGAATCGAAAAATCCCGAATCGACAAAAATTTGCAAAGAAAACAAAATAAAAATTGCTCGAATCATGTGTTCAACACACTATCCTTAAAACAGATTTGTCCCCTATTCTGGACGTCTATTTCCCAAGATAAGACGAGAAAACCGGATTACCTATTCCGTGAATCGAAAAATTATGCCGAAAATTATCACCAAAAATTACAAAAGCTTTAGGGGAGAGATGAAAATTTTGTGTTTGATTTGTTTTGTTTTTACAAATGGAAAATAACCCATATTTATAGGCAAAATTTTGTCTTTTACTATTCATAAGGTCAAATTGGCCTTTACTATTTAAAAAGTTAAATAAGTAATTTTATTCAACTTGGACTCAAGTTGTTCATCAACTTGTCCAACAATCCCCCACATGAAGAAAATTACTAAGATACAAAGATTTGGTGATAAATTCAACAGTTGAATCCTGCATAGGATAGGTAGGTGTAACCCCTTTGAACCTTCCCTTGTGAAAGCATATTTACCTTACTAGCTGATCAGTAGACACAATGTCCTTGAACTGTTCTGCCTTTTGTGTAAACGATGGTATACCTCACACAAGATTCTTCCTAACATACTTCAGTTCTCATGTTTATGTTCATTCATGGACCTGAACATATGTCTGGTTCTGCAAGAGGTTCTAAGAATTGAGCCTCACACAATTCTCTTCGAAGCGGCCCCACTTCTCTCTCACATAGGTGATTCTCATTTAAGATAGCCCGTACTACCCTGCTCAACTTACTGATGCACAAGAATCATTAAAAGCCAAATTGCTTATCCTCTTCTCCACGGGCATCACTGTTAAGGAATGGACAAGGGATAACTCCCCCACAGTGATCATATAGTCTTTTTACAACTAGGTTGTCCCTTTGAACCTAGATCTTGGGATCTCCAGTCAACTAGGTTGGGTTTCCATTGTATCAACTCATTTTTCTGGAGGCTTAAGTCTCATTCCTCTTAATGATTTCACAACTAGCTCCCGATTCAACCCTTTGGTTAATGGATCCGCTAAATTATCCTTTGACTTCACGTAGTCAATAGAGATAACACCAGTTGAGAGTAGTTGTCTAATGGTATTGTGTCTACGACGTATGTGTCTAGACTTACCATTGTACATATTGCTCTGCGTGCCCTACCAATAGCAGATTAATTTGTCACAATGTATACAAATTCTTTGTACGAGGTTTAGGCCGTTTTGGAATATCTTCTAAGAAATTTGAAGCCATTCGACTCTTCTTCACCACACTTGTCTAGAGCAATAAACTCAGACTCCATTGTAGACCTTGCTATAACTGTATGCTTAGAAGATTTCCATGATATTGCTGCACCTCCTAAAGTGAATACAAATCCACTTGTAGACTTAGAGTCTTTAATATCAGATATCCAATTAGCATCACTATATCCTTCAATAACAGGAGGATATCTTGTATGGTGCAACCCAAAATCACGAGTATATCTTAAATACCGTAGTATTCTCACTATCCTTTTCCAGTGGTCATGCCCTAGATTACTCGTGTATCTGCTCAATTTACTCACTGCATAAGCAATGTCTGGTCTTGTACAACTCATTAAGTACATTAAACTTCCTATGACTCGTGAATATTCAACTTGAGACACAGCCTCACCTCTATTCTTTGATAGATGTTTGCTTGTGTCTATCGGAGTTCTAGCTAATGGCGTGTCATCCTTACTAAATTTTTCTAGAATCTTATCCACATAATGTGACTAATTAAGTGTTAGTCCATTTGAAGCTCTAGAAATCTTTATTCCGAGGATCACATCAGCTAAACCCATATATTTCATGTCAAACCTCGAGTTTAACATATCTTTTGTGGATTTAATTATATTAGCATGTCATCTACATAAAGACATAAAATGACATAATCATTTCCAATCTCTTTAACATAGACACATTTATCACATTCATTTATTTTAAATCCACTTCTTTAGCAGTTTTCGTTGAGCTATACACGTCTGATGAATGCAAGGTCATTCATGACATAATTTCTACACAAGAAATTAGCATGTATCCAAGCATCCAAAGCATTAAATGCTTGTGCATCAGTCTTATCCTCACTAAGTTGTGGGTGATCTTTCTTCAAGAACTGTGTCAAGTTCAATATGGAAGTAGAAAAATATTTGTAGGTCCCAAGGGGTGTAAGTGTAAGGTTTAGAAGGGGGGGTTGAATAAACCTTACCATATTTTTGATTTAGTCTTTTTAAATCTACAGAGTTGATTCTACACAATTTGTGTCCTTGATGGGGACGATCGAATTAGTCACTCGGTAGAGTTAATCTCTCAACAGACTTCGATTGAGTTGTTGATGGAGTAACTCATTTGTTGGCTATAATTTGACTCAATTTGTGGTTTTATTTTCAGCGGAAGACTTAACACCCTTAAGTTTGATTAAGCAAGATTTTAGAGCTTGATTTAGTACTTATAAATTATCAAATGGATAGCAAATTTATCGTGAGATATAAGCGAGTTAAAAGTGCAGGAATTTAAATCTTTGAAATGTAAATGACACAAGTAAAGTTTTTATAGAGGTTCGAAGATGGGGTAATTCTTCTACTCCTCTCTTCTCCAACTCTGGAGGAATCCACTAAGTAATGATCGGTTTACAAAGTGGTAGCGATCCGGATACAAGTCTTGATCACAACGGCCGACTTGATCCTTAGGGACTCGGTCTGGAGACGCCTTGATCACGGCTAGCTTCTCGTGCGACTCGGCTTCTTCACAGGGCATTTGCCTTGTTACTCTGACTCACTTGCTTAAGCTCTTTGGATTTGATCACGAAGCCCTCCAAAAGCTTAAGACTTGGTTCAACCTTGAACCTTTCTACAATCCTTCCGGAATGTAGACCCCTTTGTTTTCAAAAGTTTCCTCTTCAAGCGATAGAAGTTCTCTCTTTTCTTCACGGGTGAGTGTTGGATTGATGTACTTTGTAATGTAGGCTTGAGGATTGAGAATGTTTCGAGTTTTTCGATGTACTTGTATATCTCGCGTGTGTGTCATCTTTTTTTTTCTCAAACAAACTCCTCGAGTCTTTTATAGTGAACTTTCAAAAATTTGCCCGTTGAAGAGATAGGCTTATTTTTGAAAGTCACTTTTGCGTCGTTGGCTTAGTTCTTGGAATTGCCGTTTCCTCGTATGAATTGTTCTTTCACCTTTTCGAGTTCGACACGGTGTAGTGCTTCCCATTGGTTCATTCCTTTTGCACGCTTCCGGGGGTGAGCACTCCAAGAAAGGTGGTATGGAGATATTACTTGTTTAAGTAAATCTCTTGATTTACGTGCAACGGTTCTTTTGATTATCTCGACTTGATTGCATTTCCTTGCTTTCCCTAGGTGACTTAGAGTCGACTTCCAATCATGGATGACTCTCTTGTCACTTCAACTTGAGACTTGGCTTTTCTTGAGTTGACTTGGTCGATGCTCCACTCTGTTTGTATCTCACCGCTTCTTGATAGAGTTCCGTCTACTCTTCTTTGCCATACTCATTTGTCTCGCAAAGAAAGTTTTCCTTCCAGTCTTGATTATCTTCTTGCATGTTAGGGCGTAGGCGACTTAACTCGGCTTGGCCAACTCTATTTATTACAATGCATTTTACAACAAGAATTGGGGTGCCAACTTTCTATTCTAAGTTTTACATGGCATTCATCAAAATCTAACCAATAAAATTCCTAACAATTTCCCCCTTTTTGATGATGCCAAAACTTAAACCATACAAAGATGCAAATAACAAAGATACATACGGATAGTGTATTGACATAGAATGTATCGTGAGAATCAATCTTTTTATTGATCATATCATTCTTGTACTTAACACAATGTTGTTTACAAGGTGTATCGAGTATATAATTGTCTTCAAAGAAAATTTAGTTTTATTACGAGAAGACTTACATTGTATGTATTTACATAATAAAATACACGAAGGGTTGACAAAGACAACACTTCATCTCCTTATTTGTCTCCTTCTTTCATCTTGATCAAGCATCTTCTTCTCTTCTTCTCTTCTTTCGTCATCATTTTTTCTTTTTCTTTTCATATGCCTTCCGGCGGCTTCATCTTTTCTTAATCTTTCTGTCTCTCCCGCCATGTTTGAGTTTGTCTCTTGTTTTCTTCTTCTAATCTCTTTGCATACTCGGCAGATGTTAGATTTAGCCACTTTTAAATTTGCCACTTGGTCAAGCCGCCCAGAGATCCCTCCTTTCTTCCCCTGGATCTACGTATTCAATATTCTTGGGCGAGGCCAGGTGCAAGCTTCTTCCTCCCTCTTTGCTTTTTCCTCTACCTGGGCGTATCTTTGTCTTTGGGGTCTTCTTCTTCCGGTGAGTGACTAGCGGAGTGACGTGAAGCAGAGCGATCGCTTAGAAGTCTCTTTGCTGTCGGAACTTCTTCACATAACGCGAGACCCTTTTCCCAAGACAAGTCCCAAGCTTGAGCCATAGACATATTTGCAAAATATCCTCGGATTCGAGCGTTTTAAATTCATCGACCGATCGCGGCTCTGTCCGACATACGAGATGGCATAAGTGTCTCTGTCAACCATTTGGAATGCCTCCATGTTCTTTCAAGATGTTCATCACCCGGCATCCATTCTTCCTTCCACTTCCTTCATCCCCGCTTCAATTGCTTTTCTCTTCTCGGCCATAGATACAAAGCAGAGTGTTGGAGTGGCGAGAGTCACTGGGAGTTTTCGCTTATAATGTCATTTGTGTGAGGACCTTGTTGGGGGTTTGTGCAATCATCAATATTACATCTCACGATCCTTCCCCCTCAACAAGCTTTCCTTTCTTTCGTTTCAAGACTTCCTCGAGTTGATTTTCCCTTCTCATTTGTTCTTCTTAGTCGCTCCTTTCTTTTTCCGACTTGATTTTTTTGCTTTAAGGTATTCCTCTTCCCCTTTTTGGCATCATCAAATGATAGAGGAACCCCAGGGAACATCTTTGGCAAGCATGAAATCGAGCTGCGGATAGTCGAGTTCTACTTCAAGTCATTTGCGTTGTATGCAAAGACGAATTCGGTCGAGTAGCGTTGGATTCTTTGAAATCACTTCATCTCGGCCATGAGAAGGCTGAATTTTCTAGTCATGTGTTCTTCCAAACGTTGTATATCATTTGTATTTTGCTCACGCAGCAGCCTTGATTTCGGCGGTGTGAGCTTCTTCACATATGCTCAATGTGTTCTCTCGCCTTCTTCGTTTTTGCATCGGCATTTTCACTCTCCACACAAAGAACTTGTTGAACGAGTTACGAAGTATCTCACCTGTTCCACACGCATTGATTCTGCTTTGTTGCCACCATTCCCTTATCATTTGTGATGCCTCTCAAGTCGGTTTGTAAGGTTGGCATCTCTGTTGTCGTCGCATGTCCAAAGAGGCTCGATGCCTCTCCATCCGTTCAACCTCGCCAAAGAGTGCCTTGAACACTTTCGAATTTGGTGATTCTTCATTGCGGTGATGGCCATCTGACGTCAAAATCAAAATCAAATTTGAACAATGGTGCTTGAGTGAAAAACGAGGAGGTGGTGTGATAGCGTGCTTGTTCGTTTTTTCGACTCTTCGTGGAGTTCCGGTATTTCAGTGAAAAAGGAAAAGACTCTCTACGAAGGATTCATCACCGCCAACCGGAATCTGTTTGATGATGAGTGGTGCGCGGGCGGTTCTTTTGGGAATCGATCCTGCTGCGGCTTGAGGAGCTGCTTGTGATGGTCTCTTGTTGAGTGGGTCTTGTTGTGAAGTGGACCCGCTTGCCGAGCCTCGGTTGTCTTAACGACTTCGTTGGTCTCGGTGATTTTTCCATTTCGATGGCGGTCCTCGGCCTTATCGAGCGTCATCGGACGATGATGATATTTCGATGGTGGCTCATCATCAAAGTTAAAAGTTTGACGAGTAGTCTTGGGATCGAGACTTGCTCGTGCTTGGAACACCCGCTTGGTGAGTCTTTTGGATTTGTCATGGGGGATGACTCGGCTTCTTCTTCGCCTTCCGATCCCGGAAAAGTGACATCGGGGTTGTCCTGGGAATCATGAAGTGCTTGATCTCCTTCTCGAGATGGGTCGATGATAGCGGGAGGGATGTTCTCTACTTGACTTCTTTACCCCAGGGAAGTCTCAACCTCCCGTGGGCCTTCATTACCTCCGGCGGTCTCTCTGGCTGCGAGGCTGGTCCTCCCTTTCGGCAGTGTCGGTATGTCTTAGGGTCTTCTACGATGGCATCCATATGAGTCTCAACCCCATGGATTGCACTTTCATCGCCAGTGTTAACTCCCGGTACATTCCTTCATGTGCCTGTTGCATCACAGCGTCATTAGCCTTGAGCGATTGGCACCTCGGTGAGACAGTCTCAATCATGCGAGCTTCGTTGATGGCAACTTGTTGTTCTTCTTGTGATTTTAATTTCTCTTCTTCGCCTCCTTGATTCGTTGTGGAATCATCTGCAGATCCTCCGACCTTGCTGCGGTGGAGGATTTCCCCCTCGGTGGCGCACCGGTGAGTGACTTGGAATGGGGTCACTCTTCTCCAAACTCATTGTTTCGATTGATTGTTCGTAGTTGGGGCGGTGGTAGCACACCTTCAATAGGGGTTGGCTCGATTTGGGGTCCCCACTAGCCATTTCATCGCCGACTCCCTTATTTTTTCTTACGAGTGGTGAAGGGAAGTGGTAAGAACAACAACATTGGCTATTTCTTTGAACCACTCCCATTGGATCGATTTCGGTGTGTTCGGAGGACTCTCCTGGCCCCTCCATTAGTCTTTGCTCGTGAAGGATTCTTGACTCGTGCAATGCTTGCTGCATTGCAACTCTTACGGCGGCAAAGAAGCATTCTGCAGTTCCTCGTCAGCATCGAGAGAAGACATCAAGAGAGGATGTGTGTGTTCGTGGTCGGGAGATAGGCGGATGCTTGCCTTCTCACGTGCTTCGGCTTCTTCTTGACTTGCTTTTCTCTCCCCCTGTCCTTGTAGATCCGCAGGATGTTTGTGCGATTGTCTTCATCCGTACAGCTGGGAGCACATGAGTTAATCAAGGAAATTTAGCGATTCCTCTTCTTCTTCTATGAACTCGGGCCGTTGGAACTGTTCCTTGACTTGCTCAACTTCCATTTCCTCCACTCACGCAGACGATTTTGGATGTCCGGGTAAGGTGGAGATAGGATCATTACATCACTATTCTGCTTTCGCAGTTCTTCTTGTGCTTCATTTGTGTGAGCTACAGTGTGTCTTGAGTTGCCTCTCTGGCGATCGCCTTCAAGAGACTTGGTTGTTTCATCAACTACATCCGGAGACTCTACTTCTCCGAGTAGTCTCCGGTATTTATGCTAGCCGAGTAATCGGCTTTGGTTTCTCCGATTCGGATCGCTTGACTATTCTTCTGCGTCTCTGGTTTGTACCAGGGGAATTTCAGTTGAGAGATGTTGTCCTCTCGAGTCTTGTGCGGTAGGGCCGGTCTTGGTGTTTGTTTCGAGAGCTGGCCGTCTTGGCTTGTCGGTTCTCCTCCTTTTGACGATCGGAGAAGGTATTTGTGAGTCCTTCTCGACCGGCCGCTGCGGCGGGAGACACACTGGCTGGGGCAGTGACTCTGCAGGGGGGAGCATGTTTGGTTTTCTTTCTTTGCAGGGCGTGATCTTCTTGGCACTGCAGGGCGCTTTCTTCTTAATTTCGGAGAGGAAACAGTTGTATCTTCGGGTGGTGATTCCCCCTCATCGGTGTCGCTCTCTTGGCGTAAGCTCGCTTCGAGCGCCCGAGAGAGGTTAGCTCGAACATCCTCTTGTTAACATGGAATGCCTTCCCATGTCTAAGAGGGACTCCTTTCACCTCCAATAGCCGGCCAATCACCAGGCCATATCCTAGGGATCCTCCAAATGAACCATCTTCTTTGAAGGACTTGTTCCCCACGTTAAGCGAGTCTGACAGACAAACAAACTCGGCCAGATTGATCTTCTTTTCTTCGATGATTGCGGCCATTTACAATCGCTTTGCCTTTGTGATTGGTCAAAGTCGCCAAATTTGATGTCGATACATTTGGCAACTATGTCCAACAACTTATGATAATCCTCCTTCGTGATCTCTTGTTTCTTGTGTATATTATTTTATCGGCAAAGTCGGACTTGGCTATTTCTTTCGGCGTCCACCAAGTTTACGTCGGCTTCTTTAATCTCGGATGCTCTTGGCTGGTAGTGAGCAATGTTTCACCAAATCCTTAGAGAGATAGTCACCGCTTTCCGTGAACAGATGACTTGATTCCTTCATCGTGAATCTCAAGCATTCACGAGGGTGCGACCTCCTCCATATAGGTCATCGGATATTCTAGTGTTAGAAACGGTTTTAGCCCGGGACGTTTCCAACTTCTCGGCGATTTTCTTCACCAGGGTGTCGTCGGACCCCGCTTCACCATTCCGTCGAAATCCACCGTCGAACCGGTGTGGATTTGCTTTCCTAACTTGGTAAAGTCATAAGTTGGTGCCATTTCTCGGGATTATATCAAGGAAAAACTCGAGAAATTGACTTGAAGATCGATAGGGTTTCGAGAGTATTTCGCTTTGCTTTTGAGAGAAAAGAGATGAGCAGTTTTTAGAAGTGTGAGAGAGAAACGGACGAAAATGGTTTAAATATGGTTTATGAAAGGGACGTGCGGCGGTTTTGAATTGTGATCGAAATCAACGGCTTGGATTTCGTGACGCCTATAGAGCATTTCACGTCTCGTATTTAATGCGGCAAAGCATTTATATCCAATCATAAGCTTGGTGTGCGGCTTTATGTCCTGTACACATCATCATTATGTTGGCGTGTTCCTTAAAACATTCCCGCTAAGTCAAACGATTGCGTTTTTGTCACTTTGCTCATAAGTTATTGACTTATCTCTTAGCCGATTTAACTCTACTCCTCACAGTTCTCTTAGCGACTCGGCTATCACCGACTTCGGTGTAGTGTTTTCCGTCTGGTGATTCTTGGTGATTTATGTTTTCACTCCTTTTCCCCTTTTCTTACATTTCCATTTCTCTTCTTTAATTTGTGCGAGTGTCACCACTCAATTAACCCCAACTCATGTTTGAGTTCTTCAAATCTTGACTCACATAATGGTTTTGTGAAGATGTCGCCTAGTTGTTTATCGGTTGAGATATATTCCAATATAATGTCCTTCTTTTTCAACATGATCTCTTATGAAGTGATATCGACATCAATATGTTTTGTTCTTGAGTGCAACACAGATTTTGAGTGATTGCAATGGCACTTGTGTTATCACACATGATTGGAATTTCTTTTTCTTCAACTTCATAGTCTCTCGATTCTTTGTCTCATCCATAGGACTTGGGCAACAATTTTGCCCCTTGACTATGTATTCGCCTCAATTTTGTAGAGGTGGCTATTGAGTTTTGCTTTCTTGCTAAACCAGAAATCACTGTTTCCTAGCATTTGACATGTGCCTGAAGTGCTCTTTCTCGTCAACTCTCGCATCCAAAGATAGTCGACCGAGTAGCCAATTAGCTTGAATCCACCTTCCTTGGATACCATAGGCCTACTTCTTGGCTTCCTTTCAAGTATCTCAATATTCTCTTAGCCTTTGTCATGTGGCTCTCTTTTGGAGCTTGATTGAAATCTTGCACATACACCTACAAACAAAGGTGATGTCCGGGCTCGCTAGCCGTGAGATAGAGCGTTGATCCAATAAGTGCTCAGTATCTTGTTTGATCTACGAGGCTTGCCATCCGCATCCATGTCCATTTTGATCGATGTGTTCATTGGTATTTTTATAGAAGACTTCTCCTCCATACCAAACTTCTTCATTAAGTCTCTGGTGTATTTTGTTTGACTTATGAAGGTTCCATCCTTCAAATTGTTTCACTTGGAGTCCAAGGAAGAATGTCACTCTCCCATCGTGCTCATTTCAAATTTACTTTGCATGAGGTTTGAAAATTTTTCACATGACTCTTTGTTAGTGGATCCAAAAATAATGTCATCCACATATATTTGAACAAGCAAAAGATACTCTTCTTGTCTTGAATTACGAAAAGTGTTCTATCTACTTTTCCTTTTGTGAATCCATTTTCGTTAGAAATTGTGACAGGTGTCATACCATGCTCGGGTGCCTGTTTCAATCCATACAGGGCCTTTTTGAGTTTGTATACCTTGTCTCCAAGAGTCTTCGCTCAAATCCCGGAGGTTGTTCAACATACACTTCTTCTTCCAATAAACCATTTAGGAATGCACTTTTTACATCCATCGATATACAATGAAATTCTTGTGAGTCGCATAGGCAAGAAACATCCTTATAGCTTCCAATCTTGCTACGAGGGCAAATGTTTCATCAAAATCTATCCCTTCTTCTTGGCAATATCCTTTGGCTACTAGTCTTGCTTTGTTTCTTACCACGTAACCTTCCTCGTTCATCTTATTTCGAACACCCATTTGGTTCCAATAACATTTTGATGTATGGGTCTTTGCACTAATTCCCATACTTTATTTCTTTCAAACCGATTGACTTTCTTCTTGCATAGCTTGAATCCAATGTGTGTCATCCAATGCTTGTGACACATCTTTTGGCTCTATTTGCGAGATGAAGCATGTGAACATGCCTTCTTCTTTGAGTTCGGATCTTGTTTTGACACTTTCTCTTATATCTCCAATGACAAGTTTCGTGGATGGTCTCTCGGCCCATCTTACATCAAAGTTGGAGTAAGTTAGCGGATTGATCGACTTGCGGTTTGTGTTGGTGTGGTCGACTCTCTCGTTATCACTTAGCCGCAAATTTTCCATTGTTTTTGAGATTGACTATCTCATCTTCTTCGAATTGATGATTCGGCTTGACTTGACAAAGGGACTCTTCGTATGGTTGGATGATTCATCTTATCGGTGACTCTTCAATGTCTTCTCCATTTACATTTGGCTCATCGAATACTACATGAATGGATTCCTCTGTAACCATAGTTCTTTTGTTGAGTATTCTCAGAGGATTTGCTTTCACCGGTGAGTATCCTAAGAAGATACCTTCATCGCCTTTAGCATCAAAAGCCTTTAGGTTGTCTTTGCCATTGTTGTGGATGAAGCATTTACATCCAAATATTCTCAAATATGCAACATTTGGTTTTCTTCGATCCGGATCTCATAGGGAGTCTTTGTCATTTTGTCTATTTATCATACATCTGTTTTGGGTGTAGCAAGTGTGTGTTGATTGCTTGACCAAAATCTTTTTGGTAACCCCGCTTGCCTAACATGGTCTTGCTTCACGCTTCTTTGAGGGTTCTTCCTTCTTTCTCGCAACTCCATTCTCATTGTGGAGTTCTTCTCAGCCGATAGTTCATGACCAATACCATTCTCAATACAATCGAGTTATTATTCCATTGACAAACTCGGTTCCTCTATCCGATCTTATTTTGATAATGGTTTGACTCTTCTCATTTTGAATCCTCTTCATCATTTGTGGTAGTTTTTGTAGAGTTTCTTTCTTCTTGCACATGAATATTGTCCATGTATATCTTGAGTAGTCATCTACTACCACCAAGGTGTATTTCTTTCCACTTATCTTTCATTTGGTTCCTTTGGGCCAAATAGATCCATATGAAGTAGATGCAATATTCTTGTTGAGGATGGGCATGTCTTTTCTTTGAATGATGACTTGATTTGCTTTTTCCTTCGACATGCATCACATATACTCTCCTTCTTGATATCGAGTCCGGAAGTCCTTCTACAAGATGACTTCTTGCCACTTGTTAAGAGTTTTGAAATTCAGGTGACTCAGTTTTTGTGCCACAAAAACCAACTTGATTCAATTTGTACTCTTTGCTAGTAGACATGTCTTTGGGTGTTGCGTTGACCAATCCACTACATACATATTTTTCTCGTCTACATCCTTGCAAAGACCACTTCATTTGATTCAGATTTCTTTGATTTGGCATATACCCATGTTGAATCCAACATTGTAGCCCTTGTCACAGAGCGATCGATACTCGTAAGTTGAAGTTGAGTCCTTCAACATATGCAACATCCGTGATTTCTAATCCATTCCTCTTGATGGATCCAATGCCTCTTATTTCACCGGGAGCTTCATTTCCCCCAAATATGACTTTTGCTCCTTTGACTTCCTTGAATTTTGACATGATTTCTCTTATTTCTGTCATATGTCCGGAACAACCACTATCCATGTACCAGGTTCCTTGGCACTCGGTTGTTCTGAACCCGCAATCAAGGAAATTAAGTTTTAGGTACCCATACTTGTCCGGGTCCCGAGGGGTTAGAGTTGTAAGATGATCCAACCAACCTATAGCCAAATGTTTTGACTCTAAGGGGTTGCCATCTATCGATGCCATAATCATAATCAATCCTGGCAAATTGCTTGGGGATTCTAGGTTCATACAAATTGTCTCTTTTTGTCGTATGCCTGCATATGTGTTTTAGCAATTGCCTTCCTTGGGTAATTGTGGTGTCTTTGAGTGTAGTGCTTAGGTGCATATGTGTCTTTGATGAAAGCTCTTATGCTTTTGGAATGGCCTTTTTTGAGTTCTAGGCCTTTGCCATTTGGGCTTATATTCCATAAGTCGTGGCGATAGTTCACATTATTCCAATCAGCTTGGCTTGGATATTTTCTACCATCCCCATCATATGTATTTCTTTTATGGATTTTTCGGGGTTTTGGTAGCTCGCTTCTTTTTTACGAGTATTTTCTGTTAGGAGTTTTCTTTGAGGACTCATTTGAATCTCTTCTCTCACTGTCCTTTCAAAGACACTCAATCGGTCATTTTCCTTTTCCTTTGTAACCAAGGCCAGTTTGCTTAGTATTGTGCTTTGGAGTGAATGTGTGTGCAACATTTAGAGTTTTGGATTTTTCGGACTCTTCATGACTTGAAGATCCTTTTTCCGAATTACTCTTGAGGTTTGACATAGCACAGAGGAGTTAAATCCTAAGCCTGTCTTGTCTCCACATTCTCTTTGACTCATAATAAGATCATCCAATGATTTAGATGCCTTAGTGAATGAAACAATAACATTCTTGAGGTCATTCTCCCTCTTTTCTATAGCGCAATTTCGGTATTAATTTAGCATTTTCAGCCTTTAACCTTTCATTCTCAACGACTATTTGACTTAGAGTACTCGGCTCCTTAGTCACTTTGAGTTTTGACTTTTGAGTAGGTGTTTTCCTCATTCAATAGTGTGTATGAGGATTTAATGTGTTCAAAATCTTTCATCATTTTGCCTAATGAATCATAAAGATCGAGTGGGTGATGAAGTGTTTGTGTCTGTCACTATCACTAGTGTCCGAGTTTGTTGAGTTAGATTGTACCTCATCTTCTTGATTAGGTTGATCTTGTTCTTTGGCCATCAAGCGGATCGGGCTTCTTCTTGAGTCACTTGAATAGTCACTTCATGCTCTCTCTCAATCATTTGTCTCCCTTGACTTTTTATTTCAGTGATCTCTGTGACCATCATTGCCTTTTTCCTTTCTTGTCTTCTTTCTCAAGATCTTTCTTTCTTCTTCATCCCCTGTCTTGTTGACTACAGGATATGAGCGATCAATGGCATAGTGACCTGGTTGTCTACAGTTCCAACATAGATATTGACTTTTTGATCGACTCTTTCTATTCTTGAGTTGTCGCCCTTTGATACTCAACTTTTTGATGATCTGTTCTCTTGGTTGGCCTGTCTTCCCTTGATTTGGAGGGAGCCGAGTGTCTTACGGAAGATTCACCCTTTTCTCTCTTGTAGTTCTTGTTAAAGAACTTGTTAAATCTTTTAACCATCGGGCTATTTCCGGGTCGGGTCAATTGCCTCTTTGATCTCACTCTCTTCCCATCTTTGACAATTAAAATTGTTTTGGGGTCTGTTGTCTCTTCCTCTGGTCTTTTCTTCTCTCAAACTCGTAGGCTTTGAGGTCCGAGAATAACTCATGATTGGATGTCTTTGATAGGTCCATGGAGTGTCTCGGTGCCATGACCTTCATTTCCCATTCATTTGGAAGGCTTTTTAGGATCTTCATACACATTTCTTCGTGTATATTCCTTTCCAAGTGTAGATGACTCATTTGTGATTTACAGAACCGAGCGTCTAGTTGATCCAGGTTCTCTCCCGAGATCATTTTGAAGTTTTCAAATTTTTGTACCGCCACCGATAATTTGTTTTCTTTGATTTGCTCGAGCCTTCACAAATCAATGTCAAACTTGTCCCGCATTTCTTTAGCCGTTTTGCATGATTTGACTTTGTTGAACATGGCTTTGTCCAAGGTTTTGTAGAGGATGTCCTTGGCTACATTGTCCAGGTTGTATCTTTTTTGTCATCATTTGTCCACTCGTTCTTGGTTTTTCAACCATGACTCGTCCGGGAGCGGCATCTTCTTCTCCTTCACCGCAACTCTTTAAATTTTGTGTTCACCTTTAATATTTGCAGAGGCCCATCTTCTATCACTATCCACATCTCATCATGTAATGTCGATAGATGAGCCCGCATACGAATTTTCCAATCATCAAATTCTTCAATAGTGAACATAGGGATGCGTGTCAAATTTGCTTCCATGATAATGACTTTTAATAAAAAGAGTTTTGAAGGTTTAAGTACTAAAGCGAGACTTTGAAAAGTTTGGAGATCTAGTTCAAGAACGGTGCGGAGGGTTCAATGAACCAACCGCTCTCGATACCACTTGTAGGTCCCAAGGGGTGTAAGTGTAAGGTTTAGAAGGGGGTTGAATAAACCTTACCAAATTTTCGATTTAGTCTTTTTAAATCTCTGAGTTGATTCTAAATTTGTGTCCTTGATGGACAATCGAATTAGTCACTCAAGAGAGTTAATCTCTCAATGCACTCAAATTTGAAATTTGTTGATGGAGTAACTCACTTTGTTGGCTATAATTTGACTCATTTGTGGTTTTATTTTATTGGAAGACTTAACACCCTTAAGTTTGATTAAGCAAGATTTTAGAGCTTGATTTAGTACTTATAAATTATCAAATGGATAGCAAATTTATCGTGAGATATAAGCGATTAAAAGTGCGAGGAATTTAAATCTTTGAAATGTAAATGACACAAAGTAAAGTTTTTATAGAGGTTCAAGATGGGGTAATTCTTCTACTCCTCTCTTCTCCAACTCCGGAGGAATCCACTAAGTAATGATCGGTTTACAAAGTGGTAATGAGTCCAGGATACAAGTCTTGATCACAACGGCCGACTTGATCCTTAGGGACTCGATCCGAGACGCCTTGATCACACACGGTGGGCTTAAATGCGACTCGAACTTCTTCACGCAGGCAATTTGCTTTGTTACTCTGACTCACTTGCTTAAGCTCTTTGGATTTGATCACGAAGCCCTCCAAAAGCTTAAGACTTGGTTCAACCTTGAACCTTTCTACAATCCTTCATGGAATGTAGACCCCTTGTTTTCAAAAGTTTCCTCTTCAACCGATAGAAGTTCTCTTTCCTTCACGGTGAGTGTTGGATTGATGTACTTCGTAATGTAGGCTTGAGGATTGAGAATGTTTCGAGTTTTTACGATGTACTTGTATATCTCGCGTGTGTGTCATCTTTTTTTCTCAAACAAACTCCTCGGTCTTTTATAGTGAACTTTCAAAAATTTGCCCGTTGAAGAGATAGCTTATTTTTGAAAGTCACTTTGCGATCGTTGGCTTGCGATTCTTGGAATTGCCGTTTCTCGTATGAATTGTTCTTTCACCTTTTCGGAGTTCGACACGGTGTAGTGCTTCCCATTGGTTCATTCCTTTTGCACGCTTCACGGGACTCGAGCACTCCAAGAAAGGTGGTATGGAGATATTACTTGTTTAAGTAAATCTCTTGATTTACGCTGCAACGGTTCTTTTACGATTATCTCGACTTGACCGCATTTCCTTGCTTTCCCCAGGTGACTTAGAGTCGACTTCCAATCATGGATGACTCTTCCGTCACTTCAACTTGAGACTTGGCTTTTCTTGAGTTGACTTGACCGATGCTCCACTCACCGTATATCTCGGATGCTTCTTGAGAGAGTTCCCGTCTACTTCTTTTTGCCATACTTTTTGTCTCTCACAGAGTTTTCCTTCCAGTCTTGATTGTCTTCTTGCATGTTAGGGCGTGGCGAATGACTTAACTCGGCTTGGCCACTCTATTTATTACAATGCATTTTACAACAAGAATTGGGGTGCCAACTTTCTATTCTAAGTTTTACATGGCATTCATCAAAATCTAACCAATAAAATTCCTAACAATATTTTCTATAGCCACTGCTTAAAATTCAAGCCGTTAAACTTTTCTGGTTTTTCACCATGATTAACCAACACATTAAGTGTGGGATTGGCTACAAAAGCCGTTGTTGGCACAACATGGTTAGACCCATCATTGTTTGCTATAAAAGCCAATGCTTGCACAATGGGGTTAGACCCACCACTATTAGATTCAGATGCCATTTCTGAAACAAATAATACAAGAAGTTTAGCACTTCGATCAATCGGAACACAACCGATAAGAACAAATTTATTAAAAATTGTTCAAATTTTTATTATAAGGCCTTGTAGTTTTCTTCCACTCCAAATAAGCACATGAAATTTATTTTATTAGTCCAAATGTTAGTCCAATCAGTCCAAACAGTCCAAAGTATAGTCCAATCGGTCCAAAAATTAGTCCAATCAGTCCAAAATATAGTCCAATCAGTCCAAAGATTAGTCCAAAATACAGTCCAATCAATTCAAATTGCACGGGTATTAATCTTTTTAGTCCACAAAAAAAATATTGGAACCAACCCAATTAATACAAGAAGTGCACTATAAACCTTTTTTAAGGTAACATCTTGTAATCATCATAATTACAATTGCCAACAGTTTCATTATGCAAATCATTTTGATTTTTTAATTTCCAACTGTCAACATCATGAAAAACATTAGAATTCAACTACAAATTTAATTACCAATTTATGGTCACAATAATTTTTTTTTCAGTATGAAAAAGAACTCGAGAACACTGGACAATTAATTAATCACTCACTACTAAGTGAATTCCAATTAGACATAAGAATGCAGGATGCAAAAGAATTACAATTTCAATTGTAAAACTTGACTTCAGTAAACACAATCCATATGAAAGTCATAAGAAATATCAAGAATCTAGAAACTTAGAAAGCCTTATTACGTCCAGTTTAGTAATCCAACTTATATGAAAAATCCAGAATACAGCTTCATAGGATTAACCGAAAGGTACCATCTTAGCAATCAATTCCATATTATAAAATACGTATAAAGTGTACTAGAAGTAAAATAATATGTTTTAAGTTTGTAGGAAAATAGTAGTATTTCTTCCAGTACAATTTATATGAATCGAAAAATCCCGAATCGACAAAAATTTGCAAAGAAAACAAAATAAAAATTGCTCGAATCGTGTGTTCAACACACTATCCTTAAAACAGATTCGTCCCCTATTTTGGACGTCTGTTTCCCATGATAAGACGAGAAAACCGGATTACCTATTCCGGCGAACTGAAAAATTATGCCCGAAAATTATCACCAAAAATTACAAAAGCTTTAGGGGAGAGATGAAAATTTTGTGTTTGATTTGTTGTGTTTTTACAAATGGAAAATAACCCATATTTATAGGCAAAATTTTGCCTTTTACTATTCATAAGGTCAAATTGGCCTTTACTATTTAAAAAGTTAAATAAGTAATTTTATTCAACTTGGACTCAAGTTGTTCATCAACTCGTCCAACATTATTTAAGAAAACAAAACTATGTCACAAGGTAAAGATTACTGTAAGTGGAGTATAGCTTTCTCAAATCCAATAATGACTAACTTCTTGAGTGGGGACCGATTAAGCATTTGCAAGCATCCTGTTTTTAATCACACTTATCAACTTCCCTTTTTATTTAATGATTTTCAAGTCTCATGATTAGGGTGTTTCTGCAAGTGTAGTGTGATTGATTTGTATTTTATGTCTTATATACATAAAATATGTGGTGCTTAACATATTGGACGTATGTGTGTATTGTGTGAAGATTTTTCTTGTTGAAATTGTTTTAAGTTTGGACGTATGTGTGTATGTGCTGTGAAGATTTTTCTTGTTTTGAATTGTGTAACCATCTCTATTTTTATTGGAACACTTTTTTATTGATAAAATCGGAATTTCAACATACATCATTGAGAACGGATGTGAATACTTTTGCCAACTACCAAGCTTAAATTAAGACTGAAAAATTGTGTACTATTGAAGCTTGAAATTATCTTAATATAGATTCACCTCTAAGAAGAGAAGAAAATCATATTTGGCTTCATATGCAATTCGTTGATTTGCCCTCATTGTATGACAAATAGCAACTTGGAGGTCATCATATTTGTTATTAGTGTTAATATGTGTCACCATGAAATGAAAAATCACTGTCATTTATTTTTGGCCCAAATATGCAAAATGGGACTATGATACTTTGTACAAATTGCTATACTATATGCTTAGTGAGAATGAGCTCATTAAGATATTGATATATCCCTATCCTTAAATATTTAAAAATGTGGGGGTGCCAAATCAAAATTTTATTGTTCGATGATTTTACTTTTGTTGAAGTAAATAGATGTGATTATATAAAATTTTGATGATCATGAGTATGTAACGATTTGTTATATGTGGATTACATGCTCACTTTTGGTACTAAATTTTATTTAATATATAAAACTAAAGAGCTAACTGCTTCTAAATTTGATGTGAGGGATATGTGGGCGAAACAAGTGTGATATTAAGTGTTAAAATCATAAGAAATGATGATATCATAATGTTAACTCAAGAACATTATGTTGAGAAACTTCTTAAGGAAGTTTGGACATTTCTATGTCAAAACTGTGAGTTAAGAAGTTTGGACATTTCAATGTCAAACCTGTGAGTACTTCTTATGATGTCAATACTCAATTAAAGGAAAATCTTGTTGATCATGTGGCTCAATCTGAGTATGCATAGATTATTGGGAGTCTGTTGCATTTGATGAATTTTTCACGTTGACATAACTTGTGTTGTGTATTGATTGAGCATATATACATATAATCCCAACAGTGATCATTGGATTGTTTTAGTCAGACTAATGAAATACTTGAGAGGTACCATGAATTATGGTATTCTTTATAGTGGATTTTCACTTTGTATTAGAGTAATTGGTGATGATAATTGAATCTCTGATTCATATGAAATTATTTGGAAGTCAACGAAACAAACTAGCATAGTTAAATCTACTATGGAGTTTGTGTTTGTTGCCTTGGAGTTAAACTAGCAATGAGGCTGAGTGGTTGAGAAATTTCTTATCATGATGTTATGTTGGATTCAAAAACCAACACATTCAGTGTTTATACATTGTGATTATCAAACAACAATTGCAAATTGAGAAAATAAAAAATGATAAAAACAGACACACTCGTCTGAGACGTGGTTTGATCAAACAACTGTTAAAAGATAGAGTAATATCCATTGATTATGTGAAGTCAGAAGAGAATTTGGCCAATCATCTGACTAAACTTTTGAGAAGAAATTAATTACTGCAACATCGAGGGGAATGAGACTTTAGCCAATTTAAGAAATTAACAGTGATGGAAACCCAACCTCTGTGATTGGAGATCCCATGAATGAGGTTTATATAGGTAATAACAAGTCACTTGTTAATTCTGCTAGCACAATAATTGATTGTCCATTCCTATGGTGTGAGAAGTGCTAGAATGCAAGTATGAGGGATGAGTTGATAAGCTCTTAATGAATTTCATATCCCTTAAGGGTGATATATTTACTTGCAAAATATACTTGATGAAATTTACCTATATGAGTGTGGAGTGGGGCCGCTCCTATGAAACTTTGGCATGTCTCTAGAGCATTCATGAATACCAGGCACGCGCATGGCCTATTAGCGCAAAACTGCATTGAACGACAAATTATTGAGAGGGTGTAACGTGACTGGTAAGATTTGAACTTACAATAAAGAGTTCTTGGTTCATAGAAGCTACAAGTTTCACCATAACTCTGTACGTTAAATCTTATCTTTCTAGGTCTGGTTCATAGTCCAAAAGACACCAGATTCGATGCATTCTACACTCATTTTTGATAACCCAACAAATCATTTCGTCTTATTCTTTATAAATATTTTAAAACATGTGGGGGATTGTTGCATAAAAGAGTGTTTTAAAATATTTCCAATCCCACTTTTCAATTTTATTTTTAATTTTATTTGTCTAGGATTCTTATCCACCCCTCTTATTTAAACTAATAATTCATTCTCTGCTTTTGGCTTGTGGAAGACATGTTAATTATACCTTTTCTTGAGCCAATCAACAAAATAAAATATTAATTGTCCTTTCCCTTATTTTATGAAACAAATGTTGGTTTCAAGCCTATTAATAACCAACTCTCATTTAGTAGAGAGATGAGAAATCAGATTAGAGGCAAAAATTCATTTCTAACTTGTTTGCACCTTGTTGGGTTTCATGTTTAATTTGTCGTTCAAAACCCTATTGAATCCTGGAGTATTACACAAATAAATCCTTAACAACAGTGCTAATTTTTGCATGCCTCAGAAATTAATCTTTCTATTTTTTGAACTTCTCAATTTTTACAACATATATATCACAGAACATTGCAGAACAACCTACTTCTACTGTTCTACAGCAACAAAAATGCTGGCAAAACTACACCTTATGATAGATCGGTCGTCCTCATACCGACTTTGTTTATACAAGATGCTCACCAATTAATAATATTGCGACTAATTAAAAAAATCAAAAAAATTGTGTGAGACAGTCGCACCGTACTACGGTGATACTTTTTGTGTAAAAAGTGATACTTTATCAGTTTGTCTGAATACATTGAGACGGTTGCACCGTGCGACGGTGATATTTTTAGTGTAAAAAGTGATACTTTGTCTGAAAATACTTATTTTATTCAGATAAAATATCATTTTTTTACACTAAAAGTATCACTATCGCACGTCGTCTCACGGTGCGGCCGTCTCACGGTGTGTCCGTCTCACAAAAAAAGGAAAAAGGAATAAAAAGAAATCAGCGAGAATATATATAAAGTACGTCAATGCAGTGAAGTACGTCAATGCAGTGCCAGACTTGAGATTTTGAGACTTGAGACGAACTTTACAATTAGTGCTCTGAAAATTAACAATAGACATAAATTCAATAAGGGTTTTACTGGCCTCAATAGAAAGGTTATTATTTATTTTTATTGGACGCAAGATATTTATGTATATAAACCCATTATTGAATAAGATTGTGACTATCCAGAAAAACAAAAGCAAAACAAAGAAATCAGTCAGAATATATGTGAAGTACCAACCAATTACCAATACGATGGCTATATGAGCATATTGTACGACCTATTACTGCGCCATCAATGAATATAAATACCCTAGTACTAATCTGAAAATAAGATGGTTATATTTACTCACTTCCAATTTTGTTTCATTAAAATCACAAGATATGGTTTAATTAACTCAGGGATAATTACAAAAACACCCCTGAGTTTTGGGTTAATTACAAAAAAAACCATACATCTTTCAAAATTATAAAAAAAACCTTCAAGTTTCATTTTGTCTTAAATTTAAGGGGGTAACTGTAATATTTTTGTAAATGTTAGGGTTTTTTTTAAAATATTTCGGGAAAAATGTAAGACGGAATCAAACCTCATGGGATTTTTTGTAGTTTAGAAAACTAGGTTTTTTTGTAATTAACCAAACGTTAGGAGTGTTTTTGTAATTATCCCATTAACTTATGCATTAGAGTATTTTAGTCAGAGCACCCAGCCAGCAAGTATTGTTTCTTCACGTACGTCATCAAAAACTCAAAATACTCGTAATCGAGCTCATTTCAGCTCGAACTAAGGTACGCTATTTTCATCCAAATCAATCTTATATGAGAAAACTAACACTCTTCAGTGTGATTACAAATATATAAAGTAGGATTACAGGATCCATTATAAATAGTTTGAAAATAATTGGAGTTTCTCCTTTGAACTCAAATTAATTGTGAACTCGGAAAAAAAAATATAACAACAACAACAACAACTATATCGTGTATATTGCATCAATCTGCCATGTTCCCTCAAAACAAACGTCCAACTGCATTAATCTGCAGTATATTCTTTAAAAGTCAAAAATAATATTAAAATCAAAAGGGGAAAGTCTTTAAAGTTCGTGTAATAAAAGTATTCTGTCAACACATCCAAGAAGCAGATCTTTTCATGTGTGGTTTCATCTGTTTGTCTTCCTCGAGCGATATCATGCCCAAATGAGACGGATCTTCGAGCATCATTTTAGCTACCAAATAACCAGCAATCGACCATGTCTGGTTCTTACGTGCCTGTTTCCCTACGTAACGCCCAAGCTTCCCGTCATAATATTCGGGCCAATGATCCTTCAACAAACGGGATTCGGCAAGTTCAATCGCACATCTTGCTAACTGGGGTCGTCCCGATTTTATGCACGCTGCCGTCAGGAGCCATAGAAGGACTACGGAAACATTGAATAGCAAACTCTTGAATTTAGAACCAATATAGCCCAAGAAAATTGGTGTACAGAGAATATAATGGTTAAGGCAAAATTGCAAATTTGGTCCTGTAACTTAAGAAGGGGTCAAAATTGGTCTTGTTAGTTTTTAAATTTTTAATTTGGTCCTGTAAGTTTTAAAATTGCTCAATTTAGTCTTATTATCATTGGAATGCTGCAACATCCCACCGGAAATTGACACGTGACTCGTACATGATCCGCTAAAATTGGGAATTTTGGATTTGTGGCTATTTTGGGTGACATGAAAGACACTAATCCACATTAATCCTAATAATAATTGTTGATGATGTGGATTAATGTCTGTTGTGTCACCTTAAAATAATCGGAAGAAAAAATCCTCAATTTTAAGGGATCATGTGCAAGCCACATGTCAATTTCTGGTGGTTTGCAATATTCCGGCGACAATGAAACTGAAATTGAGCAATTTTAAAATTTACAGGACCAAATTCAAAACCTAAAAATGAACATGACCAATTTTGACATCCCCTTAAATTACAGGACCAATTCTGCAATTTTAACCAAAGGTTAATTCGACAAATACCTTTCAGGTTCAACCTAACTATAAAAAAAAAACAGCAGCTTTCAAAATTAGAAACACCCCCTCGATATTTGTTTCTATCTTACAAATTGCACCCTGAAAAGGGCTATTTGTTAAACCAATTCATACTACTCGAGGTGCTTGTAATACCTTAAGGTTGCATTTGGATTGGAGGATTTTGATTTGGGAAGAGGATTTATGGAAGAATTTCAAATGACTCCAAATAGGAAGAATTTGAAATATTCCAAAATGACTCCAAAAGTAGCTTATAAGGATTTAAAATCCATTATAAAATGAACATATCCAAACAACCTTGATGGATTTGTTAATATGGATTTGAAATCCATAGCAACAATCCTTTAATCCAAACGGAGCCTAAGGGAATTTATAATTTTAAAAGATAATTGATTTTTTTTGGTCATTAGGCTAAACCTCAAGGTAGTTTTTGTAATTTACCCAAAATATACAGCCACAAATCCAATTAGGAAATACGGTTCTTGAAACACTCAAAAAAACATGTGGCGAAGCAACTAGACGTTGTTAAACAGGCCTATTGCAATGTAAATTGTCCAATAAAACATTATTTCACACTTAACAACAGAGATAAGATGAATAATCATGGTTAAGTTACCTGGCCAAGAACCACCATTGTGGTAACTCCAGCTAGTATTCTTCGGATCACAGCCTGTTACTATCCTCCACTCATGATTTTCCATGGCCGGATAACATATCTTCAACGGCATTTCTCCAACCAACTCCTCCCAACGCGATTCGATGAGGTCCATTATAGCCGAAGCTTGCTCGGGAGTCGCCAAAGACGATAAAATCGCGACGCAGTTTCCCAAGCAAAACCAACGGAAATCCATCTTTGCGGGGCTGACATTCCCAATGAAATAACCACCACGTGTCGGCATGAAGTCGAACACCCAATCGGGAAGTGAATCGGGCATTACGTTGAACTTGTTCACCGCAGTGTGTGAATACTCCTCCGTCTTGTAACGGTATATATCGTTAAGCTGTTTGATATCGAGCCAAAAGTAACTTCTCATGTGATAGCTCAGTGCATGTAGGCGTTTAGATATTCGATCGGCACAATCCTTGCCCTCTTCGTCTTGCTTAAGTAGAAGCAAAGCACACCTCAAGGCCATGAAGAATAGTGCCTGTATCTCTATAGGGTACCCATAAACACCCTGAAACACATACAGATTGAAAAACTTCAAAACATATTTGGTAGATCGAAAGAAAATTATTTTACAGGAGCTTTGTTTTCCCATCAATACAAAGTAGGGAAATTATAAATACTGCTCTTGATGTTTAACTTAATTACAAAAAAATCTAGTTATCTTTCAAAATTACGAACACCTCCCTGAGGTATGTTTATATTTTACAAATTGCACCTACTGTAGAGGGTATTTGTATAACAAACACAAACCTCAAGGGTGTATTTATAATTTTAAAAGATAACTGGGTTTCTTTGCAATTAGGATAAATCTCAGATGTATTTTTTGTAATTATCTTCAGAGAAGATATTTTCTATTTTAAAAGATAACAGAGTTTTTTTTTTATCTTATTTATAATTAGGCTAAATCTCAGTTGTATTTTTAGTAAATATTCCTATAAAGTAAGAAGAAGTTTTTTATGAATGCAACTCGATGGACCAGATTGCAAAAATGCTATAGAAACCTCAACAACAACTACCAGACACTCGAAATAAGGAAACTGATTCTAGTAGTGAAAAGTTCCTATAAGACTCTAATTGAGGAAAAAAGACAACAAACTACACGTATCAGATAATATAATTTCATGATACTCACCATTCTACGGTCAATCATACTACATCCATCAGCGCACAACAGTGTTGGGAACGTATCGAAACCTTCAGACAGGCATAATGTCAAGATTAGTCTAATGCCCCTCTGGCATTCAGGCAATTCAGCCAAAGAAGTGTCACCCGTAGACTTTGTATATGCTCGCAGCAGAATAATCCACCAAAAACCAGAATCAACAGGGGCCACTCGTCCAATAGCACATTCCCCAAAATCTGCAATTATCGTTTCATAGTTCCTCACGGGATCATGAAGTACTTTAAAACTTGCTGGCATCACCCCTGCCCCTAAAGTGAAATTATCCACTTTTTTCTCCCATGATTGGAGCCGCAGTGTTTTGAGAAGAAAATTCTTGACAATTTCAGGTTCGCCGTTCATCAGAAAGGCGAGAGCACTAGGGACAAAGTCTCTGAGGAAGACCTGTCACCAACTGAATCTTTAGCTTATATAGTTTAATAATTAAATATTAAGCCTCACAGAGATTCACATGCTTTTTCGGTAAAATGGAGCCAAATTTGGCACATAAGTTCTTTCATCTTTAGATATGCATAAATAGCATTTCTTAAATCACTAGTGACGAACCATGATGAGCAACAAATGTTTGAACACAAATAAAACGCATATATAGCAATCACAAGAGCTTGCACTTTCAACGCAACATTGTTCATGCTGGATAAATTATTAATATACACTGTAGGAGTGTTTACAACAACTGAAAAAGTGCTTCTCAACTTTTGGCTGAAAACAATCATTTTTTAGTGTTTGCAAATGCCATCTGGCTCTGCTTCATTTAATCAGAATCTAAAAGTAGGGAGATGTGTGCTTTAGATTTCTAATTTTGCTTCTGGTTTGACATTTACAAACAAATAGACAATTTTACAACTTTTTCACCAAACGCTGTCAGCTTTTAATTCTATTTGCAAACTCTACCAACTTGTGATTCTCAATTACTTTTACTTATGCTACAATAAATCATTTCTTCTAAAAGCATAAATTTTTGCAAACACTCTATATATAAGGAAAGAAGTTTAAAAGGATTGATATCCAAGCAGACAAAAAATTTATCCACAAGAGAGAGAGAGAGTCGAGAGAGAGAGAGAGAGAGAGAGAGAGAGAGAGAGAGAGAGAGAGAGAGAGAGAGAGAGAGAGAGAGAGAGAGAGAGAGAGAGAATTTTAGTTCCCAGTATTTTTAGGAAAAAAGACCTGTGGATTTTCAACAATTTGCAAAGAAAATTCTGAATTTCAGTTAAAAAAACAGTGATGTGAAGAAGATCACAAATAATAGAACTTATTCTTCAAAGTCGGTCAATGATCGAATACCAATTTTCTGAATCATTCAAGCCTGATCAAGATCCAAACACCATAATATCAAAAACAAAAATGGATGGATTCTCAAGTTGAATCAGTCTTTCTCATATTTAGAAATAAATTACGCGTACGAGGAAATAAATTTCAAACTATTAAAAGCTTGACCTGATCATAGTTTAGTTCTTCAGTCGAATGATCCAATGCAGCAATAGTCCCCACAGGTTGCCCACGGAAATGAACTATCGATCGTTGCAAAGACACCCAAGCCTCGGCCACCACCGGATGTGTCTCCACACAATTAAATGACCGAGGAGTGCTCACACCGACCTAGCCGGGAATGAATACCCCCCAAACTGTCAAAAACACGAGACGAGTTCTCGCTATTCCTGTAAAACTGGCGGGGAGGGGACGAGATCGACAGCTCACTAAATGATCTCTCGTCGAACGATCTCTTCCTTTCTATATTGACGGGCCTCGGTCTCTCTAACAACCTAGACAAATCTGAATCTCCTATTTCGAAAATCGATGAATTGGATTCTTGGTGTTTGGCATTTCCATTTTGGGGAACCTCAAAAGTTGGAGACATCCTGAAAAGATTTCACTTCTTTGTTCAAAGATTGGTGCAAATGTAATAATCTGGAGGTAATAAAAAGAAGCCTTGAAGTTGAATACTAAGGCACCAAAAATGCCATAACTGTTGAAATTTTCGCAAACAAGCAACACTACATCACAAGCACACTCAAAGTCAACTCAAATGAAATTGACAAGACAAATAGTTCCAAGGTCAGAGGTGGTGATGTCAGCATAACGAATCAGAAGCAGAAGCCGGCATTCCACGGCATTATATAAGTACTTTTGCATATAAAAGAAAAACTTATCGATATAGGTAAATGGTATAGCACGGATCACACACTTAATTAAGAATTTGATTAACATCTTGCCACAAAATGGTCAATAAGAAAGATCTCACGGCATTAAAGGGATAGGATTTCTTCAAATTAATAAATTATTGAGCCATGAAATTCTTATATTTATACTCAATCTGAAAAGCAAACTATCACCTAATCCAAAAATCACACAACTTCAACAAAAAGAAAATCATAAATATATGCACAAGAAGAAGCTAGAACAAATTAATTATATAAATTAACTCAAATAAATATAAAAAAACACAGAAATAAGCTCAAATCCCTACATGAAAAGCAGGAAATATGAAGACTTCTAGCAAAAAAATATATAAAGTTGAGGAACAAACCTTCAAGTGGTTGTTTGGCAGAAGATTTTTCAATCTTTACTGAATATAAGAAATTAATTACCAAAAGGGTTTAGAGAAGGAAGAAGACGACTTTGGGGTGAACGAGGATATTATTTATATGTGCGTGTAGGGACCACCGGGTAATCCGGTTGCAAATTCGGTGAGACTTGATATTCTGCGTAAAACCCCAACTACTGACAGGGAGAGGTGACCGGCACGTCGGATTTTATCGGGAGGTCCGTACAGTTGGCTTTGGATTTTTTGTGCCCTGCTGGAAAATTACCGGTTGCCACTAGAGTACGTTATTGTTCCTACTCGCTTGTCTTGTAAGAAAACTGTTGGCTGCTTTTTTGACTTGGGGATTGGAGAGTGTCGCACACGCGCACGTGATGATCGTGATTTTCGGCGGGGGGGATTTTGGGCACTTTCTATTTTTTTTTTTTTTTTTTTTTTTCGATAACTCGCCTTCCTGCGCATTATACCGACTACGCCCGGCGACAACATTTCCGCATTCTCATTGCGCCGCCAAGGTAAACCGCGGGATGTGCACGACCTTGGCGTTGTTCACGATGGGGTCTGGCGACGCACAACCAGATCCTCCTGCAGAAAGAGAACAATTATGTTCGACTTCAATCTACTAATAACGATCTCTCCCCGAATCGAGCCCACACGGATGCTATTCAGTATGAGTTCCCACCAAATCTTCACCAGCTCGCATATGCCCCGGGGAGCAATTTGATGGAGTAGGGATATGAACCCCTGACCTCCACCCCACAAACAATTTGATGGAGCAGGGATTTGAACCCCTGACCTCCATCCCACAATTGCTTGTGGTGGCCAGGTGGACTAAGCCACCTGGTTGGCACTTTCTATTTATTGAAAGTGATATCTTCTAAGAAAAGGGTTCTTCAAAATTAAGTGCTTGTCAATTTTAGGAGGCTTGAAAAGGATTTCGAAGCAGAAAAAGGAAATAAGAAATTCAAAAAAAAGAATCAATAGTTTAAACTTTACTGCAATTTGACTAAATTCTATAAAAATGGCTACTTTATTGACACGAACCACATTTTCTCGTTTACATCAATGGCGGATTCGGATTGAGCTAGAGTTGAGCTCCACAGCTCCTGGATGGCAGCAAAATAACGTTAAAAAGAATACTTGATGCGATTATAAGCATGCACTAAAGTTATTATTTAATATGGATGTTTTGTTGAAATATGTGATTTGTGTGTTTGTCTGTTGGTCTTCATGATTAATTAGGGGAAGAGAATCTAACTTATAAGTCAATTGAGTTATTATCATTTGTTAGTCAGATCATTTCAAGCATTCATAGAAGACCACCCTTTTATTGGATAAGCGTCTAAACATTGTCATTAGGTTTCAGATTAACCACTTTTACTGTAGGT
The DNA here is from genome assembly GCA_016081115.2 of Rehmannia glutinosa. Taxonomy (NCBI): domain Eukaryota; kingdom Viridiplantae; phylum Streptophyta; class Magnoliopsida; order Lamiales; family Orobanchaceae; genus Rehmannia; species Rehmannia glutinosa. The sequence goes on from JABTTQ020001388.1 coordinate 326,060, forward strand.
CAACGTAAATGTGCATTAAATGTGAAGGACGCCCTAGGATGGGACAGAAAAATTATTGTAGGTCGGCTAAGGCGCATTTAATGCGGGGACGGCTCACGGGCGAATGCGAGAAGGGAGTTTTGTAGGTCACCTAAGGCACATTTAATGCGAGGACATAAAGGATTTTTGCCGGTCAACCAAAAGCTCATTTAATGTTATAGGTGGGCAGACAATCGAGAGAGAACACGTGTCTATTTCAAGCACCAATCAAGAGAGCCCACAGTTCTCCTCATAAAAAGGCAAGGGGATGGTGAAAATGTATAAAAGGTAGTAGTTTGACTCATTTTTAGATTGATTGTTTTTGATATAATTCTCCCATTAAAAACATATGTTTAAGATAAAGATTTGGGTTAGACCATCTAACGGGTCTTTTCTGTTAGACGGATTTAATTCGGCCAGGTTTTCTTTTTATAATTTTACGCACCGGTGGCATTTTTATAATATTTTGGGCTGGTAACGTAGGATCTCGGGGCCGGTGACATTTTTGTACTACTAGCGGCCTTTAAAAGCATTACTAGTAAATCTAAAAAGTATTAGTAGTAAATCTGAAAAGTATTAATAATCCACTGAATAATATTTTTAACTCTCATAAAAAGTATTGATTTTTTGCCTCAAAAGTATTAGCAATCTACCTAAAATGTATTAATTGCCCCTTGAAAAATATTAGGCAATGATGTAATATTAGACAACCCTAAAAAATATTAGTTTTTCCCTTGAAAAGTATTAGCAATCCCATGAAAAAGTATTAGTAATCCCCTGGAAAATGTTAGTCCAAGTGGCTATGAAAATCCAGAGGGTGGGTGAATAGATTTTCTCGATTTTTCGATTTATGCCATATTTTTCGAATATGTGAAAAACTCTTCAAGAATGAGATAGAAAAACTCACCTAGAGCTTAATCCACTACCACCCGGTATGTCCGAGTAGATTTCGAAAAGGAAAAAGTTTATTACTTGATACCAAACAATTACAACATTCACCTTGAAGAGCACCACACTCTTCTTACAACATACACCTATGAAGAGCACCAAACTCTTCAACACCTAGTGAATCAACCAAGTGTGTTCTTGCCAAAAGAACACTCAACTAGTATGTCTTGTTTTGGATGAATTTACAAATACAATAAAGATTACACTCAGAATGAAATATTACAACAAGAATGTTGAAAGTGAAGAAATAAGAGATTATGCTGATTTTTTTTTGTCGTGTTGTAGAGTATTGTATTGTGTTTTGATCCTCCAATTCTTCATGTATTTATAGGAGAGTTCCAAGATGTAATCCTCAACATAGGCTCCTCCTAATTTAAATTTGTCTGCAAAAGAAAAATCAAACAACTCCAAGAAATGGTTAAAAAATTATAAAGCCTTAAAATCATGAGAAATATTTCTTCAACGGATAGTTTCTGCTGATAAAAGCATATAGCGACCAGTCGCTATATAGAAAAATTCGAATTTTAAACCGTTAGAATGTGGTTTTGACACTGTATGGCATAGAGGGCGACCAATCACTATATAGGGCGACTGATCTCTGTATAGGGCGACCGGTTGTTGTCGATCTTCGACTGTTCTCACACGAGAAATAGAGGAGTTTTTGACACAAAAACTAACTCTCAGGCACTGGTCGCCTTCCCTTGTTCCAATTCTCTGTTTTATTTTCAAGTTTTAAAACATTCAGTACGGGTCTCCCTATAGGGCGACTGGTTGACCTTTTCACAGAGAAGTTGTCCGATTTTTGTCAAAAATAAAGTCCAAGAAGTACTTCAAAAACTTAGTAAAAATCAATTAAAATATTTTGAAGTATTTGACAATATTTGGAAATATTGTTTTGGTATAAAACTCATTTTTATGAAATCATCAAAATCAGAATCAAAACATTGATCTAACAAACTCCCCGTTTTTTATGATTACAAACCATAACAATTTTAAGAGAGCAGATTTCAAACGAAACAAGTTTTTCCAGTCAAATAATCTATCCATTTTCAGCATCACTTCTCAAGACAAAAAATCATAAGGATATAGAGCAAAAGTTTTTCAAAACAAGTTTTAAAAGCTCCCTCTATCAACATGCTAAGCAATGAATGTTCAAAGAAGCTAACAACTTATAAGCTAGAAGCTTAGCTTTATCAAAATAGCTCAAAAGCTAAAAAAAAACTTAAAAGCTCCCCTTGTCAAAAATAACTCATTAGTCATAAGGCTCAATAAATTCAAGAACAACAATCCACAACTTATAGCTTTTCTATCACTGAGCTTTTTCTCTGAGATTTTTCTTTGAGCTTTTTCTAGCTCATTTAAACTTATCATTTAGCTTATGAGTTCATTGCATTTTTTTCCTCCTTTGGAATCATAAAAAAAAGACCATTAGCACAATAAATACATCATATATAGACATCAAATAAGTGCCCATAAAAACGTGCAATTTCCAAAATCATATCATGCTATGAGATAAAAGATCTAGAACTCAACATGTGAAAGCAATTAATGGGAGAAAGTATTATGGAGAGTTCATTATGATCAACATGTAAATACCAATCAAAAGGTCTAAAAAGAGCATGCAAAAGAGTGAAATATCATTGAGACATTTTATCAAACACATAGCATGCATAGATATAGAACAAGGATGTATATACCATTGGTATATTGAATCAAGCCAAAAAATGCAATACCAAACCTAATTCTATAACAATAATCCATCAATATAAACAATCCCCATCAAATAATTCAGCACATATATAATTTCAACAATTTCAAAAGATATACAATGGTTCAACCCAATTGAGATGATAAAGGTAGAACCAATCTTACCAATGATGGTGGAAGATGAATAATATAAAAAAGATATACATTGTAGAAGCCTAATATAGTAGCAATATCAAGAAAAAATTATTTTAAGTGATAGGTGTGTTAAGGCGAATGAGTGTGTAATATGTGAAATAACTGAAGAAAAAGGACAAATGGTTTTAACAAAAAAAATTCACATAGGGCGATCGGTCGCTATGAGGGCGCCGGTGCTCAAGACATCGACTGATTCGTCCTCCACAAAGAACCCTTCCCCGTGCAAAGGCAATCTCTCTGTTAGTTTTGAAAATATGATTTTTCACCCCAGAGTTTTAAAATAACATAAAATGCAAACATAGACCTTATTCAAAATGCATTATGCCTAAACGAGCTCGAATTGAAGTAAAAGACTCGACGGGTAATGGTTTTGTAAAAATATCCATGAGTTGATTTTGAGACGGAACAAAGCACATCTCAATTTTTTATTTAGAAACACAATCCCTTAGAAAATGATGTCGAACCTCAATATATTTGGTTTGATTGTGATGAACCGGATTTTGAAAAATATTTATAGCGGACGTATTGTCACCAAAAAAAGGAATGTTTTCAAAAGAAAATTTATAATCTGCTAAGGTTTGTTTCATCCAAAGTAATTGTGTACAACAAAAACCCACGGAAATGTATTCGGTTTCGGCCGTTGATAAAGATATACAATTTTATTTCTTTGAAAACCATGAAACTAGATAATCGCCTAAAAATTAACACGAGCCAGAAGTACTTTTACGATCATCAATATCGCTGGCATAATCCGAGTCACTATATCCTCTTAAAGAAAAATTTTCATTCTTTGGATAAAACAAGCCATAAGAGATAATGCTCTTTAAATATCGAAAAATACATTTGACAACACTTAAATGGGATTCTTTGGGATTGCTTTGAAATCGAGCACATAGGCATACGTCATGAAGAATATCGGGTCTACTTGCGGTTAAATAAAGTAAACTACCAATCATACCTTGATACTTGGATTCATCAACTGACTTGCCTTTTTCATCTTTGTCAAGCTTGATATTTGTTGTCATAGGAGTTGCAATGGTTCTCCCTTTAGAAGTTTTTGGGTATATTTTGATTGAGATATGTAAATACTTTCTTGGCATTGTTTGATTTAAAGTCCAAGGAAGAAATTAAATTCTTCCATCATACTCATCTCAAAATTCACCTTGTATCAACTTGGAAAATTTCTTGCATAGAGATTCATTAGTAGCACCAAAAATAATATCATCAACATAAATTTGAACTAAGAGGCAATCTTGACCTTTTTCAAAAACAAAGAGAGTTGTATCAACTTTACCTCTTGTAAAATCATTTTCTAAAAGAAAAGAACTTAGTATGTAATACCAAGCTCGGGGTGCTTGTTTTAAACCATATAAAGCCTTTTGAGTTTATAAACATCATTTGGCCTAGAAAAATTTTTGAACCCTAGAGGTTGTTTAACATAGACTTCTTCTTGAATAAAGCCTTTTAGGAAAGCAGATTTAACATCCATTTGGTAAAGTTTGAAATTTTGGAAACAAGAATAAGCAAGTAAGATACAAATAGCCTTTAAACGTGCTACGGGTGCAAAAGTTTCATCATAGTCAATACCTTCTTCTTGACAATAACCTTGCTTTATTTCGAACGATATTGCCTTGATAGTTGAGTTTGTTCCGAAATACCCATTTTGTTCCAATGATAGTGTGAGAAGGAGGATAAGGCAAAAGTTTCCAAGCATCATTCCTTTCAAATTGATTTAGCTCTTCTTGCATCTCAAGAAACCAATCCTTATCGTTTATGGCTTCCTTAGCATTCTTTGGCTCTTTTTGAGATATTAGAGCTTTTTCGGCAAATTTCCTTCTATTTATTTACCTTGTCAAGTGGATCCTAAATTATAAGATCTTTTGGATGATCTTCCTTTAATTTTAGAGCTACGGGAAGATCCAAAGTATCACCCTTATCCTCTTATTGAACATTTGATGTAGAAAGTTGATCAATTAAGGTAGAAGGTTGGTCATTTGGAATAATTTATCCAATTTCATCTTCTTCATCGCTATCATCATTTGGGTGTCTGTCAACACCGGAGGCTTCATTAAATTTGACGTGAATGGACACTTCAACTACCAAACTTGTCTTATTATATACCCAATATGCCTTGCTCTTAGTCGAGTATCTCATAAATATCCCTTCATCGGTCTTAGGATCAAGTTTGTCCAATTGATCCTTGGTGTTCAACATAAAACACTTACAACTAAATATTTTGAAATAACGAATATTTGATGTTCTTCCTTTCCAAAGCTCATAACGAGTTTTATTTAACTTTGGATGAATATATACCCGATTTATGACATAGCAAGCGATGTATACGGCTTCGGCCCAAAAATATTTTGGAAGAGAAAACTCATTGACCATAGACTGACATATTTCTTGTAAAGTCCAACTTTTTCTTTCGGCTACACCATTTTGTTGAGGAGTTCTCGGAGCCAAAAAATTATGAGCATATCCCTTGGTTTCACATAAGATCCTAAACTCACCATCAAATTCACCTCCTCAATCACTTCTTATAGACTTAATAGTATCTTCCTTTTCATTCTCTATAAGTCTACAGAACTAGCAAACTCATTAGCGGCATCACTTTTATTTGCAAGAAAAATAGCCCAAGTATATCTAGAAAAATCATCAACTATAACAAAAGTGTAATATTTTCCACTTAGACTAGTCGTGCCAATATCCCCGTACAAATCTAGATGAAGAAGTTGTAGAGGCTTGGTTGTGGAAATTTTATTTTTGGCTTAAAACTACTTTTAACTAATTTATTCTTTTGACAAGTGTCACATAAGCCAAGGTTTTCAAAAATTCAATTTGGGTAGTCCTTTGACATGTTGATTTTTGTAAATGGTTTATAAATTTTTGTATCCAACATGTCCAAGTCGCCTATGCCACTAGTTAGATCATTGCTAACGACAAGACAAGAAAAATTTTGACTAACTAAACCACTTGTACAAATTTTGTAAAGATTGTCTTTTCTACTAGCTTCACAAATAGTTTTACCATTTTGGAGAATAAGATATTTTCTTAATTAAAAATAACATCATAATTTAAATCACAAAGTTGGTTTACACTTATCAAATTAAACTTAAGCCAATCTACTAATAAGACGTCATGTAAAGAGAAAGAAGAATTACCAATGTCCCCATTGCCAAGGATTTTGCCTTTGCCATTCCTGAACATGACCATTCCTTCTTCTTAGAACTTGATGTTGGTAAAACGTTGTTCTCTTCCGGTGGCGCGAACATCAGCTGTCTACAAGCCATTTGAAATCTTCCGTGATTGTAATTGCCCATACTACCTACAAATAAATTGTTTTTAGGTACCTAGAGTTTTGGGGTCCTTGGGAGTTAGCATTGAGACATTTGGGTCTCCAATAATGACTATTACTATTTTTAATTCTACACATGCTAGCAAGATGTCCATTTTTACCACAAGAAAAGCAAGTAATTATTATATGAGTACTAGAACAAATGAAAGTTGGAGCTTGGTTATTTGTCTTGAAATCGGTTTGAAAAGATTTGTAACCAAGTCTTAGTTTAGATTGTTCACTTCTTTGTGCACCAAGAATTTTTGTGACTTTATCGGTACTCAAGTTAAAACGTTGCACATCTTTCTTCAAATTCTCTATCTCTTTAGTGAGCAATTATTTTTTGGAATCAAGACTTTTAACTTTAACAAGAGTACTTGAATGAACATATCATAAGAAGTAAATAACTTGTCTTTCTCTAATTTTAACTCTTTAAAATCCTTTTTCAAATTCTTGTTTTGCAAATCATGTCTCTAAACTCATTTTGTAAATCATCATAATCACCTTAAAGTTCATCAATTAAAGAGGAAGAAGAAGAGTTAGAGCGTACCTCGTTATTTTCATCATCTATAGCCATGAGACCATGTTCGGTTTTCTCTTCATCATTGGATGTTGGAAGAAGTTCATCCCACATTTTGATATCCGTATTTAGAGCCTTCTTTTTCGGAATCGGCTATAAATTGCCCGAGTTTTCCGCTTAAAGCACGAATTGCCTCTTGCCTTATTTTTGTTGATAAATTTGGCAAATTTTCAAACCAGGGTGGTTGTTTCCTTATCATCCTCATCACTAGCATAATAAAAGAATTATTTGGACTCGAGGCAATGCCTTTAGGTGTAGATTGCATACCCGATTAAGAGGTGTATGGTTTAGATTTTTTTCTTTCCTTGAGATAGACTTCATAGATAAGAAGATTTCTAATAAGCTCATCAAACTTGAGAGTCTCAAGATTTTGAGCTTCCGTTATAGCCGTCATTTTTTTGGACCAAGAACCGAAAAGAGCATTCAATACTTTGGTTACCATGTCTTCTTTGGAGATGACTTTTCTGAGTGCCAATAGAGGATTGACGATATTGTCGAGCCTTTCCACCAATTTCAAAATCCCTTAACCCTCGAACATTATGAAGTTTTCGAAGTCTTTAATAAGCATAAGTTTTCTAGCTTGTTTAACCTTCTTAGTTCCTTCGTAGATGGTTTCTAATTTTCCCATACTTCATGTGCCGACCTTATTCTTTCAATCCGGTTATACTCAGTGGTGGTAAGTGAACAATGCAAGATATTCAAAGCCTTACCATGTAGAGAGAAAGACTTTTTGTCATTTCACTCTTTGAAACTTTTGGTAGCTAAAGTTTTATCCTGCAATTTCTTTGTTGGTTGAACTATTCTTTTAATGACCGCATTCCAAATATCGAACCCGCAACCTTGTAAGAAGCATTCCATTTGGTCTTTCCAAAATGCACAGTTGTTGGCGTCGAATAGAGGTGGCTTATTGGCTGAGGCATAGGTAGTAAGATAGCTTTCATTCGTAGCCATGAATCTTTCCTCTTTACTCGCAATGAAGAACGAGCTTGCCAAAGAGTTTGGCTTTGATACCACTTGTTAGTCCAAGTGACTATGAATACTTCAGATGTTTGGCGAGGCTTCAGGGCAGCAAATCAACATGGACAAGTCAACTATCTTTTACAGCAAAAATACTACTCAAGATGTCAAGAAAGAGACTGGTCAAGTCTTATGTGGGATTCATGAACATAATAAAATCAAGCATTTAGGCCTGCCACTTATTATTGGGAGGACAAAACGGGACATATTTCAGTATGTGACGGATGCGACAAAGAGAAGAGTTACCAATTGGAAACATATGCTACTCAGTCTGGCGGGAAAAGAGGTGATGATTAAATCGGTCCTTACAGCATTACCTACATACATTATGTCGTGCTTTAAGCTTCCAAAAGGTATATGTAAATCCTTCAATGTCGTGATGGCGCGATTTTGGTGGGGATCCCCTCAGGAGGGTCATCACAAAATCCATTGGCTAAAATGGTCAGCCTTGACACGGCTTAAGGAAGAGGGGGACTTGGTTTCAAACAACTGGAGAGCTTTAATGATGCTTTATTGGCGAAACAACTATGGCGCATAATCTCTAATCCTAACTTACTGATGTGCAAGATTATGAAGGAAAGATACTTCCCTAAAACTGGCCTGTTCAAGGCTCAAGCCAAGCCTAGTGATTCTTGGATGTGGAGAAGTTGGTTGAGAGTCATATATGTGATACAGTTAGGAGGTATTTTTAGAATTGGAGATGGAAAGTCAGTTAGAGTTTGGGACCACCCCTGGGTTCCTGGAGGAGAAGTAAGCATCCCAAGTCCACTTGAATGGAATATCAATGTACCCACATGGCTTAGTGAGTTAATAGACGAGGGTTAGTGGAAAGAAGAAGAGATCAATAGATGGTTCATGCCTTATATCAGGGATAGAATTCTGAATATCCCCCTTCAACAGCAACAGGAAAGGGATAAGCTCGTATGGAAGCTCACCGCTAATGGAAAATTTTCTGTTAAATCGGCTTATCTTGCTGCGTTGAAGACGAATCGAGAAAAAAATGAAACAACGGGGGGGAGTGATAATGGGGTGAATCTAAAGAAAATGTGGCAGAGGATATGGAAATATAAGATGAAAGGAAAGCTCAAAATTTTCCTTTGGAAATGCTGGAATAATGTGCTGTCTACTAATCTTAATATGGCTAAAAGAGGAATTTCATGTGATCCGAGGTGCAGATGGTGTGGAGACTTTACCGAATCAGTGGAACACTTATTTTTTCGTTGTAGCAGGGCCCGAATAATCTGGAAACTATCCCCAGTCTGCTGGGTGGGAATTGATGATGAACAATGCTCATTTAAAGACTGGTGGTATAGTATCAGCACCGCACCCCATTCTACAAGCCTCCAGGACCGAATCCACTTCTCTATCTTTCTCCTATGGTGGATGTGGAAAACAAGGAATTTGTGGGTATTCCTGTTAGATAAATGTTTTTATCAAGATTTTGATGATTTTGTTTTAATAAGTTTTTATACCAAAACAATGTTTTTATATGTTGTCCAAATACTCCTAAATGATTTAAAATGTTTTTACTAATTTTTGGAGTATTTCTTATAGTTTTTAATTTGATAAAAATTGGACAACACTTTTAATGGTTTTGTTTAAATTGGTTTTTACACCAAAACTATGTTTATAAATGTTGTCTAAATACTCCAAAATGATTTAAAATGTTTTTACTAATTTTTTGGAGTATTTCTTGAAGTTTATTTTTGAAAAATATCGGACAACATTTCAAAGGGAGGTCGGACCGGTCGCCCAAAGTGGTCGACTCCAGACCAAGATTAGAAACTCGAAACATAACTTACAAGTCTTGAAAAAGAGAGGGACTGGTCAAGGGTGAGGTCGACCGGTCGCACCCTAGGCGACGGCCGCACCGCAACCCCTACCCGGATCGCACTATTTTTTCAAAACGGTCGAAATCTTCAACAGGCAACCGGTCGCCCTATGTTATTTTTTTGACAAAGAAAATTCCAACCGTTGTAACTGTGATGCAAACAAGATTTGCTTTTCAATTTTGTACAATATTTCTACATCTTGTGATCTTCTTTTTGTAGACAAAAGTGAAGATAGAGGAGCCTATGTTGGGAGCCTATGTTGGTGAAGCTTCCCTATAAATAGAGGATGAATTGAAGACACAAGATACAACACATACAAGCAAAATACACAACAAGAAATCTGCAAATTGTTCAAGCTTTCATTTTTTCATTCTTGTTGTAATAGCCTAAGTACTTTCACTTGCACATCTTTGAGGTCTAGGCTTTTTGATTCTTGATTACACTTGCACTCAATCTTTGTATTGGTTTCATAGAGTTGTAATCTTGAATTTTGTCCATCATTCAACACAAGACATCCTTGTGAGTATTCTTGTGGTAAGAATACACTGGGGTGATTTAGGTGATAGGTGTTTGAAGAGTGTGGTACTCTTCAAAGGTGGTGAAGGAAGATTGTGGTAATCTCCTGAAGGCGTTGTAAAGAGGATTGTGGTGATCCTCAAGGTGTTGTATTAATTGTGGTAATTAATAAAATCTTTTTCTTTTTGAAATCCATCCCTGAGATATCTTTGGGGTGGTAGAGGATTAGGCCCTAGGTGGGTTGAACCTCTTTAAATCAACGAGTGTTGTTTAATTTCCGCATTTACATTCTTGTCATTTACTTGTTGATTCGAAAAAGAGGGTGATTTGCGAAAAATCGGCATAATCTATTCACCCCCCTCTAGATTATCGTAGCCACTTGGACTAACAATTCCAAGGCCAAGAAGTGAGAGAGCCCGAGGTGATTAAACTTGCATGGATCGAGTGGTAAGAATTTTGCAGAAATCAGACGGCTACTTATGCAGCTCGTGATCGAGAGGAGCCCGTCCAAAACAAATTAGAGGCTGCATCTCTAACTGAGGTCGAGAATATGGTTTAAAACTTCAGAGTTCTGTTTTTTGACTGGTAATCTTAATAGTAACTAGGGATATGTATATCTAGTGGTTACTTGAGATTGCCTTTTATTTTGTGTATGGTTACAAGCTTTTATGCCCTGTAATGTGATGGCAATTTTCCCATAAGCCAATTACTTAGATGTTGGGCCTGATTTGTATTATGTTGTAACCGTCTGAGTACTGTTTGTTTTGGGGGGTTAATTCCTTTTGTTTAGGGTCCCCGTCAACCTCTTGGAATTCATTTGTTGTAACCAAGAGGATCTCAAGCCTGTAGGCTTCGCTTATTTGTACACGTTTCTGATATTTATATATGAAGATATTTTCGTTTGAAAAAAAACGACTATGAAAATTTAGAGGAGGGTGAATAGATTTTCTCGATTTTCCAATTTATGCCTTATTTCTTGAATATATGAAAAACTCTTCAATAATGAGATAGAAAAAGAAGAATGAACACAATAATTTAAAGTGGCTCAACTCACCTTGAGCCTAATCCACTATCACCCGGCATGTCCGAGTGGATTTCGAAATGGAAAATGTTTATTAATTGATACCAAACAATTATAACCTTCACCTTGAAGAGCACCACACTCTTCTTACAATAACACCTATGAAGATCACCAAATTTTTCTTACAACAATGAAGAGCACCAAACTCTTCAACTCCAAGTGAATCAACCAAATGTGTTCTTGCCAAAAGAACACTCGATAAGTATGTCTTGTTTTGGATGATTTAAAATTACAATCAAGATTACACTTTGAATGAAATATTACAACTCAAAAGTGCAAGTGTAATCAAGAAACAAAGCCTAATAATCAAGATGTGAAAGTAACGTACTTAGGCTATTACAACAAGAATGTTGAAAGTGAAGAATAAGAGATTTTGCTGATTTTTCTTGTTATGTCGTATAGTATTGTATTGTTTTTTAATCTCAATACTTCATGTATTTATAGGAGATCTCCAAGACGTAATCCCCCAGCATAAACTTCCCATAATTCAAATTTGTCTGCAAAAAAAAGATCAGACAACTCCAAGAAATGGTTAAGAAATGATAAAGCCTTAAAATCATGAGAAGTGTTTCTTCAGCGGATAGTTTCTGCTGATAAAAGCATATAGCGATTGGTCGCTATATAGAGAAATTTGGATTTTAAACCGTTGGAAAGTGGTTTGGACACAGTATGTCATAAAGGGCGACCAGTCATTATATAGGGCGATCGATCTTTGTATAGGGCAACCGGTTGTTGTAGATAGTGACCGTTCGCTCGAGACACAGAGAAGTTTTTGAAACAAAAAATTAACTCCCAGTCACCGGTCGCCCTTCTTGTTCCAGTTCTCTATTCTATTTTCAAGTTTCAAACATTCAGGTACAGGTCTCCCTATAGGGCGACCTCTTCACAGAGAAGTTATCCGGTTTTTGTCAAAAATAAAGTTCAAGAAGTACTTAAAAAACATAGTAAAAATCAATTAAAATATTTTGACGTATTTGGACAACATTTGGAAACATCGTTTTGGTATAAAACTCATTTATATCACTACAACAAATCTACTGAATAGTGACTGATTTTAGCGACGAACCGCATCCATCGCTAATAGCGATGGCTTTACAACAGAATAACGACGGAGTTCTTCCCAAAATAATTAAAAACATATTTCACTATATAGCAACGGAATAACGACGAAATTACAAATGGTTAACTATCCATCGTTAATCTGTAGCTAATCATTTTGCCAAATTAAATTAGTAACGAATTACAGATGGATATTAGCGACATATATTATATACGTTGTTAACAAGGTGACTAAAATTTGAAAAACTAAGAAAAATAATTTATGACGGATAAAATATGTTGCCAAATAATTAACATATTCAATTTAGCGACGGATATAGTCTGTTGCTAATATAAATTAATTTTAATTTAAAAAACTGGGAAAAAACATTTGCGACGGATAAAATCCATCGCTATATAATTAACATATTCTTTAAATGAATTTTAATTTAAAAAACTGGGAAAAACAATTTGCGACGGATAAAATCCGTCGCTAAATAATTAACATATTCACTTTCGCGACGGATAAAATACGTCGCTAAACTATAAATGAATTTTAATATAATAAACTTGGAAAAACATTTTGCGATGGCGAGAATCCATCGCTAAATAATTTTTTTTATATAATTCTTTAGCGACGGATTTTAACCATCGTTATTTTTTCAATTACAAGCGGTGTCGTATTTACTTTTTCAGCTACTTAATAATTCATCACACTCAGTCCGCCTTTATCCCTGGGCGTCTTATTACTAATAATGCTTTGTTAGCTTTTGAGATTTTCCATTCTATGCGCCATAACGCAGCAACGAAAAAAGGCTTTTACTTTCAAATGAGACATGTCTAAGGCGTACGACGGGGTGGAATGATCTTTTTTGAAACAGGTCATGTTAAAACTTGGAATCCCATCCCCATTCGTTGCATTAATCATGCAATATGTGTCTTTAATGTCTTACTTTGTTCTCCTTAATGTGATCCCAGGTAATCCTTTCTACCCTTCATGTGGGCTCTGACAAGGATACCTGCTTTTTCCATATTTATTTTTGTTTTGTGCAGATGCATTCTCTTTGCTGATAAGAAAGGTAGAACTTGAGGGTAGCCTACATGGGGTCAAAATATGCCGTCAAACTTTACATTTATTCTTTGTGGATGACAACATTATTTTTGGCCAGGCTAATGATAGAGAGATTGAGGTCACACGGGATCTCATCAAAGATTATGAGAAAGCTTCAGGGCAAAGGATAAGCTTGGAGGAATCGAAAATATCTTTCAGCAATGGAGTAAACCTGACAAACGGATTAGTTTGGCATAAAAACTTGGTGTGGAACTGGTTGACAAGCATGCGATATATCTGGGGATCCCAACGGTAGTTGGTTTTTCAAAAAAAGAAATATTATCTCGGGTGGTGGATCGAATTCAAAAGAAATTAAAGGACTGGAAGGGACAGTCCTCATCTGTGGCTGGGAGGATGATCTTAATCCAAGCAGTAGCTCAAGCCATTTAGTCTTACTTAATGAGTTGTTTCATTCTCCCAACTAACATATGCAACCAGATTAATTACATCATTAGCAATTTTTTGTGGAGACAACGCAATGAAGAACAAATAATTCACTGGAGAGCGTGGAACATCCTCTATCGTTCGAAATTGGAAGGGGGGTAGAGCCTCGCTCCTCTACTTGTCTTGGCCCTGCTGGTCTTTCTCGGTCAAGAACAGGGGAATTTTGAGATTTAAAGTGTTTCAACAAAATGATGTTAGTTAAACAGGATTGAAGGCTTATTCAGGACGAGAGCTCCCTTCTTTCCAAAGCTCTTTGGGTCAGATACTACACCCGTGGTTCTTTTCTCAGTGCTACAAGTGGCCATAATCCATCTTTTACATGGAGAAGCATTGTAACAGGTAGAAAAGTACTACGAGAAGGTATCCGATAGAACATTGGAGACGACGAGTTAGTACATGTTTGGAACGACTCGTGGCTGCCGAGCCAACCTTCTTTCTGCATCATTTCGAGGCCAAAAGTTGGGATAGAAGAATATGTGGTAAAGAACTTAATGAGCCCAAGTCGATCTAGATGAAATTATATTATGATACATCATTTTTTTTAGCCCAGCGGAGGCCCAATCTATATTATAAATCCTGATTTGTGCTACGCGGAGGAAGGGCATGTTGATATGTCATTACTGCAAGGATGGTAAATACTAAGTCAAATCGGGCTACAAAATTGCTAAGGAGATGGCTGAAAATGAAAATAGCTCCATATTATCGTCTAGGGAAAATGGTGGCATATGGAAATGGATATGGCTCTGAATGTTCCGATAAAGATCAAGGTCTTCTCGTGGAAATGTGTGCATCACATATTGCCTACTAAATGGAAGTTTGTGCAAAAGGGAGTCGATTTAATTCCTCTATGCAACCGGTATGGATTGGTGGAAGACACAATGGAGCATGCCCTTTGCGATTGCGGATGGATTGAATTCTTCTGGGTTGTTTGCCCAATGAGGATAACATTCCCGTATTTAGGAGCAGAGGTTCCATTAGCGACTAGATTGAATTGGTGAGGCATAAGGGAGATCAGGAGAGTCAGGGGCTATTTGTGCATGAGTGTTTGGTGCGCGCGTAATAAACTTCGCTTTGGCAGAAATGTAGAGGACCATCATCACTACCTTAAACTGGAGACTTCCAGATATGAGGAACATTTGCGAGCAAAAACATCCACTACATATCGGGGGCACACAAAGATGAATAAGAATTGGATTCCTCCAGACCAGGACACAACAAAAATAAATATTGACGCATCTATTAGGGAGAATGTCAGAACAAAAATATGTGTAATTATCCGGGATTGGAAGGGCCAAGTCATCAGGACATTGACTTGTTTATGGCCAACCACATTCGATGGGGAGATTGCAGAAGCCCTTGCTTGCCGAGAAGGACTGACACTAGCCCGGGATTTAGCTCTGAACAAAGTTGTGATTGAGACAAACAATGCCACCCTATACCACGGATTGGCTAATCGATCAGACGATCTATCCTACCTTGGTAACATTGTGACAGACATCTTAAATCTTTTCCCTTGTTTTGATTTGGTTTCTCTTAGTTTTGTTAAGTGGTCGGGTAATACGCTAGCTCACCACTTAGCTCGTTTGGTGTTTTCTTCTTATGATCCAGAACCAATTGTCGATGACATCCCCGACTCTTTGGTGGACCATGTTATTTAGGAGATGGTTTCTTAATATTTATGAAATTTCATTTCCCCTAAAAAAAAGACAAAAAACCCCGACTTTCAAAAAAAACATATTAATTTAGTTTTTCTTGAATTAACAAAAATCTAAATCGAAATCAAATTATAAGTATTCACAATATAATAAAAATTTCATAAAATGATTTTATTGAGGACAATTTTTTCGGGAACATCAAAATTCAGCTTAATTTAGAGTGCAAATATTATCTTGACAAGTTCAACATAAATATACTAAATAATTAAGTTTAAGGTTTAGTTTAGGGGCTGGTATATTGTGTTTTGCCCCAAGAAGTAACATAGAACTATCCCCAAAATTACTCCAATCTCCGCATAGAATAGAAGTGATCGACAATCCCAAAATTACTCAAATCTATGCATAGAAAAGATGTGACCTCAAGCACCTAGAAGCAAACTAGCCCCGCCTCCCATGGGAAATGATGGATGAAATACCCTGCAAACTGTCCGTAAAGTCCCTGATCCGATTCTTCTGCGTTTCAAGATGTTGACAATCTTTAATCTCTGATCACCGCTTCCTAAGAAAGCACCTCAGTCGTGCTCCCCGACTTAATAACTTCACACAGGTGATCCTTAGCGATCAAGTTGGAACTGATTAAAACACCCCATTAGCGCCGCCCAACCCAAGAACTTCACACAGTTGATCCTTAACAATCAAGTTGGAGCTTATGATGAAAATCTGTATTCTTTTCCTCTATCTTCCCTATGTTGGAGGAGAATTATCTTAATTTAGTTAAAAGTGAGTTATTTAGCAATTGGAAGCTATGTTGGAGTAGAGTTGTCTCAATTTAGTTAAAAGGGGATTATTTAGCAATTGGAAGTTGGAAGAGGAATTATTTTCTTTGTAGAAAGAGAAGGCTATCTAGACTAATAAATATAAGAGAGCTCCATTGATTCTTCTTAAATTTTGGTTTAGTACAAAATGAGCAAGATATCCCCTATTTATACTAAGATAATTTCTTAACCAATGACTATAATTTATTTAATCTAATGACTATAATTCATCCACTAGAATTATCCTCCAAAACATCTAACTCACTAGAAGTTTCTACAATCATTCTTCAAATAATATTTTAAGTATTTTCTTAAGACATTTCTAGAGAAATTCTAGAACTTGGATCTTTTGATCTTGGACTCTTATTTTATCTTTAAATTCAAAAATATACTTCAAGCCTAAAATAAAGTTTAACTTCCAACACGCTACAGTTCATGTCTATAAAGGGCAGAGAATATTTTCATGGCCCATGTATGGGAGATTATCGGAAACTTCTAGCCTCCTGCGATGGACTACTATGTATTCGTGTTAATCAACTTGTCTATATATGGAATCCTTGCCTGAAAACGTATAGTGAAATCTGGAGCCCAACAGGTGAATTTTTTTTCCAGATCGAAGCTCCTCTCTTGTCGGGTTGGGTCATGGCCCAGGAAGAGATGACTATATACTAATTAAACTTTCAAGCATTTAGCCCGAAGTTACAACTGCCACTGAGGTGCTGTTTTACAATGTATTACAACTGAAACGGGAAGACTTCAACAACGGCTTTACAAAACACAACATAAAATACAAATGAAATAAAATCTAACCATTACAACTTGACTTGACTTGCAATTTTGGAATTTGAATAGATTAGCTAAGTCGAGATTTGATCTCTGCCTGCTAGACAAATACGTCCCGACTAGTGCTTACGGAATGACCACAAAGATAAAATGATTTTACGCCTTCTATGTAGTAGCACCACTAACACAAAATACTTTTCCAACCGGAAGAAGCAATGACTGGCTGCTGAACTCAAATGCAGAAGGGAGGTGTGACACAAGATATGATGCAACAGTACTTGTGACAACAATTTGAGAATATGATGTAAATATATGAGTTAGTGTAACATTTTACAATGAACAACTTAGCCTATTTATTTGACAACCAATCTAACACCTGGGAATAAAGTCAGGTGAGTAGGCATTAAAACTTCTTATAAAGAAAATTATATAAAGAAATCTCATTTTTCTCTAAAATTAACTCACTTTTATCTTTATCTCTCACACTTTTCAATACCTAACAATACTATTTATTTCTCTCTTTTCATCCTCTGCATATAAGAAATTTCAGTAATTTCTTTAATTTATCATTAGTTTTATTTTTTTTCCTTTAATCTTGATAACAAAATGAATAAAATTAGATCCATATTGCCTATGTTTGGATTAGTTTTTCATTTTTTATTCAATTTTCTTGCATTAAACTTTATACTATTATTTTCACAAAGAATGAATATCTCTAAAAGATTATCAACACAATCATTATTTTTTTCTCTACACGTCCAATTTTTACCTTAAAAGAAATTCTCACCACTATTCACTCATAAAATGAAAATAAACGGGAAAAAGTACAAGCAATCACAACCAGTTTTTTTTTGCTTTTCGTTTTTCCATTCTTATGAGCACAAACTAGCCCCTCTATATAAGTTTACCCAAAGTTCTAATCAGAATATGTGATACTTGACTAGAGATTGATGTTAAAAATTTGTTTGAACTTGATTTATTGAGCATTATAGATCACATCTGACCTAATTTTTTGATAAACTCAAAAACTGACTTTGGCTCGACTCAGTTGATTACAAAAAGAAGATAAAATATGATTAATATTGTCGAATCCTCAAGTTCAAATTGTGTTTTGCTTGATTTTAAGTTATTGGACCTAGACGACACTATTTGTTCACTGTGGACAAGATATTGAAAATCCAAGTTTCGATAATACTTATCCGACCAACTGATCAACTTATTTAAACCTCAACTAAATTGCATATTTGGTTCTCTAAATTATATCGAGTTTCACTTCCATCTATTAATTTAGGGGTGTGAAAAAATATGACACTAACTTCTAATTTGTTGGCTTAATTGCAAAACGAGGACACTAACTATACTCCAGTGGCAGAGAATGACACTAAGTTTAGGCTTTCAATTTGCGACAATAACTTCAAAATTTTGGCGAATTGAGGACAAATTGAGCCTGAATTGCCTAATTCGAGCTAATTTTCACTTGCACTGCAATGTTGGGCCCGAGTTACCCAAATTTAGGCTAATTGCTTATGCAACGTAAAATAAGTCTAAATATTATTTTAAAATTTTACAAATAAATATGAAAATCTTAAAGCAATTTAAAAATTTACAAATTAGCAAGTTTAATCTAAATGTATGAAATAAATTTGATAAATATGTATGAATAAAAATTAACAATTAAAATGTAAATATAGAAAATAAATCTGGAAAATAAGAAAAGTAATATTATAAAAAATATTTAATAAAACTAAAAATAACTAAAAGAAGTTTGAAAATGTGAAACAAGATTTAAAAAATATTTAATATATGTAGAATTACCAAATAAATTATGAAACTATTTGAATAAATCCAAATAAACATTATTTATTAAATCTAATATTTATTTAAATATTTAAACATCAATTAAAGTAACTTAAAATTACAAATTAAAATTTTAAAGTCTTAAATAAATCTGAAAATTATTTTAGTTAAATTTAATAAATATTTTTTTTATTTCTTTAAGTATTTACCCACAAGGGTTGTTTTCCCTGCCAAGGGTTTCCACAAGGGTGGGTTTTACCTTGGGAGGTTTTAACGAAGCCCCAACTTTCCGCTACATGATAGTCTTCTGATCAAGACTTTTTCCTTTCTTTATGCATATTTCCATTTATTCAAAACAAATATATATATTGTTTATAAAAATATACTTATAATAGACACGTAACTCAATTTAGTATTTACATTTACATATACGTTCTCCTCTCTCCCACCCCCCCAAAAAAAAAAAGAAAAAAAAACTCTCTCCCCATATCCTATCAACATTTTTCATTGTTGCAGGGTGTTTCTTAAAAAATGCTAATCTGATACTTTTAGTTTGTTGGATATTCATTGCTCTGCAAATAATATTTCACAAGATTAAAGTCTAATTACATAAATATTTAAAAGGAATTATAAATTTTAAACTTACACCGCCATGCAAAACCGCAAAAATTATTTTGAACATGCAATATGATTGTATGGCATCGCAACATATATGATTTTGTAGAGTTTATTCTTGAACGGCTTTGCTGAAAATTAGTCATTTTTCTCCTAGAAATAAAGTCAATTACTGACGTATCTTGGCATTCGTTTCTATCTTATCTCTCCCAATTTCTGAAGTAATGTCTGATGAGTCTACAGTTGAAACAATACATGGGGAGGGACTCATACTTGAGAGGGGGAACCAGTTTACTGCCCTGGACACTTATCGTAAAGACATGGTTCAGTGGCTTCGTCATGTCAATCAATATTTTGAAACGAGGGAATTTGTCGAAAAGACCTTCTATGGATATATCCAGGATTTCAGGCTCCTTGTCCAGCAAGGGATTGGGCTGAGGAAGTCTTCATACATGCCACTGGAACATGGTATGCTATAATCCAGAATGCAGCGTTGACTTTCGTTATTGGTGGTTGTGCGTTCTCCTCTAATATTCTGATCGCGAAAATACCACTCGCGTAAATGGTTGGTTTTCCAAGACCCATTATCTGTCATCGTTATTTGCAAAATGGAACAAAATCAGATCGGCTCCCCATTCCCTAGCGATAACATTATTTTTGGGCTTTCGATTCCGAAATCCTAGACATTTTATCCATATCGTATTCACGGGGTTTATTTGTATTCAGTTTTAATTGATCTTTTATTTATTTTTCTTTATATAATTAAAATCACAAATTTGGTTAGAGTGTTTAGGATTTATTTTCTGTTATTTGTGACGCACGACAATTATTTTCCGGCTAAGTCTTTTTTGAGAGACGACTTATGGTTAATTCGCCGCCCTACGGTTGATCTCGTTCTCTTGCAAGGATTGTTATATTTTCATAGGTGTTTAGCAATTGAACAAGGCATATTGGTATTGTTACCTGGCATATAAATAACAAGCAATAATGAAGCATAATATTACTTGTTAGCATGCAATACTCAATATCTACATACACAATTATTTTTTTTTCTGAACCATTCATGGTGTTTAAAAGCAATATAACAATATTACACAAGCACCAAATCATATCTTCGTAGGCAAATTGTTGCGAGTTTGTTTATCCCCATAACTTTTTCTAGAGTAACAACATCTGAAGTGTAATTATGCAATACAAATGCATATTATATGCAAGCTATTTATAATTATATTGTGTAAATTGCTAGCATTATATAATGGCAACTATATTTGAAACCTAAATAACACAAGCAATTATTTTTTTTCTAGAAGCATTCATGGTGTTTAAAAGTAATACAATACTACACAAGTACCAAATCATATCTTCATAGAAAACGTAAATATGCAAACATGTTGGCTTACATATGCAACGTATAAGTTAATAAATAACATGTTTAATAGGGTAAAATAACATAACAAAGTAGTTACAAAAATGGAAGGAGATTAGAATCAAATCTCTTTCTCTCCCTCTCTCTCAATCTCACGTGATCTCTCTCTCTCTCTCTCTCTCTCTCACGCAGATTCTATTTTTCCTCCATTGCCAGACCTGCAAATCTGAGAAAATTGCCATTAATAAAAATCTGAGAAAATCTCATTCACCTCCATTGCCAGACCTGCAATCATCAAAAACACCGAAAAATTGGTGTGAGAATATGATGACATCAAATCCATAGGAAGAAACATCAACAATTATAGAATATTTTGCAATAGACAATGATGAATAATTGAGTTTCGATAGAGAAATCAAACCAGGTTTTGTAAAATTCAAATCTTAAAATCTTAAAATTGTAAAAATTGCAACGAAAAAGATGATGTTCCTATGCTTAAAAATTTCCGCGTTGGAGACGGTGTGCAAAAATACTTTGGGAACACTGCATAAACTACTATAAGATGCTGCATAATTGAAACTATGCAACAAACATCAACTAACTATACATTATCTAGAAGGTATTTATGCAGTGTAAAAAACTAAATATATAATACATATACCAAACTGTCACGCCCCAAACGGGACGCGACGACGATCCACAACTTAAATACAAATAACCATACAGTCTAGATAATTATCAACGAGAACCCAATGAAACAGAGTCTAAATAGCAGCGGAAATAAATAACAAGTACAAATATAACTTACAGTCCACAATCCATAATCCAAATTACATACCCGAAAATCAACCAAATATAACAACTTAAAGTCAAAGGGTCCTACGCCCTTCAGTTACAAACCGGAATGGAAAGAAATACAAGAGTCCAATAACAACACAAGAAAAGAGTCCAACAACAACAAGAAGAAGTAGTAAATCCAAGCGAGTACAAGGCTCAATCGTGGGTCGGTCGGTTCAAAGATCTTCAACGAAGTCCTCATCTAAGGTTAGAAAATAGGTGGGGATGAGACAAAAATCTCGGTGGATGGGGTGATCGTGTGCAAGTGTGGCAATATATAGTTAATGTGAGAAAACTTGATTATATGAAAACGCGTGAGTATGATGCATGAATTCACACACGATCCACAAGCGTCGTGATAAATATATTTAAGTAATATACTTATACGATTCAAGAAAAACGATTCATGGTCACACAGCACTATGTGATTGATCAAGACATGTAGGATTGCGTGCATTTTAAAATGTAACGCCAATCCCATGCAAGGCGAGATAATGGTTGCGCACGGATTTGTAGCGCCAACCAATGCAAAACAAGTAGCGGTTTGCGTGCACGGATTTGTAGCGCCAACCAAACGAGTCCGATAACTCAGGAATCGTGTGGATCGATAACGATTCCTTCGTTCTTCCTTATAACTCCCAGCGGGGATGGTCCAAGACCGGTCACCTTATTGCTCCATAGGCAAAGACAAAATCCACAGTGGAGCTTGCAAGGCTCGGATCGTCATAATCATGATTATACCTCAATACTACGACCCACTTCCCTTGGACAAACTCCGTTCCTCGTTGCGGGATTAGGAAGATGGGACCAGGAAGAGTGGAATAAGAAATTTGCCGGTTGCCCATCCCCCGACGTATCCATTCCGGACGTGAGCTCGACACACCAAGTTGACTCAGCAGGAAAGTAAATACAAGTACAAGCAAATCAACCAGCAATGAGTATTATTGATTCAGTGAAGAGCGATTCAGAAATTTTTGAAATAACGCGAGGCAATTTTGGCGTTGGTGGAGTTTTTGAATGAAGATGATTATCGGAAGGATAAGCAACCTTCGATATCTTGAAAGATTAGGTGGAACATAAGTCCCGCTATAGATTCAAATCGCAAGGCGAGGAAGTCGCTCCGCGATCGGGTATTAATCGGTCAAATTGATCCGATAAGTCAAGGGTTTTTGGGAAAATAAAATACTTTAATTAAATCTCCAAGTCAGAGGGTCCAGGGCTATTTTAGTAAAAGAGAAAATAATTTGAGTTATGTCCTTTATAAAAGAAAAATTGTAATTTAGCCCCGTTTTGTAAAAACCAACACTTTTGGGGTTAAAAATTGAATAAATAAATATCCCGACCTTGAAAAATTATGAGGTAAGTTCCTAAATTCTCTAAATTGTTCAGAGATTCAGGTTTTTAAAGTTTTGAGGTCGAGTTTTTATAAAATTCTCACATTGGCCCCAAATTTGTAAAAATTGCCAATTCGGACCTTAAGTTTAAAATAATCGGAACTCACAAACCGGAAGGGATTTTAATGTGATTCCAGTTGGAAAATGTCACTAAGGTTAGTGGGATATTGGGACAAAAGCAGTTTTTAAAAGAAATAAGTGTAGGTCCTTTAACGTTTGAAAATATCATTTTTGTCCCATTTTGAAATAATTGCCTTTAAGGCTTTTAGGGGTTCAATTGTCATGAAATTTGAACCTTGGGTCCAAAATATAATTAGGTTATAGTTAAGTTAGTATTTCCAGGTGCATGTGCTGCATAAGTCCCGAAAATTTCATTTGGGTCCTCAAGTTTAGTATTTTACACATTAGTCCCTCAATTTTAGTAAAATTGCTTTCCAAGCCCTATCCACTTGGATTTTTTTGGAATACTTTTAAAATATGTAATTCCCAGTACCTTAAGAGTAAAAATTTCAAATTTTAAAGTTTAGGTCTGGTGCAATTTTAAAAATTGCAAAGTAGCCCTTAAACTTTCAAAATTTTACAATCTAGTCCTTGGGCTTTTAAAGGTTGATTTTATTTATCTTAAAACTCTTAAAACTTTATTAAAATGTCCAAAAGTCATTTTTGAACCTGAGTACAGTCCCAAAAATCAAAATTTGCAGAGGGGTCCTTTAACTTTTATTTTCTTGCAATTTAGTCCACCAACTTTCTATTTTTACATTTTTAAGTCCAAAATTGAAATTTAATCAATTATGCTCGACTTGTCCAGGTTATAAGTCATCCAAAACATAGATTTTAAAGATCATACAGATGCATGTCCAATACATACAAGAATTCATCAAATAAAACATTAAATTGCACATGCATGCACCTAAAATTCAATAAATAGTAATTTTGAGCAACTCTTGAGAATTTTCATGACTTGATACATAAAATTGACATGCAATACATAGATTATATATATCTCAAGGCTCATGATCAAATTTTCTACATGCATTTTACTAAAAACACCTAATAGTTGGAAAATATTTTTCCACCCACCTTAAAATTGGAAATTGTGAAATAAAAGGATAAATTTCATAATTTTTGGATGAGGCTTCTTAGGTCAGCCCCTAAGTCAAGAAATATCAAAAATTTGAAGTTAGAAAAATGAGAGAAAAATTAAGGAGAAAAAAGAAGGAGAAAAGAAAATGAGAAGGACTACACTTTACCTTGTGTAGTAGGTGATTGGAGACTAGTTGAAGCTTAAAAATTGGAAATTTTGGTTCAACTCCAAAATCACCTAAGGTCAGCCCCTATTTCTCAAAAATGAAAAAAGGGTGTTAAAATTTGGAAAAAAAAATAAAAAGAAGAAGGAAAATAACTAGAGTCCATTATCTTACCTTGTAGTCAAAATTCTCTACTAGTTGTTCTTCAATTCTTGAAGTCTTTCTTCAAGATGATGTCAAGCTCTAATCTTCAAATCAACCCTATATACTAAAAGAAAAAACAAGTTGCCACATGTCATCACCTCTGCAATTTGGTACATGTGTCAACACCTTAGTCTTCTAAATACATGTGTCACCTTCATGATTAGCCACATGGCAAACTATATCACCACCTTGATTCTTCCAATTATAAATTGATTTACTACCAATTTATCATCAACGTATTAATTAAATTTCTATATTTTCGTATATAACTATTGACTCAATTGATTTTCCTTATAATATATTAATTAATTTTCCGTATATAAACTCAATTGATTTTATCAAAATTTAATCTAATCAAATATCGATGTGTTAATTAATTTCGTATTGTCGAATATAACAATTGACTCAATTTATTTTCCGTATAACATATTAATTAATTTTCCGCATATAACTGTTGGCTCAATTAATTTTCCGCATATTTGGATAAATTGATTTACTATCAATTTGGATAAATAATTTTTTGGCTTCTAATCATAAGTTGATTTTCTTTCCTAAAAGACCATAAAAGACAACGGACAAATTGAATTAATTTTGACCGCATGCAAATTAATCGTCAAAATTAATTTTTAATCCAATCATATATATAATATATGTATGTATATCCGACAAGTTTAATCCAATCAATATTTAGTCGAATCAAATATTTAATCCAATGAATATTTAATCGCCAAATCATATATTATATATATGGTTTTTTAAAAAAAGATATTTAATATATTTATATAATATGGATGTATATCCAAAAAGTTTTTTCAAATTATTATAAGTTGATATTCTTTCTTAAAAGACCATAAAAGACAACCAAAAAATTAAATTAAATTTGACCACATGCAAATTAAGTGGCAAAATTAATATTTAATCCAATCAACTATATGTATGTATATCCGGCAAATTTAATCCAATCAATATTTAATCTAATAAAATATTTAATCCAGTCAATATTTAATCGACAAAATCGTATATTTTATATACGAGTTTTGAAAAAAGATATTTAATATATTTATATAATATGTATGTAGCTTTCAAATTTATTTATTTATAATAAGTATTTTCGGTCTCTTCTAACTATCACAAACAAATTTGAGAAACTAAAATTTTATCTTTTGGACAAATCCCGTGTAACACACGGGTGTTTTTCTAGTGGTCTTCTAAATGTACCTCCAAAATCAAAATTAACTTAAGTCAAGAAGTGAAAAAGAGGTGAACTAGGTGATATCAAAAATGGATTGAAGATAAAATTTCTTACCTTGTAGTATAGGTTTGGTTCGAATTTTATGAAGAATAAAGAGGAAAAATCTTGAAAATTTTCTAAGTGTAGAAGAAGAAAATAAGAAGAAAGAGTAGAGAGAGGTAGGGAGTTTAGAGAGAGGGAGGAGAAAATTAGCTTGAGAGGTGAAATTGTTGGATGGAAATGAACAAAAATTGTTCATTTCCTCTAATGTGGCCGTCCACATTGATGAGAGAGGGGGAGAAAATTTTGTTTAATTTGTGTCTTGTATTTTGCCTCTTGCATGGGGAACATTTTGGAGGTCAAAGGTATGGGCATGAGAAGGTTTGAATGGAATATTGGAAGACTTCCAACATGTTGGCAAAAATAATATTAAAGAAGTAATGTAAGAGATGATGTGTATAATATTTGAATTAATGGTATAATTATACACAAGATGACTAATATACGGTATAAGTGTACAAGAGTTGGATGATATTTTTACTCCAAATTCACCATGTTGGCCGTCCACTACAAGGGCATATTGGTAATTCCATATATTTTTTTTTGTCCCAAATTTGATGATAATAGATGAAATATATCAATTTCCAAAATAATTAGTGATTTCCTTGATCACTTATGAGTCTCATGATCACTTAATCTAAATCAAAATCTTAATTATATAAGGTAAAAGTCTCTAAAATAAATAGTCTCTTAAAATTCTAAGGTGACTAATAAATACAAAAATAGTAATAATGATCAATCAAGTGATCATAAATGCAAAATGGAATTAATAGTGATCATGATCACAAGTAATAAATAAAATGAAATAAAATACAAAATATATATTAATGATAATTACCCGTCAAAGTGACGCGGTAAAATAGTCGATCAAATACATAAACGACAATAAGAATCAATTATAAGCTCAGAAAAAAAATCGGGGCTTCACACCAACTATGCAACGCATTATAAATTATGCAGCAAAATCATTTAATTTTGCATTATCTAGAAATTATCTATGCAATGTGAATAACTAAAATATGCAGTACATTATACTCAACTATGTCTTATTGTCATAAAATAATGCAACACAAACAACTAAATATGCATTATCTAATAGCTATTTAAGCAGCAAAAGAACCCTCATGTTCCGAAAAAAATAAAAAAAAATTGAAAAAAAAATTGTTTCCTAAAATAGCGCCATTAAATCCGGCAGTTACAATCCCACCCTATAAAAACGGTTTCATAAAGTCAAATTTTACCAGAAAAAACCGATGGGATAATAGAAAAGTACATTATACCCTTATTTGCATTAAAATAAATGTGAAAATATCCAAAAAAATCAGAAAAATTACAACCCTTAAAAACACAAATGGATGGATAAGATTAGTCCATCTTGTCTCACCTAAGGAGACCGCACTTCCTAGGTAAGACAGTGTGGACTCATCTTACCCATAACCCATTGATCTTAAAAAATGAAGGGATGTGATTAATTCATTTTTTTTTAATTTTCCTTAATTTTCGCTGATTTTAAGGGTAAGGTTATAATTTTGTAATTCAAATTAGTGGTCCCAGCGAGATTTCTAGTATGTTTGACTTTTTGAAACTGTTTTTTTGGGGTGAGATTGAAACTGCCGGATTTAGTGGCGTAATTTAAGGAAGCAATTTTCTTTCCAAATATTTTTATTTTACAGTATAGTTAAGGTTCCTCTACTGCTTAATTAGCTATTAAATAATGCATATTTAGTTGTTTTATTGACACTATTTTATGACCACTGCATATTTTGTTTTGGGATGTTACATAATATACTGTATATTTAGTTATTTCACACTGCATAAATAGTTTCTAGATAATGCATATTTAGTTGACTCTGCTGCATAGTTTATGACGCCTTGCATAGTTGAGTATAATTTACTGTATATTATTTTTTTTACGCTGCATAGATAGTTTTCAGGCAATGCATATATAGTTGATTTTTGTTGCATAATATCAAATATATAATTTCATATAGATATATGCATTGTTTCATAAGTATCTATGCATCATTTCATAAGTATCTATGCATCGTCTTATTCGTGAAAATTACAATTTTTTAAGAGTTGATGTTAATGGCTAGTTCCGAATTCTCCATCAATGTCTACACCATTGATGCTGTTGGATAGAGTTTTTTCTACGACTGATGATTAATCGTCATGATTCGAACTCACATGTTCGTTGTTTTTTCATTTGGAACATAAATCACATCTTCTTCACTGTTTTATTTTTCACAGTTCGAATTCTTCAAATTTGCGTTAATGGAGGAATTGTGTGTGTGTGTGAGAGAGAGAGATAGATAGAGAGAGAGAGAGAGAGAGAGAGAGAGAGAGAGACGTGAGATTGAGAGATGCATGAGAGAGAAAAAGATTTGATTCCATTTTTGTAACTACCTTGATATGTTATTTTACACTATTACCCTTCTGGTGGGCCAAGTCTAAGTTGGGCTCAACACAGAGAGCCCCAAAGCTCGATAACAAAACCAAAGGCCTTGTTTGTTTATGTTTCCAAGAGCCTCTTTCCATTTTTCAACTATTCATAAAATTGGAATCATGTTTGTCCATAAAATTTCCAATGGAATCATCATTTTCATTTTCTATTTTTCACATAAAACAATATCTCAAACATATACACTACCCTACATCACTCATCAATCACTATTCTCATATTTTAACCCAATTATACATGTGGGATCCACCACTATCTACTTAAAATATTATTATTTTTAAATTATATCTATCTAATGGGACCCACCACATACAATCTTACAAATATAATATTATATATTCAAATTAAAATATTGAAAGTAGACCCAACCACTATCAATTTTTCAATTATTATATAAATAAAACAACATTTCAAAACTACTCAACCAAACACAATATCATTTCCAACCCTACATAAAACACATTTCAATTCATTC
Organism: Rehmannia glutinosa; assembly: GCA_016081115.2. NCBI lineage: Eukaryota > Viridiplantae > Streptophyta > Magnoliopsida > Lamiales > Orobanchaceae > Rehmannia > Rehmannia glutinosa. The sequence continues at coordinate 354,821 of JABTTQ020001388.1, forward strand.
ATCCAAACATAATTCTAATTTCCACACGAAAACCTATAAATTCTCAAAATTCTATTTCCAACTCCAGAAAGTGGAAATGGACCATGGAAACATAAACAAACAGGCTCAAAGCTTTACTCAAGTCTCAAGATGGCAACGGGGCGGGTTTGGCCAAACCCGGGACCCGCCCCGCCAAGGAGAAGTAAGACCCGGGACCCGCCCCGCCCGCCTCTCAGCGGCATGGCTGGTCTAGACCCGCTAGACCCGCCAAATATATTTTTTAATTTATAATAATTTATATTTTTCTATTTATGGCCAATTTTTCAAAAGTAATCAAATGCCAATAGGTTAAAAAATAAATAAATATAATTATGCAATTTATTATAACTATTTTTTTAGAATTGGCTACTATTAAGATTTATTTTAAAAAACAAATACTATTATACTACATAGTACTCAACTAATACTTAAAATAAATATTCAAAGTAGAATATTACAAGATATTATATTAGTAAATTAAACTTTAAAAGTAAATAATATTATATTTGTACTCAACTAATATTTTTAAACATATAATACTCAAATTTTAAAGTAAATAATGCAAAAAATATTTTAATATATATTTAAAAATTTAATAAAAATTAACATGCGGGGCGGGTCCTATAGGACCGGGGACCCGCCCCGGACCCGGGCGGGTTTTGTAACCTTGGACCCGAAACCCACCCCGGGACCCATTTGTCCGGGTCTAGACCCGCCCCATCGGGGCGGGTTTAATGCGGGGACGGGTTTTAACCCGCCTCATTGCCATCCCTAATGTCTCAACTTGTTTTTGACCATAAAAGCGCTTTTATTTTTATATACTGAAAATAGAAACGTGAGAGGCTGAAAGGCTCACGCGATTACCTCGTTCAAGCAGGCTCCCACTACTTATAAATTAAAAATTCGACCGTTGGGCTTTATTTTGGTCCAATTCTTTATTCCAACGTTCTGTTTCTCACTCTCTCTCCTTCTCTCTACTCTTTCTTCTTCCCCGCCGTGAAATTCCTACTGTATTTTCAATTTCCTGTTTTCATTACTTAATATTTTATCAGCAAATACATTGTATCTGCTTTTTTCAGTCTATGCAATGGGGAAACGTAAATCCCCCGAAAAAGCTTCCGACCGCGAAAAGAAATGGGATAAAGTTTTCAACGCGTTAGTAAAATTGTCCCAGAATCTGCAGAAAGATAGGCATTTTCTTGAAGACAGAATCAAATCCTTGCACGAGGTTATTTATAAGGTAAAATTCCCGTTTCTTTCGTCGGTTTAGTGAAGTTTAATCTTGCCTGTGGAAATTTAATTAGGGTTTTGAGTATTGTGGATGATTGGGGATTTTTTTATGCAGATGAAGATGGAGCAGAAAGTTGAGTCTGTGAAAGCGGAACTTTTGTTGGGTTTGAAGGAGAGGGAGGCTTTCATTTACAAGCATAGATATGGTTAGTTTTTCTTTTCTTTTTATTTGTTTTTATCCGAAAAAGAATTAAGTATGTATTTCTCATTCTATTTTCTGTTTCCACCTTCAAGACATTTAGATTATGCTTAGACCATGGGATTTAGTTAGGAAAAGTTAAATGAAAACTAAAATGGATATAATATTTTTTTTATGTATTTTTGTGAAAACACCCAAATGGATGAGGGTTATGGCAAGATCCCCAACCTGTGTATTAACTGAAAAATGTATAACTTATAAAGTAAATTTATATGAAAGATTACATTAACTGAAGCTAGAAAACAATTTTCCTTACTATTTTCTTTAGTGAAGTCCAAGTTCATAGCATTAGTTTTTTTTTTTCTTTTTCTTTTTAATTTGGCCTTCATGATTTTCTTGTAATTTATCTTTCTGTTGGATTTTTCTTAAGTATAGCTGAACACGTGTGACTTGTGTTAAGATCAACTGAAGTTAGGAATTGTTTTAATAGAAGAGTTTTATTCATTATGGAATATGGACATCGCTTGCATATATAAACTTAGTAGAATGACACTACACAGTCAAACTACTGGAGTACTCTCCTGTTGGATATGCTATCGCAAACCCCAGAACAATGTTACGCTCTAGGTTTACGGGAAGGCAAATTTGGCCAATTAGATGCTCACCATTTTAACAATTTCCTCAAGAAAGTTAGGCAAAAGTTTTGCCAGAATGTTCAAACTTTCCATTTGGTACAAACATATTGAAAAACACAGACAACCCAACTTGAGCAATCATTAGTTATAGAACTAACTGTACTATGTTGAAGCAAATATTGTAACTCCCTTTTATTTTATTGTAGAAGTGTAGGAACATTAAAATAAAATGGTTTTTGGTCTCTTAAAAGTGACTGGTAGAGTCGCTTACTTTTGCATCTCATATTCTTTTGTCTTCCACAAGCTTTTTGCGATTGTGTAAGCATGACATTTACTTACTGTATTTGATGTGTACTGCAACTGCGTCTTCAAGAGAGGTATGAAAGTGTTTTATGTTGAGAAAGGCTCACAGAAAGCAAAACAACGGGTTTTAGATACACTCAGCATGCTCATGCTGATCAGCTCTTTCATTCACCTTTTATTTTATGCAGTTTTTCCTGTAACCTGAAATTTATAAGTGAACATTTATGGTTTTATTAGTTTATTCTTTTTCTTATATTTATATCTTGTTTTTGTGAAATGTAGAGAATGCGGACGATGATTTGGCTGACTTTAGAGAATGGTTTGATCATCTCTCTCAGAAATGTGCGGAGACAAAAGTATGCCCTGTACTTTTTACTTGTTTGATGGTTCTCTAGTTGCGATATATTTATGTATGTGTGTGTATATATATATATATTGATTTTTTTACTATATATGCAGGATATTTCAGATGATGTTAGTAATAAAGGGGAAGGCTCACGAAACAAGGCACTTCAAAATGAGGTGAGGAAGCTGAAAAGTGAAATTGTCAAATGTAAATTGGATAAGAACATTGAGATTTCTGCTCTCTTGGCGGAGAAGAATTTTATATGGAACCAGTTCGAAAAAATGGAGATTGACTTGAATAAAGAAATAAGGAAAAAAGATGAAGAAGTTAAACATGCAAATGAAAAGGTGCAGTTACTTCTAAACAGAGAAGAGGAATTACAAATGTCAAATGACAAGTTAAGAATCGACTTCACCAAGATGGAATCTGAATCAGTTCAAAAGAGTGAGGAAATCTTCAGACTTTTGAAGGAAATTGAACTCTTAAAGTCCAGATCGGGATCAGCGCCACCGTTATTGCGCCCCTGTAGGACGGGTGCAGCATCCCAAAGGGGAGGAGAGAATAGTACCAGCGATGGAGGGGTTATAAAAGTGAAGAAAGAATCAGATCCTTCGCATACTTCTGAGAAGGTGACTGTCTTATTGGTGCTTTAGTGTCCTTGTACTCACCTATGTTAGTTTTTAATTTTCAAAGGTTATTTTGATGATCTAAACTTGCTTCTGTGGTTCATGGAATGTTTTTCTTGGACACATTTTTTGAATTTGGCATAGCATACGACTGACTGCATATGATCGAAAAGAAACTTAATTGATGAGGTTGAAAACACGTTGTTATTTGTAGCCCTCAAGTGTATTGTGTTGGTTTTGTTAAGAACTGATTAAATTCTTGAAGTTAACTTAAGAATTTTGAACTTCATATTTGCATATTATTACTGGCAAGTGCAAATCCAGTGATTTCTCTGCTTCGCCAATCTAGTTCACAATTAGTATTTTGGTTGCAACTGGAGAGGGTAAGGCCTTGTCTTTTGCAAGGTTTAGTAAATGTAGTGGTGTGGTTTGGATCGGAAATAGGTGGTTCTTATAGTCTGCATATGGAGCTGGGAAAATGGACTGGACTTATGCCGCTGACACTCAGCATATGAGCTCTGGTCCACTCAATTTGCCAGTAATAGGAGTGTGACCTGAAAACTGAACTACTGAATTTTCTAGTTTTGTGAAGTTCGTGTAGATTGAGAATGCCAGCTGACGAAAATTGCATTGTTTTATTACCTTCAGTTGCACGTTTTTGGGAAATAATTCATGTAAACTCGGAAGATATGTTGAATGCTCCTTGAGGTGCTGAGTGCTGATGCATAGTGTACAGGTGAATTCTTGTGTTGTAATTGTTTGGGATAAGATGAACCTAAGAAGAGGCTTGTGCAAGGGTGTTTTTATGTTCCCAAGTTGAGGTTGATGATTTTGATGTGCAAGATCTCACGAGTGTCAGAAGGTGTTGTGATGACTTAAAGACTGCTCTGTGTAGATCGGAAGAAAAAGGTTTCAGACTAGTCATCATGAGGAAACTCCTCGTTAACTTTTTGTCTTGAGGAACCTTCTTCTAGGTTTGCATCATTCAGAATCCAGAATGGAACTTCTTTTTCGACATTCTAAGTGTGGTTTGCTTAAAGTATATAATGTCCATTGAAGGATTATCGATTCACCATCCTGCATTTTATCACTTCAAAGTCATTTTTCCAGAGGCCTTTCTTGGGCAGATCAGCACCATCTCCTCGTTGTCGAGAAACTGAAAGCCTTCTGTAGATTTTATTTTTTTGTGTGAAATATGTTAAATTTAGAATTTGTTAGAAAACGATTCCGGTGGCCAATTCTGTAAGTTGTCTCTCATTGTCTGATTCTGTTTATTTCGTAATTGGTACAACAACAACAACAAACTAAGCCTTAATCCCACTACGTGGGGTCGGCTATACGGATCATATCGCGCCATCGTGTACGGTCATAAGCCATATTTTCGTTTATTTCTAGGTATAACATGTCATGTTTAATAGCTTCTTTCCAAGTCTTTTTAGGCCTACCTCTTCCTCTTTTGATTTGTGTGAGTGATTCTCTACCTTCTAAACGTCGCAGAGGTGCATCTAATGGTCTCCTATAAACATGTCCAAACCATCTTAATCGTGTTTCTCTAATTTTCTCGTCTATTGGTGCTACTCCCACTTTGTTTCTAATGTGTTCATTTCTTATTCTATCTAATCTAGTGTGTCTGCACATCCATCTTAGCATTCTCATCTCTGCTACCCTCATTTTCTGTTCGTGTTCATATTTAGTCGCCCAACATTCACTCCATAAGCATTGCGGGCCTTACGGCCGCGTTTTTATAAAATTTTCCTTTCAATTTTAATGGTATTTTACGGTCTGAAAAGGATAGAAGATGCACTCCTCCATTTATTCCAACCCGCCCGGATCCCATGTGTGACATCTTTATTGATTTCTCCGTTCTCTTCAATTATAGATCCTAAGTATTTAAAACTCTTTGTTATACTCACTTCATGTCCATCAATTTTAACCTTCGTCTCATTGTTCATGTTGTTTTTACTAAAGTGGCATTCCATGTATTCTGTTTTATTTTTACTTATAGTAAAACCTTTTGATTCGAGTGCTTCTCTCCAAACTTCCAATTTTCGTTTACTCCTTCCCTTGTTTCATCAATTAAAACTATATCGTCCGCAAATAACATACATTCGGGGATGGATTTTTGTAAGTGTTTAGTGATTTCATCAATTATTAGGATAAAAAGGTACGGGCTTAGAGCGGATCCCTGATACAAACCTATAGTGTTTGGGAATTCACTAGATATTTCTGTTGGTGTCCTCATACATGTTGTTATACCATCATACATATCTTTTATGGCATCTATGTAGGCTATTTTTATTCTTCTTTTTTCCAATACGCACCACATTATATCACGGTTGACTCTATCGTATGCCTTTTCAAGATCAATAAAAACCATATGTAAATCTTGTTTTCTCTCGTTATATTGTTCATATAAACGTCTAATTAAGTGTATAGCTTCAATTGTGGATCTTCCTGGCATGAAGCCAAATTGATTATCTAATATACTAGTTTCATTTCTTATTCTTGCTTCTATAACTCTTTCCCATAGTTTCATTGTATGACTTATTAATTTAATACCCCTGTAATTTGCACAATTTTGTATATCCCCTTTGTTTTTATATATAGGTATCAATATACTTTTTCTCCATTCATCGAGGCATTTTCTTAGTTTTTAGAATAACATTAAATAATTTAGTAAGCCATGCAATCCCAACTCCACCTAAACATTTCCACGCTTCAATTGGTATATCATCTGTGCCATTTGCTTTGCGATTTTCATTTTGTTTAGTGCTTTTTTGTTTCATGAAGTTGAATTCTACGATAAAAGGTACGGTTTCTATTCGGTTGATTGCCTAGTTCCCTAATGTGACTTCATTCCTATTCGGTTCATTAAAAAGATTATTGAAATACCTCTTCCATCGATCTTTTATTTCCTCGTCTTTCACTAAAATGTTTTCATTCTCATCTTTTATGCATTTAATTTGGGTTAGATCTCTTGTTTGTTTTTCTCTAAATTTTGCTATTTTATATATATCTTTCTCTCCTTCTTTAGTATCTAGTTTTTATAGAAATCTTCATACGCTTGGTTTTTGCTTCATATATTGCTCTTCTTACTTCTTTTTTTGGCGTCTTTATATCTTTTAAGGTTTTCTTCGTTTTTACAGAATACAATACTTTGTAACTAGTTCGCTTTTTCCTTTACCTTTTCTTGGATTTCTTGATTCCACCACCATGACTCTTTATTCCATTTATTACCATTTGACACCCCTAATGTTTCTTTTGCGATCTTTTTCATTTGAGTAGTTACATAGTTCCATGTTTCATCGGCTTTGTCTTCCACTTTCCAATCAATGGTTTCTACTAGAGATTTGACAAAACTATCTCTTTTTTCTATATTCTTTAAGTTCCACCACTTAATTCTCGGTATGTTAATTTTCTTTCTCTTTAAGTGTATGTTAATAAGTTTGATATCCAAAACTAGTAGTCTATGTTGGGTAGTGAGGCTTTCTCCAGGTATTACTTTATAATTTTTGCATATTTTTCTGTCGTTTTTTCTGGTTAGAAAGTAGTCAATTTGTGATTTGTTAGGACCACTTTTTAATGTGATTAAATGTTCGTCTCTCTTTTAAAGAAGGTATTACCTATAATAAAATCATAAGTAACCGCAAAGTCTCAGGATGGTTCTACCCTCATTGTTACGCGAGCTAAAGCCATATCCTCCATGGACCCTTTCATAATCTTCATTATCCTTCCCAACATGTCCATTTAAGTCTCCACCTATGATGACTTTTTCATTTTAAGGGATTGATTGCATTAGAGTTTCTAAATCTTCCCAAAATTTAAATTTTTAGTAGCATCATCTAATCCTACTGAGGTGCATATACACTAACAATATTTATAAGTTCGTTACCTACTACAATTTTAAGGGATATGATTCTATCTCCTTTTCTAGTTACTCCTACTACTTGATCTATGAAGAGAGGATCTACAATGATACCCACCCCATTCCTAGTTCTATCCTTTCCACTATACCAAAGCTTATAACCTGTAGTATCTAGTGTCTTAGCCTTCTCGCCTACCCATTTAGTCTCTTGGATACACATAATATCTATGTTTCGTCTTTTCATAATATCTACGAGCTCTATAGTTTTACCTGTCAAAGTACCTATGTTCCAACTGCCAATTCTATACTTTCTAATTTTCTTATTATCATTTGTGTTCCTCTTATTAGTGTGTGAGGGCTCTTGTGTATTTTTCACTACACCCAAGCCCTTATGGAGGTGTAGCGGTCCTTGCCAAGACACCGCAGTCGGACCCTGCGGCGCACTCCTTACGGGGAGCATCCTAGCCTTATCACGATGTCTTATATGATCCATACCATAAGGAAATGACAAGAGTTTTACGCTGGCTGTCGACCTAACGCAACCCTCCTCCTTTATCCGGGCTTGGGACCGGCAACATATAGACGGGTTGCCCTGTCTATATGCAGGCGGAGTTTTATTTCGTAATTGGTAGTTTGATTTTTTTTTTGGGTGTTCATGGTAATGTTTCAGAAATGAAGGTTCTCTGCTTGATTTATTTCCATGTAATTGGTTGTTTGATTTTTTTTTTTTTTTTTTTTGGTGTTCATGGTAATTCTGAAGTGAAGGTTCTCTGGTTGATTTATTTCCATATGATGGATTCTAATGGTCAGTTTTGGCATCTTGGTAAACATTTTTGGATTCTGGCCTGTTTAAATTCTTTTGGGAATCTTGTAAAATTTTCTGCTACTATTTTATGGAAAATCCTTTTCTATTGGGAATTGTCCTTCAATTAAGTTGCTTTAGGTTTTCTTGTAGCATTGAGTAATGAAGGCTTCTAATGTAAATCACATTTTGTAAATCTGCAGATAGCTCATAAAAAGCAAAGTGCTCATAAGTCAACTGGAGGAAAGGCTCCTAGGAAGCAATTCATTACAAAGGTTTCTTCCCCTGACTGATCTCTTTATTTTCCATTTAATTCATGCATGTAAAATTATGTGCTCCAGCATAGGAAGTAACCGTAGTGAATAACTTAACTCCTATTAATTCATGCATGTAAAATTATGTGCTCCAGCATAGGAAATAACCGTAGTGAATAACTTAACTCCTAGGAAAATACCTTCACGTCTCTGCATCTATTCTCCATCATCCTATTCTACTTGAAATTATTCAACCTACTTAATCTTTTGGACCTCAACTGACGGCATAATTTGGTGAAGACAACTTTGGATCTAACAAAATATTTGAATTTGTAACACTGAACAACTCTCAGAAAAAGTAACATCTTTATAAGAAACTTTTGGCAGGATAATAATCTTCTATCTTCTGCGAAAATTCCGCCCCTTCTTATTTTCCATTTATTTCATGCATGGTGGGTTATACCTTGTACATGGGATGAACAAGGTATTATTGAGGTGGTGGAACAGAAAGATTTAGAGATGGAAATAATGGGTTATACCTTTGTACATGGGATGAACAAGGTATTATTGAGGTGGTGGAACAGAAAGATTTAGAGATGGAAATAATTGTAAAAAGAGAAATAAGAAGGTGGTTTTAGGTCATCAGCCAAATGGTGAGTTTGTGAAACATGGACAAATTGGGAATTGATTATACCTCAGCTGGTTGAGCATTTGTAACTCACGCCATTGACCTGGGATCAAATCTCGTCAGTCCCACCCCTCCCAAGACCTTGTATTAAAAAAAAAAAGAAGCAAAACAAACATGGATGAATTGGTCCTGGAGAAGTTAAAGAGAAAAGGTTAATTATGGAATAGAAAGATTTGTTAGGAGAAAGCGAGATTGTTTTAGGTGGAACGAGGGTTTAGGTCCCCACACAATGGGGCTATAGGCAGTGAAGTATGAGTTTAACCGATTCGTTCTCCCCCCTTGGTTGGCCTTTGCCGGTCATTAGAACGAGTAAGAATCCCCTTCTGTTTTCAATGCGCTTGTTCAGCCTGGAGGGGTAGCAAGCTTTCATTTTCACATTGTTTTTGGTTTTCATTGTTGTTGGGCTGTATATATCCCATTAATTAGCTTTAATGGAGTTTTGATTCATAAGTTCATATGGTTTGTGCAGGGCAGCAGTAGTAGTTCAAAAAGAAAAGCAGTTGATGTTATTACCATTGAAGATTCTCCGAAACTCTTCACATCCTCCTTCAAAATTCCTAAACTGAAGTCTTCATCGTCTCCGAAAATAGTTTGATCCCCCCCCCCCTCTGCCGCCTGCTTTTCCGGCCGGTCCTTTTGGAAGGTTAGCTGTGTAATTTGTTTATTTTTTGTTTTATAATTCACCAATTTGTGTATGTCTAATTATCTAATTCTTCATTGTTGTATTTGTAACTTACACTATTAAACAAACATTCATGTATAGTTTGAGGTGTAAATTTCTTGCACTGTTGTACTCTGTCTGGAGTTGGTATTTGGACTGGTGATCCTCTAAACTACTGTGTGTCATTTTGTAAAAACTCAAGTTTCATTTTATTTGAGGGATGGTGATAGTTTCATCATTCAAATTCATAATAACAAAGTTGGTTCACTTAATTTTTTGGATAGTTTTTCGATTCTATTGATTGAAACATCCCAAAAAAATAGCTCGAAGTCATTGTAATTTAAAATTATCCAAAGAAGTCTATTATTTGCTATTTTGGACTTGAAATTCTTACTTCTCTTTTATCCACATTCTATAAATCATAGCTTATGCTATTGAAATTCTGCATCTGTTACGGTTCCTGTTTTAAAATATCGGTGAATATTTTATTTTTAATCCGTATATTAGGGGAAAATATTGTTTCCAACGTTTTACATGATTCTGGAAATAATTTTCGTTTAAAACACAAACAATAAAAATTCATGCACATTTCGTAACAAACTTTGTCACGTTAATAGAACCATATCTGAAATTGCATGCAACCAATTATTTTCAGTAATTAAATGAAATTTTAGTAATTCTCATTTTTTTAGTTTTTTGATAGGACGAGATTTTCGGGACCATATTTTTTTAATTTTTTTCAAAATTCGGGGCCATTCCTAGTAAATTGATGGCACTAAAATTGCATGGTCCAATCTATGATCTGTAGCAATTTGACCTTTAAACATAATTTTGATTCTAGTTTCTTAAATTCAATTCCAGTTGCTTTAGGAGTTGTAATATTTCTGAATTGGTTTATATGTTGAGCAAAATATTTAGGAAATAAATTCACGGTACATATTATATTAATTAAAGTAGATGAGTAACACAAGCAAACAAATTAATTTGTAAGAAAAGTAGATGCACGCAACTTATGTATCCGAGTTTGTTCAGAAAGCGTGCCACCCACCAGGCACGTTTCAACTGAAAGTCATATTCTTCCCATACCCATCAGTCACTCAAACATTTATTGCAACAATCTCAATCAGACCTCATCATTTTCCACGAGAATTTCTTTCTCATTGATATGATTAATATATAATTAAGTAATCATTTTTCGAAAATTGTATTTTTATATTTTGATGTGTCGCAATCCAATAAAGGCTTATTGTGGTATGTCCAAAGAGTCAACATGGCTTATGATTATGCTTATGCTTATGCTAAATTCGTATAGGCCCAATTCCCAAAGACTAGTAAGTTCATGAGACCTAATATGAATATCTAAAATTATGCAAGCACATTAATAGCTTGTTTGGTATCACTTTATAAATAGGCTCTAAAAACCCATTTCTTATTTTGGTGACAAATCTAGAATCGACTTTCGGAAAACTCACTTATTCAGAAAATTAATTCTATAAAAGTTGGAATAGGTTTTTTGAAAATCATTTTATCGAAAAGTCTTTCTGGCTTCAAACATACACTAAGTCTTAAATGGTCTGTGCACCATTTAAGATATGCTATTTAATTAAAAAAAGTGTTCTCTTTTCTCTTTCTCTCATCTTTATACGGACTTGAACATTGGAGGAGTATCCGGCTAACCCCGAGAACCTTTGCCCTTTTGTTTGTAGCAAGTAGGGCTCCAATCTGTTAATTACTTTTGACGAAAAGAAAACAATTAGAGGGTGTTTGGCTAGTCTTATAAGCTCTTGAAAATATTTTTTATGATGTTTAAAAGCTCTCAAAAAGTGTTTGGTAAAGTTTTATATAAAAGATCATATAAGCAGTTTCTAAAAAATTTACAGGAAGTTATTTTCTTGATTTTTAGAATAAGAGTTTATAAGATTTCTTAATAAGCTCAGCCAAAACACCATCTTGGATAATTTTTTTGAGCTAAAATTAACATTGATCACATCAATGCTCCACTTCACAAATACACACAAATGCATATGATAAATATTAATATAATATATATATATATATATATATATATATATATATATAAGCAAATAAATTTGTTGGACGTGCGTTTTCAATTTCTGCCTTTCTAGAGCCGTCCACGTAACGAGTGGCGGAGCTAGAAAAAATATAAGGGTGGAACCGATACACAATAATTGAGTGGGCCGAACAAAAAAAAATCATATAAATTCTAACTAATTTTTTTTTTAATAAATATTTTCTTAGTATCATTGTTTTTAAAAAGAAATGGGTTGTGTGGCGGGGCCCTAATTGCCCTCCTCCCTTGGCAGTGCACATACCCTGTCTTGGTGGCCAAACGGGTCAGTGAATGAACTTCTATTTCAAACCCAAACACAGCTTTTGGCTTTTTCTGGAAAATGTGGGCGTTAACAAGATTGTGAAGTTGAATGTTAAGTGTCAAGAATGTTAGATGCAATAAAATTGGTGCTCTTTATTCACAGCCCCACAAATTTCTCAATCTTTTTTTCTTATAATTCTTCATCCTTCCTTTTCACGAGGATGAGATCTTCTACCGCAAAAGGGTGTATCATCTACTATCAGCGGCGGATCTACTTATAAAATTGGGGGTACAGTCTGAAAAATTCTTACTATATTTTTTAGTAAAGAAAAAATTAATAATAAATTTGTACCCCTATTTTTCCATTAAAGTAAAAATAGAATTAGGAAATCCAAATAAAACAATACAAATCCCAACAATAAAATTTCAAAAACTAAAAGATTGACTTAACAACTTGAATAAATAAACCATGACAAAAGCCAAAACCTACAAAACTAAAAATATCAAAAAACAAAAATCTAATAATATCAATAATGTTACCAAAATTGTGTTTTGTTGTCTCTTGTTTTCTTAATTATTCTAATTTTTTTTATGTATATGCATTAATTTTTACAAAATTTTAAACAGCGTTTTGTACTATGACTTTAAATATTAAACAATATTTATATGCACATTTGTTTTAAAAAATCTATCGTACCCTCATTTCAAAAATCCTGGATCCGCCATTGTCTACTATTCCACTACACGGATGATTGACACGTCCATAAAAGTTTAGGCTTGATTTATTCTTCAACATTAATATAGTAATTTATATAGATGTGTCAATTATCAGTGCGGTAAAATAAAAGATGAAACATATTTTTGCAATAGAAGATGTCATCCGCTGTCCCGTGTTCTATTTCCATACATCAATCCATATATGTACACTAAAACTATATATATACACACACAAACATTATTGTTCAACACACTTCAATTAACTATAGAAAACAACGAAAGTACAGGATCACCTCATATATAAAACCCACCCTCAACTCTTGAATAGTTCGAAAAACACCCTCAAATTAACTAATTACAATGGCTCCAACAGGAAATATCTCTCTAACCGCACTAGCAGAAAAAAACGCTTTCCACCAAAAATTCATCAGAGATGAAGATGAGAGGCCTAAGGTGGCCTACAACCAATTCAGCAACGACATTCCGGTGATATCGCTCGCCGGAATTAACGAAAACGGCGGCGATAGGGCGGAGATGTGCCGGAAAATAATAGCGGCATGTGAGGATTGGGGTATTTTCCAGGTAATTGATCATGGAATTGAGACGAAGCTTATGAACAGTATGACGCGTTTGGCTAGAGAATTTTTCGATTTGCCTGCGCAAGAGAAGCTAAAGTTCGACATGTCTGGAGGAAAGAAAGGTGGTTTCATTGTCTCTAGCCATCTTCAGGTACTTTTTTCGCAATATTTCAAATTATATAAAGTTGGGAAGGATTTTGTCACGTAACAAACGGGATTTTAATCTTAGCGTGACAATTCAAAGTCATAAGGTTGGGTTCGTGTTTGGTTTTGGGTTGATTTTGAGTTATGTTTAAAATACATAATAAATTAATTAAAATATAAAATAACTACATTTTTTAAACAAATTGGCAACATCGTCAGATTCGTGTTAATCGTTTTCGTGTTCGTCTTCTTGTTAGTGTTTTGTGTTCGGGTTTCTCTCAGTAACTATAGTTCAGGTCGGGTTATTGTATCGTATCTGGGATTGCCCCTAATATATATATCCAGTGAAAATATGAAGGGTTAATTAATTGTAAGAAAATCACAAATTTGGAGAGCTAGCTATGAATTTTTTGCATGAGTATTTCAATTTTTTATTTCTTTTTAATTGTCAAGAAGTGTGTGTTATTAACATCGGCCATGCATGACATAACAAGTGGATTTTTTTTTTTTTTTTTTTGTGATCAAATTATCAATGAGTTGTTGATATCGGAGAAATGGAGCCAAGACGGCTGGTTGGTTGCGGTTGCCCTCTCAACTTTAATTTTTTTATAATTAATATAAAATTTAATGTAAAAAATTTGCCCCCTTAAAAAATAAAAAGTACCCTTTATCTACTAATTTTCATTTTCGGGCTCCGTCTTTGTTAATATGAACACATGAATCATAATAGTGGTACACTTTTATTTGTAAAAAATGTGAAAGGTTAACAACTTGATTTATAATCGTAACTATAAGGGTGAAATTGGTATCACCAAGGGCACGGCTATGACAGTCATACTAGGCCTCGAATAGTCGAACCCCCCTAAAAAAATTAATTGTGTTAATATTTTTTCTAAGAGAAATTTTAAGGTCCAATTATATGATGTTTTAGTTTTTTACTCGACCCACCTCACTTTTTTGTATTAATTCACCCCAATTTCACGTCCTGGCTCCGCTGGGTATCACAATTGCACCAAAAAAAATCTGCAATTAAAAGAAAAAAACAGTTGGGAATTGAGTCTTTTTTTTTGCTGAAAAGTGCAATTTTTGGTTGAAAATTGGGGGTTCACATGCTGATCACGTGATGGTTTCCAACAAAATATTCAATATTTCAGTTGAAAAACAACTCAATTCGGAGTTTTTCTTAATTGCAAGGGACTAATTTTGTCATCCCTAGTTATGGGACCAAAATTACAATTTGCATCATATATTGGTTTTTTTTTTTTCCTCGCATCATGATTGTTAATACTTGATTTTCTAATTTCGTACTATAACCCTTTCCAAGTGTTCTAACAGAGATTATACTGAGAAAAAGTGTGAAAATGTGTTTTTTTAATCCATTTTTCCATTTAGGGAGAAGTAGTACAAGATTGGCGCGAAATCGTGACATATTTCTCATACCCGATTAAGGCCCGAGACTACACGAGGTGGCCCAACAAGCCAGAGGGCTGGCGGGCCGTGACGGAGGCCTACAGCGAGCAGTTGATGGACCTGGGCTGCAAATTGCTGGAGGTTTTGTCAGAGGGAATGGGCCTTGAAAAGGATGCACTGTCTAAAGCCTGTGTGGAAATGGATCAGAAAGTGGTGGTGAATTTCTACCCGAAATGCCCACAACCCAATCTCACACTGGGCCTGAAACGGCATACGGATCCGGGTACGATCACCTTGCTGCTCCAGGATCAGGTGGGTGGGCTGCAGGCGACCCGAGATGGTGGCAAGACATGGATCACGGTCCAGCCCGTGGAGTTGGCTTTTGTGGTCAATCTTGGTGACCATGGTCATGTAAGTTCATTTTTGGATATCAGTGCACGTTGCAAATTCCGGTTAACTTACTAACTTCCATTAATATTTGTCCTCAATCTCAAAAATTAAATATTTGATTTAATTCAAAGAAGGACCATTTTCAGCCGACCCCCTAATTAAAAGGATTGGTTTTGTAATTTTGCCTCCTATTTTAAAAATCACTTAGTTCTCAAATTAATTAAGATATAATACTTTTCGGTCCGAATCTCCGATTAGTTACCGTATTTTATATATATTTCATCGGCATTTCAATCTACAAATTAGAATGTCACATGTACATTAATGACATCATCTTTATACAATTTATGCCCATCTAAAGTTATATAACATATGTATACACGATGAATGATCAGTATTTGAGCAATGGGAGGTTCAAGAACGCGGATCATCAGGCTGTAGTAAATTCCAACTGCAGCCGATTATCAATCGCTACATTCCAAAATCCGGCCCCAAATGCCATAGTTTACCCGCTCGGAATCAAAGACGGAGAAAAGCCGATAATGGAGGAGCCGATCACGTTTTCTGAGATGTACAAGAGGAAGATGAACAAGGATCTTGAGCTTTCTAGGCTCAAGAAATTGGCTAAGGAAAAAAAATTGCAAGAAGAGGAACTGGAGAAAGCCAAAGTGGATGTTAAGTCATGCAAAGATCTTGAAGAAATTCTAGCTTGATATATATTATTGACAGGGGATTTCTTAAATTGGTATTGGGAATTAAGGAATTGTTTTTAACAATTATAATGATTTGTACTAAAAAAAAAGCAATTATAAAGATAATTTATAAGATTTGTTTTGTTTTGGCTGTAGTGCCATTTAATTTATTCTTTTGGGCCACTGTGCTGACATCATTTGATCTTACACTATATGCGATATGTGTGTTGTTTTATCTGGTTAAAAGTGGTAATATTATTATATATATGAATAATCACAAAATAAAAACAAAAACATCGAGGTTTAAGGTAATTAAAAAAAAAATAGACAAGCTTCAAACATAAGCCAATTTGAGGTTTGATTTCATTTTATATATTTACCCCAACATTAGTTGAACACTTGAACTAACGGAATTTGCTAACGTTATAAAATATATTACAATTACAATCCTCAAATTTTCTAAATTTTTAAGTTAGATTCTTCAATTGGTTAGAGAGCTCTTAGAGTAACTATATATGAAAACCGATTAATGGTAAATTGCCTAAGTGATGCAAAATTTAAGAAAAAAAATGATAAAATAGGTGGTTTTGGGTGGAGTTGTGATATTGCTCGTTAGCGCAATATGGATATGCGCCTGAAATATTTTGCAATGGTTGGCGCATTAGTCTATTGCGCCAACTAAATAATATTTTTTATTAATTTTGAAAAGGTAGGTGCAATAAGCTAATGCGCTAGCCGGATTTATTTTAAATATATATATATATATATATATATATATATATATAAGGCTGGCTCAATAAGCTAATGCGTCAACATGATTTTGTTTTTAAACTTGATTAATTGTTTCGGATAATTAATTGTATTTTTTTTTAAATTTTTCTGATAAATTTATTGTATTTTTTAACTTATTTTATTTTGGTATTTTAATTATTTTTATAACTAACTAATTAATACACAAATTAATACTAATATAACCATTAATATTTACATCGAAAATTAAAATATCTTACCAAAATATTACTAAATACATAATTTCGACTAATGCTAATCCTAATATCCATGTCCATCAGTGCCACATCCCAGAGGATGTCTCTCTCGCATGCTCCTTCTAAGACCGTATTCAATATAATCAATATTCTGCTGGTCGGATATAGACAATCTCGGATCCATGTCCCTATAACTTTCCTAAAATCTACTGGGAAATGGTACAAGTGAATGTTGAAAACTTGGATGCGCATACCCAGATGGACCTGCCATACCCACATCGGAGTTGAGCAATGATGTAAAAGATGTGAACTGGGGTGTTATGAACTCATCACAATCCACAAGCTGTGGCATATAGGGTCTATGATGCGTCGAAGTATAGGGACCTGCCGTATATGTATGAGGAGTCACAAATATGGGAGGTGTCTGTGGCGCAGTAGTGGTCGTGCGTGTGATGCGTGCCCAATCATGCTCCTGAGAAGGATCATCTGTCTGTGAAAATGGCTCTGGTGGAGGCATCCCTAGGAGACGTTGCACACTAGTCATCTCTTCAATAAAGTCAGGCCGAAGGTGATCAACTGACTGCGGTTCAGAAGTACTGACATCCTGGACGCTAATCCACAGTCGATCGAGTAGAGTACTCTGTAACATACAAGTATCAAAAATATATATATAATGATATATTTTAAATGTGCATATTAGTAAATTTAGAGGTAAATTACCATGGCATCCCATTTGCAATATCGCTGGCTGATATCCTATTGTCATATGTAAGTTCTGTAGAATTATTAATCGTTTTGTAATACAAGCTGTACCATGTGTGATATCCACGCACTATGCTCTTACCATTACCTATAGCGTCATCTTCAACAATGGTCTATTGTGCCATCGCCCAATACTGAACCCAAGCACCATGAACTTGTGGCCAATCCCATCCACCTAGCCCTTTGCGAGTAAAACCATGACGTGATGTGTTTGATTCTGAGGGCACATTGGAAATATGTTGTCTAACGCCAAACTGTCTCAGCACTCATCTAGAACGATGGTGAAACTCCATGATAGAGTAATTTATCAAAGGACACTGAGAACTCCATAACTTGAAAATACATCGTGGTCCCAACAACGTTATATCTGCTGAGTTCAGGTCATATGGCTCCCAAATCCACTGAGATAAATTCAATTATGGATTAATATATTTGAATATGTAGTTAAAATTACTTAGTATGACTATAAATCCTTACGTGTCTATCTGTCAGTATGTCCATAATGATACATACAAAATAACTAGCAATATGTGTGCATATGAAATACTGCATCCACCTAAATGTGAAAGTAGTAAATATTAAATACATATTCTATTGAAAGAAGTTTAATACTGGATATATACAACGTTAGAAGTGCAGTACCTGGCACCATGCGGTGGAATAGGGAGCTCCTCTACGTCGGCTTCGTCCACATATAAACGACCTGTGGGAACTCGAGAACGTATGGCATGAGGAACAATCACAATAATCCTAGCCCAAGCCCAAATCTAACATAATAGATAAACAAATGGTCAATAAGTATATACATTTATTTATGTGATGTGCAAGTATAAAAACATATGATGCTAAAATTAAATTTAATTGTAATAGTAGCATGACACTACCAATCACATGCTTGCCAGACTCTGTTGAACTACATAACTCTCTATATAGTACTTCTAAAACAACACTACCCCAACTATACCTCCCAACATCATGCAACTGCTCCAAGTGAAACAAAGACACTCTGTTGCCAGATGAGTCTGGCATCAATAAACTACTGATGAGTATGAGCGCACACTTAAGCATACTGCTCTACCTCCAACTGAGGTGTGTAATCTGTAATCATGATATGCTTGAAGTGAGGAGGTCCATATTTGGTGATCTTCCACATCGAAAGTTTTTTGTTGAAACTCGCTCTCAAACAACTAGTTGCATTGCTGGGAAGACAAACTAGATATTACAGAAGTTCCGGGATTATGTTTGCATACAACTTTCCACACATTTTGTGTGCTTTCAATAACCTTGAATTCTCGTTTCACCTAATGCACATGGTAATCTTTAACTGCATTTTGCACATGTTTTTTATCTTTAAAAACAATCCCTTACTCCCCTAAAAAAAAAAAATAATCCCTTACTCAGTACACCAGACTCAAAGTCATAGAATTGCACAGATGAAGGAATACCAATAGAATCACCGCATATATTTGGAAAGCTTGATTCGAAGAATAGAATTCCAGAGTTAATCCCATAATTACCACCGGTGATGTTACGATTATTTGTCATCAAACGAGTGGGTTGTTGAGCCTCATTTTGATAGTTATACACACCCCACACAACAACATCTGCTCCATCATTTTCAGCCAAGATCCTCATCAGACACACTTTCATTCGGTCAGAATTTGAACGTTCATCTCCTCGAAATATATCTCCTACGTTGGCATTTTCATTACTAGATCCACAAACATGTGTATGCATTTGTTCCGACTTTAATGATTTCGACAACTTGTGGAACTGCAGATAGGTCAGAAACCCTATCTCCTCTAAGAAACTCAACATACTGATAATAGTCATGTTCTACTGAGGTATTCATATCAACATTCTGCATTATGGGCTCTAAATCGACAAACAGATCAAAAAACTCAATCCTAACCGATGGATCTAGAAAAGACCATAAATATTCATCATTTGTAATTGAAATAATTCCACACATATTGTTATAACAATATTTAGCCGAAACTTTCAACTTCCATTGACTTACATCAACCCCCGTAATTGAAATTAATATTTCAATCAATTTAGAAAAATTCGTTCTACGAGAAATCCTCATAGCACCAATTGCATTATGGTCATATCTAACTTCGTCAGCCGTAGCGGTTTGCACAATTTGCCCTCTAAAGTATACAATTATGGTGATCATGTTTGACATTGACTATATATCATAATGATTATACGGTTAAAGAATTTATAATAAAATACAATATAAAATAATATGACAAATATAATAAATATATATATATATATATACGGTCGATATATGTATATATATATGATCGATATATCAAATACGTGTATTCATATTCTTATTTATTAATGTGTGTGTGTATATATATATATATGGGTATTATTTTTACAACATACAAGTATTATTATATAGTATGCAGTTATATATATATATATACCAATATTATTTATACACGAATAATTATTTATATATTAATAATTAATTCGACAAGTATTATACAGATAAATAATATGAGTGTTAAAATTTATTTCAAAAGTAGGAAGTAGTTTACAACAAAAAAAATGCATTACAATGCTACTAAATATTAACACATACAAAAAAATAACAAATACAACATATCTATAAAAAAATGAACACACACAACATATTATGATGAAATTAACATACAACAGATTCAGTCAAAAATTAACATACAACATATTATGAAATGAAAATTAACATAAAACAGTAAGACATACTTGATAAACTCGTTGTCGCGTAAACTCCCGCTCACATCGCGCCACCCAAAATCGCCGCCAAACTTCCGCTAAATCGCTATCGTCGGAAATGTGTGTGTTTGTGTGCTGGGGGAATTTTGTGTGTGTTTGTGTCGTGTCTGAAGCAAAGTGTGTAACGACCAAATTTTATGAAATCAAAGTACTCTAAAATATTATTAAAAAAAAAGGAATTTATAAATTAAAGTGATGCCAATAATTATCAAAAAGTTGATTTAGAATTTTTTTAATTCTTAATAAAAAAATAATGATTATAATAATAATAATAATAATAATAATAATAATAATAATAATAATAATAATAATAATAATAATAATAATAATTCATCTTATGAATTAAATATCCAACAATTATTCCAAGCATAAGCGGAAAAATTAAAGACATAAATCTAAAATTTAGTTCGGTCATAATTATTTCAATATAAGTATAACATGATTTATTCCATCATCCACAACATCATATCTTCAGTCGGATTCCTCAACCTGAAAGTCATGATAATAATAGGGGTGAGCTTCATCTCGCTCAGTAGGGATATATCTGTCAATATTTAATATAACATGAAAAACATCCACATAATTACAACAATAAATTCATTAATTTTCTCTTTTTCCTCTTACTAGCCAGTTCCTGCATATAGCATTGCGGGTTCACCCCGAAGATACGTTTGATTCTGGACCCTTTTCATGGCCCCTAACTTATATGAATTATTTCCTCTTGACATATATTGCAATCAATGAAGTATAATCATGGAACATTAAATAAAGACAAATACTATAAAAATCCCTACCTTAATAATCGCAGATATTCGATGTAGAAAAATGAACAGTAAAAGTCCTAATCCTCGACCCCTTCGTTTTCTACATTAAATAAAATTATAATTAATATGTGATTTTAATAAATCAAACTAATTAATGAAAGAATTTGTGAAAAATATTGAAAAAGTGCTTGTGATTTGTGAATATATATATATATATATGAAACTTGAAGTAGAAAAATACTTATACCTTGTAATTATTATAAATTTGGTGTAAAATTGTGTATGAAATTACACATATTTATAGTAATTAATATTAACCCATAAATACTCTAAAATAACCACTAACTAACCTCTAACATAACCCCTATAATAACCTCTTGTAGGTCCCAAGGGGTGTAAGTGTAAGGTTTAGAAGGGGGGGGTTGAATAAACCTTACCAAATTTTCGATTTAGTCCTTTTAAATCTACAGAGTTAATTCTACACAATTTGTGTCCTTGATGGACAGTTGAATTAGTCCTCAAGAGAGTTAATCTTTCAAATGCACTCACCTGAGCATTGTTGATGGAGTAACTCAGCTGTTGCTACAATTTAACTCAGTTGTGGTTTTATTTTCAATGGGAAGACTTAACACCCTTAAGTTTGATTAAACAAAATATTAGAGCTTGATTTAGTACTTGTAAATTATCAAATGGATAGCAAATTTATCAGCAGATATAAGCAATTAAAAGTGCAGGAATTTAAATGTTGAAATGTAAATGACACAAGTAAAGTTTTTATAGAGGTTCGAAGATGGGGTAATTCTTCTACTCCTCTCTTCTCCAACTCCCGGAGGAATCCACTAAGTAATGATCAGTTTACAAAGTGGTAGCAGTCCGGATACAAGTCTTGATCACAACGGCCGACTTGATCCTTTGGGACTCGTCCTGAGACGCCTTGATCACTCGGTGGCTTCTCGTTCGACTCTAAAGCTTCTTCATAGGGCAGCGCTTTGCTACTACTCCACTTGCTCAAGCTCTTTGGATTTGATCACGAAGCCCTCCAAATGCTTAAGACTTAGTTCAACTTTGAACTTTTCTACAATCCTTCCGGAAAGTAGACCCCTTGTTTTCAAAGGTTTCCTCTTCAACTGGTTGAAGCTCTCTTTCCTTCACAAGGTAAGTGTTGGATTGATGTACTTGAATGTAGGCTTGAGGATTGAGATTGTTTCGCTTTTTCTAATGTGCTTGTATATCTCACGTATGTGTCATTCATGCATCCTTTTCTCAAACTAACTCCTCGGCCTTTTTATAGTGAACTTTCAAAAATTTGCCCGTTGAAGAGATAGCTTATTTTTGAAAGTCACTTTGCGATCGTTGGCTTGCGAGTTCTTGGAATTGCCGTTTCCTCGTATGAATTATTCTTTTCACCTTTCGAGTTCGACACGGTGTCGTGCTTCCCATTGGTTCATTCCTTTTGCACGCTTCTCGGGATCGAGCACTCCAAGAAAGGTTGTATGGAGATATTACTTGTTTAAGTAAATCTCTTGATTTTCGTGGCAACGGTTCTTTTACTGATTATCTCGACTTGATTGCATTTCCTTGCTTTCCCAGGTGACTTAGAGTCGCCTTCCAATCATTGGATGACTCTTCTCGTCACTTCAACTTGAGACTTGACTTTTCTTGAGTTGACTTGATCGATGCTCCATTGTGCATCTCACCGCTTCTTCTTGATAGTGTTCCCGTCTACTCTTCTTTGCCATACTCATTTGTCTCACACAGAGTCTTCCTTCCAGTCTTGATTTATCTTCTTGCATGTAGGGCGTAGTTGTCTTGACTCACCTTGGACAGCTCTATTCATTACAATGCATTTTACAACAAGAATTGGGGTGCTAACTTTCTATTCTAAGTTTTACATGGCATTCATCAAAATCTAAACAATAAAATTCCTAACAATTTCCCTTTTTGATGATGCCAAAACTTAGATCATACAAATATGTAAATAACAAAGATACATACAGATAGTGTATTGACATAGAATGTATGCGCAGAATCAATCTTTTTATTGATCATATCATTCTTGTACTTAACACAATGTTGTTTACAAGGTGTATCAGAGTATATAACTGTCTTCACAAAAAAATTTATGACTCTATTACGAGAAGACTTACATTGTATGTATTTACATAATAAAATACATGAAGGGTTGGACAAAGAACACTTCATCTCCTTCGTTGTCTCCTTCTTTCATCTTGATCAAGATCTTCTTTCTTCTTCTCTTTTTCTCGCCGTCACCGCCTTCTTTTTCTTCTCATATGCCTTCCTCGGCGCCTTCATCTTTCCTTAGTCTTTCTGTCTCTCCCGCCATAGCCGAGTTTGTCTTTTGTTTTCTTCTTCTATTCTCTTTGCATACTCGGCGTTAGTTTTAGCCACTCGCAAATTTGCCACTTGGTCAAGCCCAAAAGGTAGATCCCTCCTTTCTTTCCAGGATCTACGTATTCGATATTCTTGGCGGAGGCCCAGTCAAGCTTCTTCCTCCATCGCCGCTTCTTCCTCTACCTCGGGCGATATCTTTGTCGGGGTCTCTTCTTCCCCTGATTGACTAGCGAGTGACCAAAGCAGAGTGATCGGAAGTCTTGTCTGTCGTCGCCTTCTTCACACAATGTGAGACCCTTTTCCCAAGATAAGTCCCAAGCTTGAGCCATGGACATATTTGCAAAATATCCTTGATTCGAGCGTTTTGAATTCGTCAACCGATCTTGGCTCTGTCCCGACATCTCGAAATGGCATACGTGTCTCTGTCAACCGAATGCCTCCATGTTCTTTCAAGATGTTCATCACCCTGGCATCCATTCTTCCTTCCACTTCCTTCATCCCTCGCTTCAATTTCTTTTTCTTCTCGGCCCATAGATACAAAGCAGAAGTCTTGGAGTGGCAGAGTCACGGGGAGTTTGTCGCTTATAATGTCACCGTGTGGGACCTGTTGGGGGTTTGTGCAATCATCAAGGTCATATCTTTTGATCCTTCCCCCACAGATTTTCCTTTCTTCGATTTCAAATTTTCTTTGGTGATTTTCCTTCTCACATTTCTCCCTTCTCATTTGCTCCTTTCTTTTCGCCTTCAGATTTTGTCGCTTTAAGGTATTCCTCTTCCCCTTTTGGCATCATCAAAGGATAGAGGAACCCCGTGGAACATATCCGCAAGCATGAAGTCGAGTCTTCGATGGTTGAATTTTGCTTCAAGTCTCTTTGCGTTGTATGCAAGACGGAATTGCATCGAAGTAGCG
The DNA here is from genome assembly GCA_016081115.2 of Rehmannia glutinosa. NCBI lineage: Eukaryota > Viridiplantae > Streptophyta > Magnoliopsida > Lamiales > Orobanchaceae > Rehmannia > Rehmannia glutinosa. The sequence goes on from JABTTQ020001388.1 coordinate 379,257, forward strand.
TTGGATTCTCACGAAATCGCTTCATCTTCATCTCGGCCATGAGAAGGCTGAATTTTCTCGTCATGTGTTCTTCCAAACGCCGTATATCATTTGCATTTCGCTCACGCAGCAGCCTTGATCTCGGCAAAGTGTGAGCTTCATGCATATGCTCAATGTGTTCCCTCAACTTCGTTTTTGCATCAACATTCTCATTTCTCTCCACACCAAAGACTTGTTGAACAAGGTTCAAGTATCTCATTGTTCCACACGCATTGATTCTTCTTGTTGCCACCATTCCCTTATCCCGACCGTGATGCTCTCAAGTCACCGTAAGGTTGGCATCTCTCGTTGTCCGGCGCATATCCAAAGAGGCACGAGCCTCTCCATCTTTTCAACTTCAGCAAAGAGTGCCTTGAACACTTCTCGAACTTGGTGATTCTTCATTGCGGTGATGGCCATACAAAATTTAAATCAAAATCGGCGGAACAATGGTGCCCGAGTGAAAAACAGGAGGTGGTCCGTGATATCGTGCTTGCTCATTTTCGACTCTTCGTGGAGTTCGGTATCTCCAAAGTGAGAAAGGAAAGATTCTACAAAAGATTCATCACCGCCGATCGGGATCTGTTTCAATGATGAGCGGTGCGCGTGAAGTTCTTTTGGGAATCGATCCAACGTGGCTTGAGGAGCCCGAGCGGTGGTTTCTCGGGTTCATTGGTTTGGTTGTGAAATAGACTCGGCTTGTCGAGCCTCATTTTGCCTTAATGCCGTCGTTGGTCTCGGTGATTTTTCCTTTTCGAGACTTGTCTCGGCCTTATCGCCAGCGGCGTCATCGGACGATGATGAGATTTCTAGTGGTGGCTCATCATCAAAGTTAAAAGTTTGACGAGTAGTCTTGGGATATGACTTACTCGTGCTTGGAACACCCGCATGTGAGTCTTTTGGATTTGTCATGGGGTTGACTCAACTTCTTCTTCGCCTTCCGATCCGGAAAAGTGACATCGGGTTGTCTCCGGGAATCATGAAGTGCGCCGATCTCCTTCTCGAGATGGGTCGATGATTGCAGGAGGGATGTTCTCTACTTGACCTTTCTTTACCCCTGAAGTCTCAACCTCCCGTGGCCTTCATTTCCTCCAGCCAGTCTCTCTATCTGCTGCGAGGCCTGTCCTCCCTTTCGACGGTGTCACTGTCTTAGGGTCTTCTACAGGGGCATCCATTAGAGTCTCAACCCCATGGATTGCACTTTCATCGCCTGTAGTGTTAACTCCCAGATATTCTGCCTCAGTGCCTCGATCGCATCAAGAAGACATCATTAGCCTTCGTGAGCGGTTGGCACTCACCAGAGACAGTCTCAATCTGCCTCGAGCTTAGATTGATGGCAACTTGTCATTTTCTTCTTGTGATTGTAATTTCTCTTCTTCGCCTCCTTGCTTCTTTGTGGAGTCATCTGCAGCATCCTCCGACCTTGCTGCGGTGGAGGAGTTTCCCCCCGGCGCACCACCGAGTGACTTGGAGTGGGGTCACTGCGTCTCCGTGCTCCCATTTGTTGCAGAATCGATGGGTTCACCAAAGGGCGGTGGTAGCACACCTTCAATAGGGGTTGGCTCGATGGGGTCCCCACTAGCCCGGTTCATCGCCATTTCCTTATCGCTTTCTTCCGAGTGAGTGGGGAAGTGGTAGTAGCAACATCGGTGGCTATTTTTTGAACCACTCCCATAGGATCGATTTCAGTGTGTTCGGAGGACTCTCCTGGTCCCTCCATTAGTCTTTGCTCGTGAAGAATTCTTGATTCATGCAGTGCTTGCCGCATTTGTAACTCTTCTCTCGTGGCGGCGAAAGATTTTCTCGGATCCTCATGTTTTGCCCGAGAAGACATCAAGAAGAGGATGGAAGTGTTCGTCCGCGGGTGCGGGAGATAGAGGCGATGCTTGCCTTCTCACGTGCTTTCGGCTTCTTCTTGCTTTTGCTCTCTCCTCGTCCTTGTAGATCTGCAGGATGTCTAAGCAGCTTGTCCTCATCAAGTCTTTGGGAGCACACGAGTTAGTCCAAGGAAATTTAGCAGTTCCTCTTCTTCTTCTATGAACTCGGGCCGTTGGAACTGTTCCGACTTGCTCAACTTCCATTTTCTCTACTCACGCAGACGATTTTGGATGTGCGGGTAAGGTGGAGATAGGATCATTACATCACTATCTCGCATTGGCCGGGTTCTTCTTGGCCAATTTGTGTGAGCTACTGTTGTGTCTTCGTGTTGCTCTGTTGAGTCGCCTCCAAAGAGACTTGGCCGTTTCATCAACTACATCCGGAGACTCTACTTCTCCAAAGTGGTCTCCGGTATTTGTGCTAGGCGAGTAACCGACTCACCTGGTTTCTCCTGTTCGATCCGGCTTGACGAGTCTTCTTCGTCTCTCCTGGTTTTGTGGGAATTTCTGGTTCGGGCGGTGTCCTCTCGAGTCTTGGGGCGGGGCCGGTGGCCGGTGTTTGTTTCTCGAGGAGCCGTGCCGGGCTTGTCGGGTTCTCCTCCTTTTGACGATCGGAGAAGGTATTTGTGAGTCCTTCGACCTCTCTGCGCAGGGCAGTGTGACACGACACTATTTGGGCGGGCAGTGACTCGCTGCAGGGGCGGGAGCATGTTTGGTTTTCTTTCTTTGCAGGGGCAGCAGATCTTTTGGCACCGCAGGGGCAAATTTTCTTCTTGGCCGAGAGGAAGAGTTTGTATCTTTGGTCGGTGATTCCCCTCACTTTGGTGTCGCTCTTGGCATAAGCTCGCTTCTCGAGCACCGGAGAGGTTAGCTCGAACATCTCTCTTGTTGACATGGAAAGCCTTCCCATGTCTAAGAGGTACTCCTTTCACCTCAAAGAGTCAGGCCAATCACTAGGCCATATCCAGGGATCCTCCAAATGTGCCATCTTCTTTGAAGGACTTGTTCCCCACGTTCGCGCAGAGGTCCAGAGATAAACCCAGCCAGTTTATCTTCTTTTCTTCGATGATTGTAGCCATCACAACCAGCTTTGCCTTTGATAGTTGGTCAAAGTCGCCAAATTTGATGTCGATACATTTGGCAACTATGTCCAACAATTTGTGATAATCGCCCTTGACTTTGCTCATAAGTTATTCAAATTTTATCTCTTAGCCGATTTAACTCTACTCCTCGTAGATTCTCTTGGTGACTCAGCTATCACCGGTGTAGTTGTCTTTCCGATACAAATTTGATTTACTAAGTTGATTTTTGTTTTCACTCTTTTTCACTTCTTTTTCTGTTCTAATGCTCTTCTTTGATTTGTCCGAGTGTCACCACCAATTAACCCCAACTCATGCTTGAGTTCTTCAAATCTTGACTCACATAATGGTTTTGTGAAGATGTCACTAGTTGTTTATCGTTGAGATGTATTCCAAGATAATGTCCTTCTTTTCAACATGATCTCTTATGAAATGATATCCGACATCTATATGTTTTGTTCTTGAGTGCAACACGGGATTTTGAGTGATTGCAATGGCACTTGTGTTATCACACATGATTGGAATTTCTTTTTCTTCAACTTCATAGTCTCTCGCTTGTTGTCTCATCCATAGGATTTGGGCACAATTTTGCCCGCAGCCTATGTATTCCGCCTCACCAGAGAGGTGGCTATTGAGTTTTGCTTCTTGCTAAACCAGAAATTAGTCTGTTTCCTAGCATTTGACAGTGCCTCAAGTGCTTTTCTGCCCACTCTGCATCCAAGCGTAGTCGAGTCTGAATAGCCAATTAGTCCGAATCCACCTTCCTTTGGATACCATAGGCCTACTTCTTGGCTTCCTTTCAAGTATCTCAAAGATTCTTTTAGTCATTGCTTTGTCATATGGCTCTCTTTTGGAGCAGATTGAAATCTTGCACATACACCTACAAAAAGGTGATGTCCTGGCTCTTCTTTGTGAGATAGAGCAAGCGTGATCCAATAAGTGCTCAGATCTTGTTTGATCTATAGGCTTGCCATCCGCATCCATGTCCATTTTAATCGATGTGTTCATTGGTATTTTTTGAGAAGACTTCTCTTCCATACCAAACTTCTTCATTAAATCTCTGGTATATTTTGTTGTTTGACTTACGAAGGTTCCATCCTTGTTGTTTCACTTGAAGTCCAAGGAAAAATGTCGGCTCTCCCATCATGCTCATTTCAAATTTGCTTTGCATGAGGTTTGAGAATTTTTCACACATGCTCTTTGTTAGTGGATCCAAAAATGATGTCATCCACATATATTTGAACAAGCAAGATACTCTTCTTGTCTTGAATTCGAAAAGTGTTCTATCTACTTTTCCTTTTGTGAATCCATTCTCGTTAGGAATTGTGACAGGTATCATACCATGCTCTCGGGTGCCTGTTTCAATCCATACAGGGCTTTCTTGAGTTTGTATACCTTGTCTCCAAGAGTCTTCTCGCTCAAATCCCCGGAGGTTGTTCAACATATACTTCTTCTTCCAATAAACCGTTTAGGAATGCACTTTTTACATCCATCGATATACAATGAAATTCTTGTGAGTCATAGGCAAGAAACATCCTTATAGCTTCCAATCTTGCTACGAGGGCAAATGTTTCATCAAAATCTATCCCTTCTTCTTGACAATATCCTTTGGCTACAGTCTTGCTTTGTTTCTTACCACGTAACCTTCCTCGTTCATCTTATTTCGAATACCCATTTGGTTCCAATAACATTTTGATGTATGGGTCTTTGCACTAGTTCCCATACTTTATTTCTCTCAAACCGATTGACTCTTCTTGCATAGCTTGAATCCAATGTGTGTCATCCAATGCTTGTGACACATCTTTTGGCTCTATTTGCGAGATGAAGCATGTGAACATAGCTTTGTTGAGTTGGATCTTGTTTTGACACCTTCTCTTATATCTCCAATGACAAGTTCTCGTGGATGGTTTCTCACCATCTTACATCGAGTTGGAGTAAGTTAGCTGGATTGATCGACTTGCGGTTGTGTTCTTTGTGGTCGACTCTCTCGTAACCACTTACCTGTAAATTTTCCACCGCTTTTGAGATTTGGCTATCTTCTTCTTCGAATTGATAATCCCGGCTTGACTTCACCTGGCGTAGGGACTCTTCTCAGTATGATTGGATGTTTCAACTTATCGGTGACTCTTCAATGTCTTCTCCATTTACATTTGGCTCATCGAATACTACATGAATGGATTCCTCTGTAACCATAGTTCTTTTATTGAGTATTCTCAGTAGGCTTTGCTTTTTTGAGTATCCTAAGAAGATACCTTCATCACTTTAGCATCAAAAGCCTTTAGGTTGTCTTTGCCATTGTTGTGGATGAAGCATTTACATCCAAATATTCTCAAATATGCAACATTTGGTTTTCTTCCACCCGGATCTCATAGGGAGTCTTTGTTAGCCGTCTATTTATCATACATCTGTTTTGGGTGTAGTGTTGTGTTAATTGCTTCACCAAAATCTTTTAGTAACCCGCCCACTAACATGGTCCTTTCCGCTTCTTTGAGGGTTCATTCTTCTTTCGCAACTCCATTCTGTTTGCGGAGTCCTTTGCCGATAGTTCATGACCAATACCATTCTCAATACAATCTTGAGTTATTATTCCATTGACAAACTCGGTTCCTCTATCTCGATCTTATTTTGATAATGGTTTGACTCTTCTCATTTTGAATTCTCTTCATCATTTGTGGTAGTTTTTGTAGGGTTTTTTTTTCTTGCACATGAATATTGTCCATGTATATCTTGAGTAGTCATCTACTACCACCAAGGTGTATTTCTTTCCACTTATCTTTATTTGGTTCCTTTGGGCCAAATAGATCCATATGAAGTAGATGCAATATTCTTGTTGAGGATGGGCATGTCTTTTCTTTGAATGACGACTTGATTTGTTTTCCTTCTCGACATGCATCACATATACTCTCCTTCTTGTATATCGAGTCCTGGGAAGTCCTTCTACAAGATGACTTTTGCTAGCTTGTTAATTGTTTTGAAATTCGGGTGACTCGGACTTTTTGTGCCACGACCTAACTTGATTGGTATGTGCTCTTTGCTAGAGACAGTCTTTGGGTGTTGCGAGTTGACCAATCCACTACATACATATTCTTCTTGTCTATTTCCTTGCAAAGACAACTTCATTTGATTCAATATCCTTGATTTGGCATACACACATGTTGAATCCAACATTGTAGCCCTTGTCACGTGGGCCGATCGATACTCGATGAGGTTGAAGTTGAGTCCTTCAACATATGCAACATCCGTGATTTCTAATCCATTCCTCTTGATGGATCCAATGCCTCTTATTTCACCAGGAGCTTCATTTCCTCCAAATATGACTTTGGCTCCTTTGACTTCCTTGAATTTTTTGACAGATTTCTCTTATTTCTGTCTGTCATATGTCCGGAACAACCACTATCCATGTACCAGGTTCCTTGGCACTTTCACATTCTTGAACCCGCAATCAAGGAAATTAAGTTTTAGGTACCCATTCTTGTCCGGGTCCCGAGGGGTTAGAATTGTAAGATGATCCAACCAACCTATAGCCAAATGATTTGACTCTAAGGGGTTGCCATCTATCGAGTGCCATAATCATAATTAATTTCGGCAAATTGCTTGGGGATTCTAGGTTCATACAATTGTCTCTTTTGTCAGTATGCCCGCATATGTGTTTTAGCAATTGCCTTCCTTGGGTAATTGTGGTGCTTTTGAGTGTAGTGCCTAGGTGCATGTGTGTCTTTGATGAAAGCTCTTATACTTTTGGAATGGCCTTTGTTGAGTTCTAGGCCTTTGCCACTTGGGCTTATGTTCCATAAGTTTATGCCGATAGTTCACATTATTCCAATCACTTGGCTTGGATATTTTCTACCATTCCCATCATATGTATTTCTTTTATGGATTTTCGGAATTTTTGGTAGCTCTGCTTCTTCTTTACAGAGTATTTTGTTAGGAGTTTCTTTGAGGACTCATTGAATCTCTTCTCATTGTCCTTTCAAAGATACTCAATCGGTCGTTTTCCTTTTCCTTTGTAACCAAGGCCGTTTGCTTAGTATTGTGCTTTGGAGTGAATGTGTGTGCAACATTTAGAGTTTTGGGTTTTTCGGACTCTTCATGACTTGAAGATCCTTTTTCCAAAATTACTCTTGAGGTTTGACATGGCACAAAGGAATTAAATCCTAAGCCTGTCTTGTCTCCACATTCTCTTTGACTCATAATAAGATCATCCATTGATTTAGATGCCTTAGTAAATGAGGCAATAACATTTTGAGGTCATTCTCCCTCTTTTCTATAAGCGGCAATTTCACTACTAATTTAGCATTTTCAGCCTTTAAACTTTCATTTTCGATGACTATTTGACTTAGAGTACTCGGCTCCTTAGTCACTTTGAGTTTGACTTTTAAGTAGGTTGTTTTCCTCATTCAATAGTGTGTGTGAGGATTTAATGTGCTCAAAATCTTTCATCATTTTGCCTAATGAATCATAAAGACCAAAAGAGGTGATGAAGTGTGTGTGTCACTGTCACTATCACTAGTGTCGAGTTTGTTGAATTAGATTGTACCTCATCTTCTTGATCTTGTTCTTTGGCCATTAAGCGGATCAAGGCTTCTTCTTCGAGTCACTCGAGTAGTCACTTCACGCTTGCTCTCAATCATTTGTCTCTCTTGACTTGGCTATCTCGGCATCTCTGCGGCCCATCATTGCTTTTTTCTTTTCTTGTCTTCTTTCTCTCGAAGACCTTTCTTTCTTCTTCATTCTGCACTTGTTGACTACAGGATATGAGCAAATCAATGGCATAGTGACACTGGTTGTCTACAATTCCAACATAGATATTCAGCCTTTTGATCACTCTTTCTACTCTTGAGTTGTCGGTCCTTTGATACTCAACTTGTTGATGATCTGCGTTTCTCTTGGTTGGCCTATCATCCCTTGATTTGGAGGGAGCCGAGTGTCTTCCTCGGAAGATTCACCCTTTCCTCTCTTGTAGTTCTTGTTAAAGAACTTGTTAAATCTTTTAATCATCAAGGCTATTTCTTCGTGTCAATTGCTTCTTTGACCTCGCTCTCTTCCCATCTTTGACAATTAGAGCTGTACCGCTGCTTTGGGTACAAATTGTCTCTTCCTGGTCTTTTCTTCTCACTCAAACTCATAGGCTTTGAGGTCGAGAATAGTTCATGGTTGGATGTCTTTGATAGGTCCATGGAATGTCTCGGTCTGCCATGACCTTCATTTCCCATTCATTTGGAAGACTTTTAGGATCTTCATACACATTTTTCTGTGTATATTCCTTTCCAAGTGTAATAGCTCATTTGTGATTTCAGAACCGAGCATCCGGTTGATCCGATTCTCTCCCGAGATCATTTTGAAATTTTCAAACTTCTCGACATTCTCGATAATTTGTTTTCTTTGATTTGCTCCGAGCCTTCACAAATCAATGTGCTTGTCCTGATTTCTTTAGCCGTTTTGCATGATTTGACTTTGTTGAATACGGCTTTGTCGAGGTTTTGTAGAGGATGTCCTTGGCTACATTATCCAGGTTGTATCTTTTTGTCATCATTTGTCCACTCAGTTCTTAGTTTTTCAACCATGACTGGTCTGGGAGCAAAGATCTTCTTCTCCTTCACCGCAACTCTTCGCATGACCGTGTTCACTTTTAATATTTGTAGAGGCCCATCTTCTATTACTATCCACATCTCATCATGTAATCTTTGATAGATGAGTCGCATACGAATTTTCCAATCATCAAATTCTTCAATAGTGAACATAGGGATGCGTGTTAGATTTGCTTCCATGATAATGACTTTTAATAAAAAGAGTTTTGAAAGTTTAAGTACTAAAGCGGACTTTGACAAATTTGGAGATCTAGTTCAAGAACCGGTGCGGAGGGTTCAATGAACCAACCGCTCCGATACCACTTGTAGGTCCCAAGGGGTGTAAGTGTAAGGTTTAGAAGGGGGTTGAATAAACTTACCAAATTTTCGATTTAGTCCTTTTAAATCTACAGAGTTAATTCTACATTTGTGTCTTGATGGACATTGAATTAGTCCCTCGGTAGAGTTAATCTTTCAAATGACTCAATTTGAGCTATTGATGGAGTAACTTTTGTTGGCTACAATTTAACTCATTTTGTGGTTTTATTTTCAATGGAAGACTTAACACCCTTAAGTTTGATTAAACAAAATATTAGAGCTTGATTTAGTACTTGTAAATTATCAAATGGATAGCAAATTTATCGAGATATAAGCAATTAAAAGTGCAGAATTTAAATGTTGAAATGTAAATGACACAAAGAAAGTTTTTATAGAGGTTCGAAGATGGGGTAATTCTTCTACTCCTCTCTTCTCCAACTCCCCGGAGGAATCCACTAAGTAATGATCAGTTTACAAAGTGGTAAGTCCGGATACAAGTCTTGATCACAACAGCCGACTTGATCCTTTGGGACTCGATCCGAGACGCCTTGATCACTCGGTGGCTTCTCGTTCGACTCGGCTTCTTCAGGCATTTGCATTGCTACACTGACTCACTTGCTCAAGCTCTTTGGATTTGATCACGAAGCCCTCCAAATGCTTAAGACTTAGTTCAACTTTGAACTTTTCTACAATCCTTCCGGAAAGTAGACCCTTGTTTTCAAAGGTTTCCTCTTCAACTGGTTGAAGCTCTCTTTCCTTCACGGGTAAGTGTTGGATTGATGTACTTGAATGTAGGCTTGAGGATTGAGATTGTTTCAGCTTTTCTAATGTGCTTGTATATCTCACGTATGTGTCATTCATGCATCCTTTTCTCAAACTAACTCCTCGGCCTTTTATAGTGAACTTTCAAAAATTTGCCCGTTGAAGAGATAGGCTTATTTTTGAAAGTCACTTTGCGTCGTTGGCTTGCGAGTTCTTGGAATTGCCGTTTCCTCGTATGAATTATTCTTTTCACCTTTTTTGAGTTCGACACGGTGTCGTGCTTCCCATTGGTTCATTCCTTTTGCACGCTTCTCCGGGGACCGAGCACTCCAAGAAAGGTTGTATGGAGATATTACTTGTTTAAGTAAATCTCTTGATTTTCGGCAACGGTTCTTTTACGATTATCTCGACTTGACCGCATTTCCTTGCTTTCCCCAGGTGACTTAGAGTCGACTTCCAATCATGGATGACTCTTGTCACTTCAACTTGAGACTCGCTTTTCTTGAGTGTTGACTTGATCGATGCTCCACTCACGGCCGCATCTCACCGCTTCTTGATAGTGTTCCCGTCTACTCTTCTTTGCCATACTCACTGTCTCACACAGAGAGTCTTCCTTCCAGTCTTGATTATCTTCTTGCATGTTAGGGCGTAGTGTCTTGACTCAGCTTGGACATCTCTATTCATTACAATGCATTTTACAACAAGAATTGGGGTGCCAACTTTCTATTCTAAGTTTTACATGGCATTCATCAAAATCTAAACAATAAAATTCCTAACACCTCTAATCAAATATAAAAATGGATTATCACATTCTACTCTCCTTAAATATAATTTCGTCCTCGAAATTCAATATCTTACCTGGAATTGAAAATTTTGGATATTTGACACGAATCTCCTCTTCACGCTCCCAAGTAGCTTCATTTCTGACATGACGTCTCCACTGTACTTTGATCAGAGCAATATCTTTATTTCTCAAATGATGAATCTTGCGTTCTAAAACAGCTTCAGGTGCTTCCTCATAAGTTAAATCATTGTTGATTGTCAGATCTTTATAATTCACAATGTGACTTGGATCATGGACGTACTTTCTTAGCATAGAGACGTGAAAAACATTGTGCACACTTGATAGACTCGGTGGTAATGCTAGCTGATAAGCTAGATCTCCAACTCGTGTAAAGATTTCAAATGGTCCGATATATCTCGGTTTCAACTTTCCCTTTTCTCCAAATCGGATAACACCTTTAATAGAAGCTACTTTCAGAAATACTTTTTCTCCTTCATCAAATTGTATATGTTTTCTCCGTCTATCAGCATACGACTTTTGTCTATCTTGAGCCATCTTTATTCGATCTCGTATCATAGTTATCTTCTCAACAGTTTGCCGAATTAATTCAGTCCCCAAAATTTTTCTTTCACCAACTTCGCTCCAATATAATGGTGATCTACACTTTCTTCCATATAACGCCTCGTATGGAGCCATCCCAATAGTCGCTTGATAACTGTTGTTATAAGTTTAATTCTACCAAGGGTAATAATATTTCCCATTTACTTCCTAAGTCAAGCACACATGCTCTCAACATATCTTCCAATATTTGTATAGTCCTTTCAGACTGCCCATCTGTTCGCGGATGATAAGCCGTACTAAAGTTTAGCTTTGTTCCCAAGGCACTTTTTAGACTTTTCCAAAACTTAGAAGTAAAACGCGTATCTCTATCTGAAACAATTGACACGGGAACTCCATGAAGTCTCACTATCTCCTCAATATAAATTTGTTCATATCGCTCCATACTAAACGTCATCTTAACGGGTAAGAAATGAGCTGACTTTGTTAACCGATCTACTACAACCCAAACAACCTTGTTTCCCTTGACTGATGGTGGAAGCCCTACCACAAAATCCATAGTTATGTGTTCTCATTTCCATTCTGGGATGTCAAGTGGTTTGAGCAAACCAAATGGTCTTTGGTGTTCGGCTTTAACTTGTTGACAAGTCATACATTTTTCCACAAGAGTTCCAATATCTCTTTTCATACTTCGCCACCAAAATACTTCTCTTAAATTTCGATACATTTTTGTACCTCCAGGGTGAGCTGTGTACGGCGTACAGTGAGCTTCTTCGAGAATTTCTTTTCTAAGCCCTTCCTCTTTAGTAACGCATAATCTCCCTTCATAAGTCAAGGTACTATCATTTGTTATAACAAATCCTTTTACATTCCCTCACGAGCTTTTTCTTTCATTTTGCTCAAAAATTTATCTTGAGGTTGAGCTTCTTTTATCTTCTCTCTCAAAGTAGGTTGCACCACCAAAGATGCTAGTACTATCTCTGTTTTATTTGGTGGCACCACTACTTCAATTCTCATCCTGGTGAATTCTCTCACAAGATGTTCTTGCTCAGATATCAAACTTGACATTGCTCCTTTTGTTTTACGACTTAATGCATCAGCTACAACATTAACTTTACCCGGATGATAGCTAATAGTACAATCTCATTCACCAATTCCAACCACCTTCTTTGCATTATGTTTAGCTCTTTCTGAGTAAACAGATATTTCAAGCTTTTGTGATCGGTGAAGATTTCACATTTCCCTCCATATAGGTAATCCAGATCTTTAATGCATGCACTACAAAGACTAACTCTAGGTCATGAGTAGGATAATTTAACTCATGTGGCTTTAGTTGTCTTGGGCGTAGGCAACCACTTTACCATGTTGCATTAGACGCATCCAAGCCTTGTTTTGATGCATCACTATAAATAACAAAGTCTTTAATGGGGTCAGGAATTGTTAATACCGATGCAGAAGTTAGCCTTTGCCTCAACTCCTGAAAACTTTCTTCGCATTTCTCATTCCATTGGAACTTATCCCATTTTCTTGTTAGTCGAGTCATAGGCGCAACTATCTTTGAAATCCTTCAATAAATCTCCGATAATAGCCTGCCAAACCTAGAAAACTGCGAACTTCATTCGCATTCATTGGTGCACTCTATTCGTTGATTGCTTTAACTTTAACCGGGTCCACTTTAATTCCTTGAGCAGTAATTACATGTCCGAGAAACACCACTCGATCTAGCCAAAACTCGCATTTCTTGAATTTTGCATATAACTTTTCCTTGCGAAGTGTTTCTAGCACTATTCTTAAGTGCTCAGTATGTTGCTCTCTATTCTTTGAATATACAAGTATATCATCTATAAAGACTATGACGAATTGGTCTAGATACAGATGAAATACTCTATTCATCAAGTCCATGAATACTGCTGGTGCATTACTTAGCCCAAATGGCATTACTACAAACTCATAATGTCCATATCGGGTTATAAATGCCGTTTTCGGAATATCACTCTCTTTAACTTTTAACTGATGATACCCGGATCTCAAGTCAATCTTAGAGAAAGTGCTGGCACCTCTCAATTGATCGAACAAATCTTCAATCCTCGGTAGCGGGTACTTGTTCTTCACTATGAGTCGATTAAGTTCTCTATAATCGATGCACATTCTAAGTGGCCCGTCTTTTTTCTTTACAAACAGAACTGGTGCTCCCCACGGTGATACGCTAGGTCTAATAAATCCCAAATCCAAAAGTTCTTGTATTTGCGCCTTTAACTCTTGTAACTCCTTTGGCGCCATCCTATAGGGTGCCTTAGATATAGATGCTGCCCCAGGTAGAGGTGTCAAAAGACTGGGCCGGGCCGGCCCAAGTCCACTGGCTTTAAAATCGGGGGCGGCAAACAAAGACTCGGGCCACAAAATTGGGGAACCAAGCCCGGCCTAAAAACAAAAAATACACTAGAAAAGTCGGGCTTTTCGGGCTAGCCCGCCGGGCCGGGCTTTTGAGGCCCGACTTTTTTCGGGCCTTGAAAAATAGAGCCCAGCCCACTAGAAAACCGGGCTGGTTCGGGCCGGCCTGTCGGGCCGGGCCGGAATTGACAGCTCTAGCCCTAGGTACCAAATCTATTTCAAATTCAACCTGGCGACCTGGAAGAATTCTCGGCAAGTCTTTTGAAAATACATCCAAAAATTCTTGCACAATTGGTACATCATTAGGTGTCACTTCGGCTGTCGAGATATCTACTAAACTCACTAGGTATCCTTGACAATTTTTTTTTTCAACATCTTTCTTGCCTTTATTGCCGATATCACTCGTGGTACTGCCTTAGACTTAATCCCATAGAATTTTATCTCATCATTTCCTGACAGTTTGAATGTTATCTCTTTCTCGTGACACTTAATGTCTGCCTGATATCTACTAAGCCAATTCATACCTAAGATTACGTCAAAATCCTTCATCTTAATTATGTATAGATCAGCTTTAAGATATTTTCCCCCTATATTCACTTCAACATCCTTATTCACTGAGTCAGTTGTTATCGAATTTCCAGATGGCAAGCCAACCTCAAGGGGTTCATTTACTCTAACACTCTTATGTCCTAATATAGCATGAAATTTGGCAGATAAAAATGAATGTGAGGCACCAGTGTCGAAAAGTAGAAGAGCAGGTATTCCAGAGATGGTTAGCATACCTGACATTGTACCGGGTTCGATCCTTCTTCCCCGAGTCATAGCATACATTCGAGCTCTACCTCCGGATGTCCTGTTTCTTCTTTCCCGCTCGCTTTTAAAAGAGGACAATTAGAGACTTCATGTCCTCGGCTTCTTACACTTGAAACATTTTTCTTGTCATTAAACATTCTCCAAAATGATTCTTCTTGCATTTTGGGCAAGTTGGCCTGTCTGCTTGCGTAGTTGGACGTGCATTTCTATTAGTCTTTATCTGTTTATTTTGATTTTCATTTTATTTTGTTTTGCCCCTTCCCATTTTCTTTTCTGAGACAACGCAACCAACTTTTGCTCCTCCTCGTCCCCAGCAAAACTTGCCTCCACCTCATGAGCCCTTCTCACCATCACCGAGTATTCCAAATCTCCTTGAGCAGATAGTATTCCTGATAGTTGTGCTCGAAGTCCCCTTCTGAACCTCAGAGCCTTTTTCAAATCAGTATCCACTAGGTGTGGAGCAAACCGACTTAGTTTATTGAACTGTCTCTCATACTCTGTGACAATCATGTTTCTTTGTTTAAAGTTAAGGAATTCTGTCTCCTTCTTGTCTCGATATGATTGTGGGAAATTTTTTTCCATTACAATCACTTTGAACTCATCCCATGTTAAATCATTCCGCTCTTTCTCGGTCTTAGTTCTCCAATACCCTTCCCACCAATGATCAGCGTCTTCAGTGAGTTGGAAGGCAGCACATACAACTCTCTGTTTGTCTGTGCAACCAATAAGTCGAAAAATCCTCTCTAACGATCGGAACCATTCTTCTACTACGGTCGGGACATCACGTCCGTTGAATGTGGGTGGACGATAGTGACGGAATTGTTCCACAACTCGTGCATTGTTGTTGTTGTCCCCGTTGTTCTACACGCCTCTGTGGAACTCAGTAATTATATCTCCAGCAGTAGCAGTGGTTTGATTTTCTGTGTTAGTGGAGTTCTCACCATTGACTTGATTTCCACGATGTGGAGCCATATTCCTAAGGTCATACATAATGTATTTATTATTATTTATCCCAAGTTATTAATGAATTTTGCATGAAATATCTAACTTAAAATCTAAATATCATAATATAATGGTCAAATAAATTAATATCAATTAAAGGACAACTAAACTTTATATATAATACGGTTTTATTTATCAATTATTGCAATACATAGACCCATCTATTTCTACTGATCCATGTCTTCATCTTCCTCCGGATCTTCTTCCGAATCTTCTTCTGGATCTTCTTCTGGGTCTTCTTCTAGGTTTCCTTCCGGTTCCTCATCTTCTGCCATAGCCTCATTGTTCAAAAACTCAATCCATTTACGGTATAACCTGGCAGTAAATGTCCCGTAGTTAATTTTGGGTCGGTCATCATGCCCGTCATACTCCAATAATGAGGAATAAAGTTTTTCAACCTTGACGTTCCAAAACCAGGGTAAGCTATCAATCACTCTACGAGAGGCAGCGCGTTCGTTTGGAGCACCAATGACATTCCTCACATTGTACCACAACTGGTGAATTTTAACTATATATTCTCCAATGCTATCCCCCTCATCAATTTGATAGTTGAAATAATGATTGAGTCGGTTAATGGGATGGTTCGGACCCCAGTTATTATTATTATTGTTCTTTCTTGCAATGTGGCGAGTGCGAGTTCCTGCCATCTATATATATATATATATATATATATATGCATTTGCAACTATAAGTCTGTTTTTATAATTTTTTTTAAGAGAAATACAAGATTTCTTTTCATCTAACATATAAACTGGTATTATGTTTCTAAAGCAGAATATAATAATTGAAATACATCATGACATAAATGAGCATACTGGTACAATTGTTTAATGTAACTTGCATTAATAATTCTCATACCCTGAGGAGACCGATAAGATATGATGGAGGTGGATGTTATTATACCATTTTATTTTATACAAAGTTTGACTTTTATTATTATTTTTTTTAAAAGAAAAACTGTACATTTTAATTTTCAAATTTTTTTAACGAGCCTACAGAAACGTAGACCTGCTCTGATACCACTTGTAACGACCCAATTTTATGAAATCAAAGTACTCTAAAATATTATTAAGAAAACACGAATTTATAAATTAAAGTGATGCCAATAATTATCAAAAAGTTGATTTAGAATATTTTTAATTCTTAATTAAAAAAATAATGATTATAATAATAATAATAATAATAATACATCTTACGAATTAAATATCCAACAATTATTCCAAGCATAAAACGGAAAAATTAAAGACATAAATCTAAAATTTAGTTCGGTCATAATTATTTCAATATAAATATAACATGATTTATTCCATCATCCACAACATCATATCTTCAGCCGGATTCCTTAACCTGAAAGTCATGATAATAATAGGGGTGAGCTTCATCTCGCTCAGTATGGATATATCTGTCAATATTTAATATAACATGAAAAACATTCACACAATTACAATAATAAATTCATTAATTTTCTCTTTTTTCTCTTACTGGCCAGTTTCTGCATATAACAATGCGGGTTCACCCCGAAGATACGTTTGATCCTGGACCCTTTCATGGCCCCTAGCTTATATGAATTATTTTCTCTTGACATATATTGCAATCAATGAAGTATAATCATGGAACATTAAATAAAGACAAATACTATAAAAATCCCTACCTTAATAATCGCAGATATTCGATGTAGAAAAATGAACAGTAAAAGTCCTAATGCTCGATCCCTTCGTTTTCTACATTAAATAAAATTATAATTAATTTGTGATTTTAATAAATCAAACTAATTAATGAAAGAATTTGTGAAAAATATTGAAAAAGGGCTTGTGATTTGTGAATATATATATATATATATATATATAAAACTTGAAGTAGAAAAATACTTACACCTTATAATTATTATAAATTTGGTGTAAAATTGTGTATGAAATTACACATATTTACAGTAATTAATATTAACCCCTAAATACTCTAAAATAACCCCTAAACTCACCCCCTAAACTAACCCCTAACTAACCTCTAACATAACCCCTATACTAACCTCTAATCAAATAAAAAAATGGATTATCACAAAGTGTGTGTATGTTTTTGTGCTTGGGGGGTATTTACAGATGAGGATTAATGGGGGACGGGTTTATTTTTTTGAAAATTTGAACTGTTGACGCACAACCCAAGTATGCCGGCCCTGGCTTTTCTCTGCAGCGCTGACTGTTTTATTGTGCCATGCTTCTTTTTCCGTGCCATGCACATTTGCCTATTGCGCCTAGCTATTTTATTTTTTTTATATTAAAAAATGGCTGGCACAACGCAATACACAAATGCGCCAGCCACTCAAAATTGAAAAAAAAAATTATTGTTAGCGCAACATAGTATTGCATCAACCATTGCTCTGACGCATTTACCTATTGTGCCAACGAGAAATTTACCGAGCCCACCCAAAACCACCTATTTCATCAATATTTATTAAAATTTGCCTCAGTTAGGCAATTTACCCCCGATTAATGTAGTCAGCACATAATTGTTGACTCAATTAGTTGGTGTCCATATAAAGATGCTATATGCCGGGATGGAGCCAAAAATTTGCCTTGTTTGTTTATGTTTCTAAGGGCCTAATTCCAATTTTCAACTATTCATAAAAATAAAATTATGTTTGTTTGTAATTTTTTCAAAAGAAATCATTATTTTTGTTTTTTATTTTTCAATTATATCTATATCTAATGGGACCCACTATTTACAGTCTTACAAATATATATTATATATTCAACCACTATCAACTTTTCAAATTATTATATATATAAAATACTACTTCAAAATTACTAAGCAAATATAATCTCATTTTCGAACCTATATAAAACTCATTTCATTTATTCATCCAACATAATTTCAATTTTTTAAACGAAAATCAATAAATAATCAAAATTCATTTTCCAATACTAGAATCTGGAAATGGACCAAGGAAACATAACCATACAAGTATTTTTGGGGAACGGAATAGATGTTTAAAACTTTAGTCTGTTCGGGAGGATAATTTCTATATTATATAGAGGCTATGCTTTGAATTGCATGTAATGTACAGGTTTTTTTGAATCTATCATCTTAAGTCTTTTCAAAATACCTCTAAGGTATGTTTAATCGCTAGTCACAATATTCTTTCTAATTAGAATATTGAAATCATTTTATTTACCCTAATTGTAACGTGTACTGTACTGGTCAAAAGTTATAGAGTATATTCATGAGTAATTATTTGGATAAATTGGTCAGAACCATATGTGAGGTTTGAAGTATTACGTCTTGGGTATCATATGTATATTACTGTGAATTATGAAACAAATTTTAAAATCAAATAATTGCAAGATGAACAAAGTGATCGATAACTAATGTTGACAGAACTACTTTTTTGAATCACTTAAATTAGTTTTAGGCATTTTTGTTAGCTAGGCCTAGGTTGTTCTGAGGGAGGCTATAATCTAATTGGATGATAAGAGAATAATTAATTATTCATCGAAAAAAATATTATTTTATGTTTCACTTTGTAATATAATTTTTCGAGTTTAAGTAAGAGCCCAACTTTAATTATTAGAAATAATTGAATTACTTAATTATTACATTGATTTTATAAATATATATTCTCATATAAAGTTATTTTTATCATCATAGAAATATTAGAAAATGTAAAACACCTTAAGATATATTATGCATTTTATTATCACTAATATCAATAACTAAAAGAACTTGATACTCATTATTTAATCATAGATTTTATATATTATAAATATAGGTATGACAATAATAGATAAATAGAATTGTCCTTCAAGTAATTATTGTAAACTCATTAATCTAAAATTAATAATAACACTAATAATAAATCCATAATTTAACTATTGACAACTATAGCTAAGTTGTTGTTTTTTTTTTTTTTTAAATATTTTTGTAAATGTTCAATACCTCAAAGTGAAGCATGCACAAAAAAGGTTATAATGTTTATATGAAACTTAAACTGTATATGTTTTCTTCTTTTTCTTTTTCTTTTTTTTTTTGGCGAGACCGTCTATGATTTTGGGTAGAACTGCCAAATGGGTCGGGTCGTACTAGTACCCGTCGGGCCAAAGAGAAAGTCGGGTTGATGCGAAATTTCATTGGGGCATTATTTTGGAGGCTCAAGTCTGGCCCAACCCATGAAAACACACACAAAATTGTGGTCTTAAATTTTGGGTCTAATGGGCTGAGCCAAATAATCCCAACTTGTTTGGGGCTTATAATATTGAAGTCCAATCCAACTCTATCACCGGACGATGCTAATTTTGACAGCTCTACTTTTAGGTTAATATCACATCATGTGGAGAATGATGATGGAAGTAGTTTGGTAGGCAATTATTCCTTTCTGTTTTTCACATGACATATCATTATGTTAGTGAATTAGCCTATTATGTTTGAGTTATTTAAGTAAGATATATTATAACAGAATCTCCGCTTTATATAGTGTTTGTTTAGTGTTTGGCAAAATTGCAAATAACCATTAAAAAGGCTCGAATTGCATCCTTATTTTGCCGAAATTTTAAAATTTTGCTAGATTATTGCGCATGTATTGTACATTACACCAAAAATTTCATCAGGCACTATTTTAGAGGCTCAAGTTTAGCTCAATCCATGAAAATACACATAATAAATTGGTCTTAAGTTCTGGGCTCATAATATCACAGCCCGACCCATCCCTATTATCGGATTGGGCTAATTTTGACGGCCTACATTTGGGTTACTATCACATCATGTGGAGAATGATGATTGAAGTAGTTTGGTAGGCAATTATTCCTTTCATTTTTTTCCATGACATATCATTATGTTAGTGAATTAGCCTATAATGTTTCAATTATTTCAGTAAGATATATTATTACAGAATCTCCACTCTATACACTGTTTGTTTAGTGTGTGGCAAAACTGCAAACTTAGTCCTTTAAGTAGGTGCCTCAAATTTGATCCTATTCAAATTTTTATTCCAAATAACTATTAAAAAAGCTCGAATTGCATCCTTATTTTTCCGAAATTTTAAAAATTTGCTAGATTATTGTACATGTATGGCACATTACATCAAAAATTGGGATTTTGAATTTCTTGGGTCAATTTTACGTGTTGGATTAGTCTCATCCCATGTGGGTGGCACTACATGCATGGTAGCTAGGAATGTTGATATGGGCATAATAATTAATAAGCCGCTTAATCTTACTAAGTGAAAATAAAAGGTTTAGGCCTGGTTATGTTTCCATGGACCATTTCTAGTTTTTAGTGTTGGAAATTGAATTTTGAGAATTTATTGGTTTTCGTGTGAAAATTAGAAATATGTTTGGATGAGTGAATAAAAATGAGTTTTATGTAGGTTTGGAAATGAGATTGTGTTTGGTTGAGTAGTTTTAAAATATTATTTTATGTATATAATAACTTGAAAAGTTGATAGTGGTTGAATATTTTAATTGGATATATAATATTATATTTGTAAGATTGTAGGGTGGTAGGTCCCATTAGGTAGAAATAATTAAAAAGTAATAATATTTTAAGTGGATAGAGTTGGTAATGGTGAGTCTCATATGTATAATTGGATGAAAGAGATAAGAATAATGATTGATGAGTGATGTAAATAAAGGACAATAGAGTTCTCCTCATGGGTTAGGAGTTTTTGTTCCTCTTTCTAGAGTGTTTGTTCCCGGTAGGGTTGTGTTAGGATTTTTTACCTTTCGTCTACCACCGTCCATTCTCCTCCGTCGAACCCGATCCTTTCTATCCGCCATCCTCCACCGCCACCACCGTCGCTGTGTGTCTCCGTTCGCCCCTCTTCTTCTTCCTTGCTCCCCCTTCCACCCCCACCTCCCCCTGTTTTTCATTTTTAATCTCTTTTCTTTTTTATTCCTTTTTTCCTTATTTTACTCATCCCATAACTTCTTGTCTGCCACGGTTTAGTCCTTTCTTCATTGTTTTTTGCTTAAAGCTTTTGTCCCAACCACTTAGCCCCACCATTTGTCCCCCACTTTCCTATTTTTTAATCTGCAGCACCACCTTCCAACCATCTATCTCCCTCTTTTTTGTTTTTTTCACCTCTCCCGTCCGGTGAGTCAGTCCTTTCTGTCTTTAGGTTTCAGTTTTAGGTTGTGTTCTAGTGTGTCTTGTGTCGTGTCTTGGCTTCTCCTATCGATGGTTACGAGTCGCTGCTATATTTGGGTTAGTCGTAGAACATCGTCTTGATCGATCTTTCCGAGCAAGAATCTCTAGTTTTAGTTTTGGACACAGCAGTAGTACACCAAACCGTTTGATCACCCTTAAGCCTTCTCATACCAAACATATCCTAGTTAAAACATCAAAAACCAATAGACAACTTCTCAGCACCCTTCTACCCCCTCCCCCTAACCTAACCCCACACCCTTTGAGAAAAATAGCTGATATGGTCGAAGTAATGTATACATACTCTCAAATGGCTGCGGCAGCGAAGGAGCAACCCCGTCGAGAACAATGAGTTGCTTGAGTTGGAACTGCCGGGGGCTTGGGAACCCTCGGACAATTACAATGCTGAAACGCGAAATCAATAGACAAGATCCCAGTTTGGTTTTCCTTATGGAAACCAAATTAATTAAAGAGGAAATGGTTGAGGTTTGTAAACAGCTGGACATAAAGAATTACCAAATTATCAACTGTGATTTGAGTTCTGGCGGTAGAAGAAGAGGACTTTGTTTGCTTTGGAAGGAATCAATGAATGTGACCATCTCTTTGGCCACTCCTCACGTCATTGACGCATTAATCGTTGAGGATGATCCCAACACACCTTGGCAACTCTCTTGTGTTTATGGATGGCCAGAGGAAACTCTAAAACACTACACATGGGACTTGATGAGGGGACTGAGGACTGATTTGGAGAGACCGTGGCTCTGTTTAGGGGATTTCAACGAAATTTTATACCATCATGACAAATGGGCAAGCGGACGAAGATAATATACAAGAACGTCTGGATCGCTGTTTAGCAAATATTCACTGGGTGAGTCGATTCCCAGACTACAAAGTCGAACATCAAGTTCGCATGGCATCAGACCATTGTCCTATTGTCATCTCATGGTCGAAATGGGTTTTAACAAGAAGGAAACGTGGGCAGCGGATATTTCGATTTGAAAAGATGTGGCTCGATGACGAATCTTGTAGGCCGACAGTTCGAGAAGCATGGGCAGACGCATCTACGGAGATTAACCCACAAGCTTTAAAGTCAAAATTACAATATGTGGGGAGATCTTTAGCTGCATGGGAAAAAACCCACTTTGGTAACATCAAGAATCAAATCTCAGTGGCGAGGGATCAGTTGGAAAAATTACAATCTCGCTCACAAAGCTCGGAGAACCTAACAGCAATTAAATCTCTAGAGAAAAAGATTGAAATGCTCATGAAAAGGGAGGAAACAATGTGGTTTCAGCGCTCTCGTGTGAATTGGCTACGGGACGGTGATACGAACTCGAACTTCTTCCATAGGGTGGCGAGTGGGCGTATGAGAAGAAATACGATTGAGTGGATTAAAGACGCTAATGGGGTACAGACTGATGACCCGGATGATATTGAAAGAATTATGACCCAATTCTTCCAAAATCTCTTTTGTTCTACGACTAACCTTGATATGGATCAGGCACTTGATGCTCTCGATAGAAGAATACTGGATGAGCTACATGACCACCTCAACGCGCCTCTTACTGAAGCAAAAATAACAGAGGCACTGACTCAAATGCACCCCTCAAAATCCCCCGGACCGGATGGTATGTCTGCTTTATTTTACCAAACTTTTTGGCCTTATGTGCGCTCTGATATATCACTTGTGGTGCTTGATATTCTTAATAACAATGCGGATCCCTCCCCTGTTAATAATACCCATGTTGTTCTAATACCCAAGATAAAAAATCCTGAATCTCCGAGTGATTTTCGACCTATTAGCTTATGTAACGTGATTTTTAAAATAATTTCAAAAACCATAGCTAATAGATTGAAAAACACTCTATCACATATTATTCATCCTATCCAGACATCGTTTGTACCGGGGCGTCTCATTACTGACAACGCCCTACTAGCTTTTGAAATTTTCCACGCCATGAAAAATAGTTTATCTAAAAAACGTGGTAATTTCGCTCTTAAGCTTGATATGAGCAAAGCCTATGATAGAGTTGAATGGGTTTTCCTCGAACGAGCTATGCTAAAAATGGGGCTTGGTCACAATCTTGTTTCTCTTATCATGCGATGTGTCACTACAGTTTCTTACTCAGTCCTTATTAATGGTATTCCTGGCTGCTCTTTTAGACCTACTCGAGGCCTTCGACAAGGCGATCCCCTCTCCCCATATTTGTTTCTTTTTTGTGCAGAAGCTTTTTGGGCGCTTATCACAGCAGAAGATGCGGGACGACTACATGGAGCTAAAATTTGCAAACGAGCCCGCCTATTTCTCACCTATTTTTGCAGATGATGAGTCTTATTTTTGGGCGTGCAAATATGAAGCGAAATCTAGCAGAGGCGAAGGATATTATAGCTACTTACAGTGGTGCATCCGACCAGATTGTCAACTTCGATAAATCGGAAATTATTTTCAGCAAAGGGGTACCACAAGCAGATACAATCGAACTGGCAAGGCAATTGGGTGTTCAGTTGGTGGATAAACACTCCGTCTACCTTGGACTCCCCACATCGGTTGGTCGTTCAAAAATACGATTTTCAATGCCTTATTGTGAGTCACAAAAAAATTGAAGGATCGGAAGGCGAGGACTCTATCAATTGCCGGAAAAATGGTTTTAATTAAAAGTGTGGCTCACGCGATTCCTACTTTCATTATGAGTTGTTTTCTTCTCCCCCAGAATGTTTGCAATAAAATAAATTCTCTTATTGCAAATTTCTGGTGGGGACAAAAAAATGATGAAAGAAGAATTCATTTGAAATCGTGGCATGCCTTGTGTAACCCAAAAGAGAATGGTGGGCTCGGATTTCGTGAACTTTCTGCTTTTAACAAGGCAATGTTGGATAAACAAGGGTGGAGGATCCTTCAGGATGAGACTTCTCTAATTGCTCGAACCTACAAAGCACGCTATTTCCCTAATGGAGATTTCCTTTCTGCTCAAATAGGCAGTAACCCCAGTTATACATGGCAAAGCATTTTGGCGGGTAAGGAAATTTTCCAAAAAGGGCTCATATGGCTTGTTGGTGATGGTTCGACCATACGAGTGTGGGATGGTCCATGGCTAGCCGAAAATCACGACTTCAGACCTCAGTTGCCGAATATTGGGGAAAATAGTGACATGCGGGTACAGAAGCTTATTAACATGGATACTCATTGTTGGAATGAAGGCCGGGTGAGAGAAATTTTTACTTGGGAGGATGCAGACCAAATTCTTAAAATTCCACTTAGAAATATTTGGAGCAATGACCGACTGGCGTGGCACCATACAGAGTCTGGGACTTACACGGTTAAATCTGGGTATCGAATCGCGCTAAATTCTTTGAATTTGCTAAACAACCAACCGTCAAGTTCAGGCCCCCCGTCACCACTATGGAAATGGATTTGGAGTCTTAATATCCCGCCTAAAATACGGATTTTTATGTGGAAAGTGGCTAATGATATTCTTCCGGTGAATGCTAGATTGGCTCGTCGTTCGTTTGGCGTGGACCCGTTGTGCAAAAAATGTGGCGTAGAGATAGAAACCAGTGAGCACGCCCTCCGGGATTGCCCATGGAGCTTCTTTTTTTGGAGGGCTTCCATCCTTCGCCTGGATCAATGGTTGATGTCATCTCACGCTTCAATGACTGATTTGATAATGGTGTTTGTGAAGAACAGAGATTTAGAAGCAGGGGAGCTTTTTGCATGTCTTATGTGGTCTCTTTGGTATGCTCGAAACCAGCTACAGTTCCAAGGGAAAGATTTATCGCATGAGGACTATTTCACGATGGCAGACCATTGTTTCCGATCGTATCAAAAAGCGAACGAACCACCACACCGTCAACCTCCTGAGCAATCCGCTGCAACATTACAAATATGGTCAAAACCTCCACCTGGTAGTACCAAGATTAATTCTGACGCTTCTGTGGTTCGATCGCAGGGATGGGAATCGGGGTCTCGATTCGTGATCATAACGGAAAAATTGTTAATACGTTGGCTCGTCATTTGACATCTGACTACATGATCGAATTTGCCGAAGCTATGGCCATTAGAGAAGCCTTGATTCTTGCTCGCAAAGCACACGTCTCCAATGCCTTGGTTGAGTCAGATTGCTTGGCAATTATCAATCATATTAGAAGACCTGCAACTGATTTGTCTTATGTGGGAAGAATTGTCACCAACATTAAAAAGATTAGCATGGAGTTTGCTTCTATTTCTTTTTCTTACATTCCTAGGACGGCCAACGTGTTGGCACATAATTTAGCTTGTTTTGCTTTTTCTATTCCTTGTTCTGACTTTTATTCTGGAGAGGTTCCGTTGTCTCTCCGACATATTGTTTTTTCGGAGGTTAATGCCTAGTTGATGAATGAAATTATTTTCCCCCTCAAAAAAAATGAATGATTGATGAGTGATGTAGGATAGTGTATAGGGTTGGAAATTGAAATTATAGGTTTGAGATGTAGTTTTATGTGAAAAATGGAATGTGATAATGATGATTTTCATTGGAAAATTTATAAACAAACATGATTCTAGTTTTATGAATAGTTGGAAATTGGAAATAGGTTGTTGGAAACATAAACAAACAAGGCCTTAGTTTTTATGTTAATTTCTTGTCAGTAATTTAATTATTTAATGATTAATTAATTTTTGAACACTTAATGATTAACTTTAACTAATATAATTAAATTATCAATTAATTTTAAACCAAATCTTAATTAAATTAACTAGTTCATTATTCTTGATATGAATCAATTATAAAATTAACTTAATTAGTTACTAACTACTACTTTTTGACCCTTAGGTTGCATTTGGACTGGAGGATTTGCATTTGGGAAGATGATTTGGAGGAAGGATTTCAAATGGCTCTATCTAAGATGGATTCGAATTCTACAAAATGACTCCAAAAACAACTTCTAAGGATTTCAAATACATTATAAAATGACATCATCCAAACAACCTCAATGAATCAATCTATTAATGAAATAATATCTCTAGGTTATCTATTTTAATATTTGATTACTGACCTATGAATCAATGATTTAGAATAAAGAACTCACTTTAATTGTTTAATAATATACGCGAATTAAACTTTAAAAATTCCAAGTAAAAAAATATACATAATATTAACTAGTTTAAGAATGTAATTATGAAAAATGGTATAATAAAATTTGTTTTTGTCTTCAATACTTTTTATTTATATTTTTATTATTTTTCCTTCTCCATTTTTCTACCAGGCAACCACCACCACCTAACCATCTGCAACTGTCCACCACCAGGTCCACCACTCTAATTAGATGCGTCAATTTGCGACACGACACAAATCTAATACAAATTTAGCAGGTACATGTAAATTCTTAGCAGGTTCGAATCAAAATCAGGTCGGACACAGTTAACACGGGAAGTAAATAGTTCAGGTCGACCCGCCCATCATCATATGACCAATTAAAACATTACAAAAATGAGAATAATATGTCACTATAAAATTAAATGGGTTAAAAGGTCAATCGTGTCACTATAAAATAAATGGAAGTATATAAAAGAAAGGAAAATGTTTTGATCACAAGACGATCAGGTAGCAAATGAAAAATAATGTTAAACTTCAGAAAAAGAAACAACAAAAATAACTTAAAAATACAATTTAAACGAAGGGTGTCTATTTCTAGAAGATCTTCGAATGTCATAATTAGTTGTTTCTTTAGCACGTGCTCGAGTATTTTCTTGATGGTCTAATGTAGCCTGTGGAAAGTCGTCCCAGGATCACGAGCCACAATTGCCATAGACTTCAGAGTTTCTGAAGAATCACATGAGGAAAAGACAAGCGGAGTGGTGGAGGGGTCACTTATCTTTGTCTTTAAAGCTTCCAATTTTTCTTGTTCCTCTTCTTCTTGTTCCTCCTCTTCCGCCATATCTGATCACCGTTTTTGTGCAGCTGCCACCATCGCTTGGAAACTCTCCGACGGAGTAGCAGTGTTAAACTCATAGTCATTAATAGGCATACTGCATGAGACTGCGTCCATAGCTCGTTGCAAGCTCTCTTTACCTTTATCATCTAAACTTGCAGCCATAACCATATTGTCCGAAGCTATCACTGAATGTTGCTGCTATGGTTGATGAAGAACCATCCTTCGATCAATATTTATTTCCCCTGCATGATTAGTATCTCCCATGCAATCACCATTAACCCTGCTATGACATGGCCCCTCCCCGCGAGTTTGAACTTGCTCCGAATTAATCTTTTCATGAGGAATTTGTTCATCCTCGTCCCTGAGAACCTCAAAAGGATTATTAACTTGAACAGGCAAAATAGATGTAACCCCTTCCGGAGAACGGCCTGCTCGGGTTGTCTGCTTCTTGACTTGCACCCACTGTTCTGAATCCACATGTTTACCCTTAGCGGTAGTAACATGGTCTCGGACTGGAGCTTGACCATGCACGGGATTATAGCCTGATTTGGCACCATCTTCCTTCGTATTCATCTCCTTTGGTCTACCCTGGCGGCATTGATTGATGTTGTGACCAACAATACGACATTGAGTATAAAACGCAGGTAAATTTTCATAACCGAGAGAAACGACGGAACAATGTCCCACTCGTTCCACCTGACAAATTCTTGAAGAGGGTTGTTCAGATCAATTTCAACAAGTACTCTTACAAAATGACCCACTTCGCTCGTCAATAATCAATTGTCTATTTGAATCGGAGTACCAACGACGCTGTCAATATTAGAAATTAACTCCGGATGCCAATATTCAAAGCTTAATTCATAGATTCTAATCCAGATTTGTGCCACTGAGGTTTTTATCTTATACGGATTGAAATCTGGTATCCAGGTCATGAGGCGAAACATACCAGGCTGAATGTTCCAAGAGGATTTTGAGAAAACGTGATATATGATGATGGACAAATTATTTAATGCATTTTGTAATAATTTAATGTATTTTTTACTTGTAATATTATATTTTTCTCCATTTGTTTTTATTTTTTTCATGTCAACTTTAAATTATATATGTGTGTCGTGTCGGGTTACCCGTGTCATAAACGGGTCGTGTTCATAGCGTGTATCTTGACACAAATAATTAAACGTGTTGTGATCGTGTTCGTGTCAAACCTGTAATTCCCGTGTCAAAACACGACATACAAACAAGAAACACGACACGATTGACACCCCCAACTCCAACCACCTCACTGTCATGGTTCACCACCACACTGACCAATAGAGTTAGTCCACATATAGACTCAACAAATAAATGGGCAACCAAAATTAAGGGCTTGTATGGTTATGTTTCCAGGTCTATTGGTCTGTTTCTAGTGTTGAAAAATAAATTTTCAAATTTTATTAGTTTTAATGCGAAATTAGAATTATGTTTGGATGAATGAATGAAATTGGATTTTATGTAGGTTTGGAAATGAGAATATGTTTGGTTAAGTAGTTTTGAAGTGTTGATAGTGGTGGGTCAACTTTTAATATTTTAAATTGAATATGTAATATTATTTTTTTAAGATTTTAAGTGGCGGTTCCATTAGATAGATATAATTAATAATAGTAATATTATAAGTAAATGAAGTTGGTAATGGTGGGTCCCACATGTATAAGGTTGGAAATTGAAATATAGGTGTGAGATGTTATTTTGTGTGTAAAATTGAAAGTGAAAATGACGATTTCCAATCAAAATATTTATAAACAAACATGATTTTATTTCCATGAATAGCTGAAAAATGAAAATTGTCACTTAAAAACATAACCATACAAGACCTAAGAGTTTGCATGCATAGACGAAGCTATATAGGGGCCAAGGGGGGTGTTGGGCACCCCTTAAATTTTGAAAAAAAATAGGGATATTTTGGTCATTTCATAATTTAATCTTAAAATAAATAAAAAATAGAAACATGGGAAACAAAATCTTCAATTATATTGCATTCCTCTTTCCGATTTTGATTTGTGAATCTTGAAAAATATGAGTCTCGTCATTTTTTCCCTTTTCTTAAAATTTTGTACATTTTCAAGCTCCGCCATAAACTTTAACTTGAATTTTTGAATTGACGAGTGTAAAATATATGAGCATTTGAGGGTTTAAAATGATATATATTTGATGCATTTGCACGCATATTCAGTGTGTTTTGGTTGGTTTCTTTTGTTGGGCGTGATACTGCGTATTCTTGTAACTTCTTACAGGAAATGGAGCTAAATTGGATAAAAAGAGATATCACGTTCCAAAGTATAGGTCAAGATCTAAGGTACGAGCAAATATATGAAGGAGAGTAATAGGGACGATCGAACAAAAGGAAATTTCCTTCAAAAACGTCCAAATGCGCTAACAGTTTCCAGCACTAGCAGAGTTTAGTATATTGGCCATAACTTTCTCCACGAAATTGATAATAAGGTGATTCAAGTGGCTATGGAAAGTTAAGCAAAAGGACTACAACTTTTATGAGACCCTAGGAGCAAATTCGGAAAACAATATGGACAAAAATACATCACATGGCCGGACAATGTGGTATCACACGGCCGTGTGAAAATACCAGTGTGAAATGACACAACTGTGTGGAGAAGGGAAAGAAATAGGGGACGGAACCAAGACCGCACGGCCAGACTGTGTGAGCCCACATGGGTATATGGAAAAGGGCAAAAATCCACACAACCGTGTGGTGCCACACGGCCAGGCCGTGTGGGACTCTGCAGACACGTTTTTTTGGAGTTCTTTTCCCGTTCCAACTCTACAAGTGACCTCTCCAAGCACCTATATAAAGGGGACCAAGGTCTGAATGAATTTTCATCATCATACATCATCCAACATCACTTCATGCAGAGAAAACACATCAAATTATGCAGGAACACAAGATTCGAAGTCTTCTGAGAGATGAGGGCTAGGTCGCGAAGAACACCACAAGGCCTTTCACATCTGCGGGAGCACAAGAGCTTCGAAGGCTTAGGAGGGGAATCCATCCTGACAAGAAGGGATTTTCTTTCTATGTCTAGATCTCTTGTCTGTGCTTAAACAATTTCATAATGTGGATTTCGAATTTGTCTATGAATTTGTTATCAATGTTTGGCTAATCTTTCGAATCTTAAGAGCATAATAAAAAATGTGGATTCATGTTAAATCTTTATTAATTGTTTTCTTAATTGATTCATGCTTTCTATTTTATGAATTCGAGTGCTTATTCTTAATTGCTTTTTATTTGGCCAGTAATTTGAATGTCATATTTGTTAGTGCGAAATTCGAAAGAGGAGTTCTAACAAAGACGAAAATCGAATTCAGACATAAACTGGTGTATCGAGTCGGGAGACCTACAACTATTTGTGGGGAGTCATTCAATTCATAAATCGTTTGGGAGTTAATATAGTTGTATCGAGTTGGGAGACCTACAATTATTATTAATCTACTATTTATGCGCCGCCCGGGAGGGGGAATAAACTATCTTAGGAATTGAACCCATAGAATTACATGAATTGGTTTTGAAACTTTAATTGGATTTAATATTGAAGAAACATGTTGAGATTATGTGCCTAAGGTTTCTCTTATAGTTGTTGAAAATACTTGTGGGGTTCGCAAATTTATTTATTTATTTGTTATTTTCGATTTTATTACAAATTGAATATTCGGTCGTTTCAATAAAATTGGAATGCGATGTTATTATAGCCTAAGTGTTTCACATATCAATCCCTGAGGAATACGACCTTGCTTGCCATTATTCTATAAACTACACTGTACACTTGCAGTTGTATGATCCAAATATTTTTGGCGAACAAGTTTTTGGCGCCGTTGCCGGGGATTGATGGATTCTACTTAGATATAGTAATAAGTAGTCCAATCTTAATTGAATTATTTTGTAATTTTTTATTCTTTTCTCTTATTGCTTGTTTCTAACATCGTTTTTGTTGAATGCGAGACTGAAATCGTTGGAGACACAAGCAGCCCAAATCGCTACTGTAGTGGGAGGCCAACATCTAAAGGGCAAATTCCCAAGCGATACTGAACTTAATCCGAGAAAATAGAGCAACACCATTCGTTTGATGGATGGTACAGAATATGAGGGCTCAAGGATTTCAACCGACACGGTTCAATGATAATGATGTTAGAAATCTGAAGTCTGGATGAAGACGTAAAACTTAGCGCTTTGTGGGAGGCAACCCAAGAGACGTCGCGACAAACTTCGGGGGTTAAAAAAACGAAAAAAAAAGTCAAACACACACGACCCGACCATGTGATTTGCTTCTCCAATTTCAAATTTGATGGACGAGCTTCTTGGCTTCACCGGAACTATCCAGGTAAGTACTCTTTACGCATTCCTCTTTTCTTTTGATAATCTCCTCATATGTTTGTGACGAAGCATATTTTAAGTTTTGGGGGAGGGGGGTTGTCAAGAATGTGTAAATTAGTACTGCTGCATTCTGCATTGCATTTAGGATTGCATGTAGAGCATAAAAATTTGCATAATTTTTTTTCGATTTTTATTATTTTCAATTTTTTTAATTTTTAGCACGTTTACTGCTTTAGCACGTTTAATCGCTTTTGTGTGTGTTTTAATCAAGATTTTTGAAAATGCCCAAAGCTTCCGTATGATTCTTACTATGAGCATTTAATTGAATGAGATAACATACTTTTGGGAATAATGTGATGAATTGTTGAGAAGATATCTTTTATTTGTTTGGCATTAGTTAAGAAAATTGGGTATTTGAGCATGTTGCAAAAAATAAGCCTGTGAGCTTTTGTGCCTTAAACTGCTTTATCTTATGCAGCTTATTTTTTTCTTGAGTGTGTCATTCATGATTGATAGAACTCTAGAACCTGCTCTGGTATCTTCATTGAAGCCACGTGTGTGTGCAATTTTTGAAAATGATTTAAAGTCATCTTTGTTCAGCCTACTTAGCCTAAGAAGTCTACATATGAACTCATGATTCCCTAGTTGGCCAATTTTGAGCCAAAACTTTTGTTGTTAGCCATATTTTGATCTTTAAAATTGAAAATATGATTTTATCCCTGAAATTTCTTGAGCTTATAGAATATGAACAAGTTTAGGGGGATGTAGTGAAAATTTATGAAAAAATAGATGAAGTTGGCAAAAGAAAAGAGGGATGAGCAGTGTCTAGGTGAATGAAAAGAAAAACATGAAGCTCGAAAAAGAAAGAAAAATCGAGAAAATCGAGCAAAAGAAAAGAAAATTTCTGGAAATTGTGAAAAAAAATGAGAGTTTGAGGCTAAAGAAAAAGAAAAGAAGGCAAAAAGGTATAAGAATGAAAAAGAAGAAATAAGGATGGAGTTGAGTTGAAAAAAAGAAAATATCTTGAAAAGAATGAGTATTATGCTGAAATTGGGTTGGTGAATTGCAAGTCTGTGCGTTTAAATTCTATTTGCTCAAGTCAAGTCACTAATCCAAAATTTTCCTACCCTTACCAAAGAGCTTACATTACAACCTAATAAAAGTCCTTTTGGATTCTTAGATTGAGCACACAAAAGTGGTCGAGATGTTAGACGATTTGCAAGCATATAGTAGTTCTATATTCACTGAATTGATTTTGAGCGTAAACACTTTCCATACACTTCTGAGAGTCGAATGATACACTATCTACTTATAAGTCATGATGTCGAGTACCCAAAAGAGTATTAATTATGCTTAGTTTATGAATGATAACTTCTTGATATGAATTACATGGTTTTCTTAAGTATGGAGTCAAATGCTATTTAATGTTCATAGTGTTCTTGGTTGTTCATTTTTACCCCTTAATATTATTTTTCTTAATTTGTTCGAGGACGAGAAATGCTTTAAGTTTGGGGTATTTTGATGAGTGTAAAATATACATGCATCTGAGGGTTTAAAATGATATATATTTGATACATTTGCACGCATATTCAGTGTGCTTTAGTTGGTTTCCTTTGTTGGGCGTGATACTGCGTGTTCTTGTAACTTCTTACAGGAAATGGAGGTAAATTGGATAAAAAGAGATATCACGTTCCAAAGTATAGGTAAAGAGCTAGGGTACGAGCAAATATGTGAAGGAGAGAAGCAGAGACGATCGAACAAAAGGAAATTTCCTTCAAAAACGTCCAAATGCTAACAGTTTTCAGCACTAGCAGGGTTTAGTATTTTGGCCATAAATTTCTCTACAAAATTGATGTTAAGGTGATTCAAGTAGCTATGGAAAGCTAAGAGAAATGACTACAACTTTCATGAAGATACGGACAAAAACACGTCACACGGCCAAAAACACATCACACGGCCGGACCGTGTGGTATCACACAACCGTGTGAAAATGCCAGTGTGGAATGACACAACCGTGTGGAGAAGGGAAAGAAACAGGGGACAAAACCAAGATAGCACGGCCAGACCGTGTGAGCCCACATGGGCGTGTGGGAAAGGGCAAAAATCCACACGACCGTGTGGTGCCACACAGCCAGGCCATGTGGGACTCTGCAGACGTATTTTTTTGGAGTTCTTTTCCCATTCCAACTCTACAAGTGACCTCTCCAAGCACTTATATAAAGGTGACCAAGGCCTGAACAAATTTTCATCATCATACATCATCCAACATCACTTCATACAGAGAAAACACATCAAATTACCCAGGAACACAAGATTTGAAGTGTTCTGAGAGAGGAGGGCTAGGTCGCGAAGAACACCACAAGGCCTTTTGCATCTAGGGGAGCACAAGAGCTTCGAAGGCTTAGGAGGGGAATCCATCCTGGCAAGAAGTGTTTTCTTTCTATGTCTAGATCTCTTGTCTGTGCTTAAACGATGTCATAATATTGATTTCGAATTTGTCTATGAATTTGTTATCAATGTTTGGCTAATCTTTCGGATCTTAGGGGCATAATCGAAACTATGGATTTGTGTTAAATCTTTATTAATTGCTTTCTTAACTGATATATTCATGCTTTCTATTTTATGAATTCGAGTGCTTATTCTTAATTGCTTTTTATTTGGCCAATAATTTGCATGTCATATTTGTTAGTTGCTGAGTGTAAAATATACGTGCATTTGAGGGCTTAAAATGATATATATTTGATGCATTTGCACGCATATTCAGTGTGTTTTACATGGTTTCCCTTGTTGGGCGTGATACTGTGTACTCTTGTGAATTTTGCAGAAAATGGAGTTAAATTGAAAAAAAGATGATAGCATGTTTCGAGTGATACGTAAAAAGACAAGGTACGAGCAAAAATATGAAGGAAATAAGCATGGACGGTCAAAGAAAAGGGAATTTCCTTCAAAAACGTCAAAACGCGCTAACAGTTTCCGGCAGGGTATAGTATATTGGCCATAACTCCCTCTACAAAATTGCTATTGAGGTGATTCAAGTGGCTACGAAAAGCTAAGAGATAGGGATACAACTCTTATGAAAACCCTATAAGCAAATTCGGAAGTTTGAGTGACGCACGACCCGTGCATCGGCGCACGACCTGGTCGTGCGTCATTTCGAGAGTAAAGCAGTCCTACGACCTGACGCACGACCAGGTCGTACGTGAAGTGCACGGCCTGTGCGTCTGTGTGGGAAAGTCAGGTTTTGATGATTTTTAACTTAGGTTTTGACCCAATGGGAGTATAAATAGAGACGAGCCGGCCCCAAACAAAGGAACACTGACTTTTGCCCTAGAACACAGAGAAAAAAACAACTTTCCATCGAGGATTGGAGAGATTGATCGAGGTCGCAACCACACACTTGAGGATTGAAGATAGATCGAGAGATCATCAACATCCCTGAGTTTACTCATTCCATCGTATCATTTACTTTTGATTAGTTAGATATGAACTTGAATAATTTGTCTATGGATTATTTATTTTCTATGTCTGGCTAAAGATCTTGTGATTCCCGGGTTTGAGATTAGGTTAATGGATACTTTTATTGGATGATTAATTGCAATTGAAGTTATTGTTTTCCAACCCTATTCGAGTACTTTATTTAATTCTTGTTTTATCAAAACGCGTTTGGTTTAACTTGCTTTGATGTATTGATTCATAATTCGATAGATGAGTTTCAGTACTAGATCTGTGAGTACTTGACATGAATAATTTTAAGATTGAGAAGTCTGTGAATATTTGTGAGGATATTTAATCTTTTGTGATTTTGGGAGTTCGATATCTCATGTTGAGTAGAGATGCTAGTATAGATATTCCAATCAACGTTTTTACATACATCTCGAGAGAGAGGGTAAAATACTTTTGTGGTTGTCTTATAGGGAAGAACAATAATAACTCTGCTTGTTATTAATCTGATAATAAAAGGGGACATTAACTGAAACCATAACCCAGGAATCCATTCATCTCCTTGATCTTTCAATCAGCGCTTTACTTTGTTTTTAGGATAAATTCTTGTCTTAGTTTTATACAACCAATTCACTGAATTTCAATCTTCTAGATAAAACTAAAGCTGTTACAATCCCAGTACTTAGTACAATAATTTATTAGTCCCTGTGCATTCGACCTTGCTAACCCTATTCTATAAACTGCACCGTACACTTGCGGTGAAGCTAAAAATAAGGCGAACAAGTTTTTGGCGTCGTTGCCGGGGTGTAATTAAATTTTTAGTACTAATATTGCGATAAATAGAATTATTTAATTTAGACATTTTTTTCTTTCTTTTCATTTTATTTAATTCCACTCCTACATTATTTGATTTGTTTCTTTGAGTTGGTTCAGGTAGTACACGAACACCCGCTCTGATGGAGGAAGCCAATTATTTCAATAACTGAAATTTCTATAATTATTGGAATAATCCTACTCCTACGTACTATTATCCGGAGGCAAAGCCATGAGGATGTCATCACCGCATTTATGAATGAAACAAGGAACCAGTTCAACAAACATGAGGCTAAGCTGGACAAAATTGAGGCACATGTCGCACAATTGGCTAACACTATGGGCACACAAATGAAAAATCTTGGAACCCAGATTAGCCAATTAGCCATGATCGTTGGTGGACAACATCAAAAGGGTCAATTTTCGAGCAACACTGAAGTCAACCCAAATAAACAATGTAATGTCATTCATCTGAGGAGTGGTACAGAGTACGAGAGGCCAAAGATTCTAGAAAAGTAAGCAAGTTCGGAACCACGCACGGACCGTGCATCTATGCGCGATCAGCCCGTGCGTGGTGCCGTAGAAGAGAAAAAATAGGACGATACACGCACGAGCCATGCGCGTACGCACGGGCAGCTCGTGCGTGATGCCGTGAAAAAGCTATTCCAGAGCGAGACGAGCACGGGTCATGCGTACGTGCACGGTCAGCCCGTGCATGACCAGGATCAGTATATCCCGACACATGACTCAAATCCTTGCTTAGAAACCCCAAGTATGCATTACTAGATGCAAACAATGTAAATACAGTTCTTTACCAAGACCCAAAGCAGTTAATATATGCATTTAAAAGGGGTACGAGTTTATGCGAATTAATATGTCGGGGAGAAATGCAGGAGGATGCTACAGAGAGCACTCATCAGGCGACCACAACATCGGGTAGACGTTAGGGTCACTACCCATCACCGCCTTCTCATTAAGTCAGGTTATCTCCACACTTCTTTTTGCATTGAAATTATATCTTCTCTTACGTGCGATATAATTCCATTCAAGTTTGGGGGGAGAGATAGTTCATTTTGATATGAAGGGTGTGGAGAGAAATATTTTGCATTCATATAGTTGCATGTAGGGCATTTAGGTTGCATTGTATTAGAAGCACGTTTACAGTTTTAGCACTTTTATTGCTTTAGTATTTTTTTTAAGGGAGTGAGTAAACTATATTTGTGGTGTGCGTTGCGCCATGGGAGTTTATTTGAAAATTTTTGTGTTGTTTTGAATTGGGTGTCGAGTGCGAATTGATCATGATGAGAATAGATGGTATGGAATATGTGGATATTGAGAACATAGATGTTATGCTTTGAGTTACGACTTTGCAAGCCTGTGAGCTTTGAGCCTTTACTGCTTTCATATTATGCAGTCTTGTTTGTTGATTGTGTGTGTCATTCATGTTGATTTGAATTCTAGAATTTGCTCTGGTATCTCTGTCAAAGCCACATGTTGTATGCGATTTATGAAAATGATTTAAGGCCATTTTTGTTAAGCCTTTCAAGCCTTTTGCCTACCTAATGACATTGAATTTCCCTATTTAGCCAATTTGAGTCTGTTGCCTAATTTTTGATAAGCCACATTTCAAGCCTTAACTTGATATATCTATTATCCTAGACTTGAGCGTATAGCATTGAGTAAGGGGATTGAATAAGTTTGAATGGGATGATATCAAGAATTTAGATAATTGTGATAGTGTTGGTTGATGGGAATAAAAGAAGAAAGAAAAGGAGGAAAAGAAAGGCTGATACTCATGAAGGAGTCGTTAAAAAAAAAGTGAAAAAGAAATCGACTTTATAAATGAGTTTTCTTTGAATGAATTTGTAGGCTGGGATTTGTGATGTGAGGTGAAAGAAAGAAAAAAAAAAGAGGAGAAAGAAAATACGAAAAGTTGATAAGAACGAGAGGTGATTGGGGTAGCATATTGGGTTTACATGAGAATAATTGAATGAAAGATGTGCTTACCAGTCTATACGCTCGAGTTTGAGTCACTTTATCCATGTTTCCCTACCCTAACCAAAGAGCCTTCATTACAACCAAAAGAAAAAGTCCTTTTTGATTTATGAATTGCATACATTCTGGTGGTGAAGATGTGAGACGATTTGCAAGCTTATGGTAATTCTTCAACATTGATATGATTTGAGCGAAAACACATCCCTTATTTTATACTTGAGAGAGAGCATACACTTGATCTGTGAGAGTCGTGATTCGAAGCATTTGCCATGGTTTTAATTGACATGTGTTCTATGTTGGATGTTTGAGGCTTGGTTGATTTATTGCTTGACGTCTATGGATAAACGGCATGAATTTTGATGAGTTGTTCTTGAATATTGCTTTTCATTCCTCCCATTTGTGTTTTATCTTATTTATAAAGCATTGACCGGGACTGTCAACAGTTTAAGTTTGGGGGTATTTGATGAGTGTAAAATATACGTGCATTTGAGGGCTTAAAATGATATATATTTGATGCATTTGCACGCATATTCAGTGTGTTTTACTTGGTTTCCATTGTTGGGCATGATACTGCGTACTCTTGTGAATTTTGCAGAAAATGGAGCTAAATTGGACAAAAGATGATAGCATGTTTCGAGTGATACGTAAAAAGACAAGGTACGAGCAAAAATATGAAGGAAAGAAGCATGGACGGTCAAAGAAAAAAGAATTTCCTTCAAAAACATCAAAACGCGCTAATAGTTTCCAACACTGGCAGGGTTTACTATTTTGGCCATAACTCCCTCAACAAAATTGCTATTAAGGTTATTCAAGTGGCTATGGAAAGCTAAGAGATAGGGCTATAACTCTTATGAAAACCCCATAAGCAAATTCGGAGGTTTGGGTGACGCACGGCCCGTGCATCAGCGCACGACCTGGTCATGCGTCATTTCGAGGGTAAAGCAGTCCTACGCCCTAGCGCACGGCCCGTGCGTCTGTGCGGGAAGTCAGATTTTGACGATTTTTAACTTAGGTTTTGACCCAATGGGAGTATAAATAGAGACGAGGCGGACCCAAATAAAGGAACACTGACTTTTGCCCTAGAACACAGAGAAAAGAGCAACTTTCTATCGAAGGATTGGAGAGATTGATCGAGGTCGCAACCACACGCTTGAGGATTGAAGATAGATCGAGAGATCATCAACATTCCTGAGTTTACTCATTCCATCGTATCATTTACTTTTGATTAGTTAGATATGAACTTGAATAATTTGTCTATGGATTATTTATTTTCTATGTCTGGCTAAACATCTTGTAATTCCCGGGTTTGGGATTAGGTTAATGGATACTCTTATTGGATGATTAATTGCAATTAAAGTTATTGTTTTCCAACCCTATTCGAGTACTTTGTTTAATTCTTGTTTTATCAAAACGCGTTTGGTTTAACTTGCTTTGATGTATTGATTCATAATTCGAGAGATGAGTTTCAATACTAGATCTGTGAGTACTTGACATGAATATTTGCAAGATTGAGAAGTCTGTGAATATTTGTGAGGATATTTAATCTTTTGTGCTTTTGGGAGTTGGATATCTCATGTTGAGTAGAGATGCTAGTATAGATATTCCAATCAATGTTTTTACATACATCTCGAGAGAGAGGGTAAAATACTTTTCTGGTTGTCTTATAGGGAAGAACAATAATAACTCTGCTTGTGATTAATCTGATAATAAAAGAGGACATTAACTGAAACCATAACCCAGGAATCCATTCATCTTCTTGATCTTTCAATCAGCGTTTTACTTTGTCTTTTCAGGATATATTCTTGTCTTAGTTTTACACAACCAATTCACTCAATTTCGATCGTCTGGATAAAAATAAGGCTATTACAATCCTAGTATTTAGTACAGTAATTTATTAGTCCCTGTGGATTCGACCTTGCTAACCCTATTCTATAAATGCACCGTACACACTTGCGGCGAAGCTAAAAATAAGGCGAACATTAGTGCGAAATTCGGAAGAGGAGTTTTAACAAAGACGTAAATCGAATTTAGACATAAACGGGTGTATCGAGTCGGGAGACCTACAACTGTTTGTGTGGAGTCATTCAATCCATAAATCTTTTGGGAGTTAATAATATTTGTATCGAGTCGGGAGACCTACAATTGTTATTAATCTACGTTTATGCACCGCCCGGGAGGGGGAATACACTATTTTAGGAATTGAACCCATAGAATTGAATGAATTGGTTTTGAAACTTTAATTGGATTTAGTATTGAAGAAACATGTTGAGATTACGTGCCTAAGGTTTCTCTTGTAGTTGTTGAAAATACTTGGGGGGTTCGCAAATTTATTTATTTATTTATTTGTTATTTTCGATTTTATTGCAAATTGGATATTCGGTCGCTTCAATAAAATTGGAATGCGATGTTATTATAGCCTAAGTGTTTCACATATCAATCCCTGAGGAATATGACCTTGCTTGCCATTATTCTATAAACTACATTGTACAATTGCAGTTGTATGATCCAAATATTTTTGGCGAACACGCATTATTCTCTTGTGTCTCTATTTGTTCTTTTTGGTATATTGATGTAATTGTATTTTGTTATTTATTTTTGAATATTAAGATGTAATTGAATTAATACAGTGAGTTAATCAAAACTTCTACTTATTTTAAATTTGATGTATTGTTTTTTTTTATGTGGTAATGCACAAATTGTCCGCGTATGTTTTGTAAAAATGATAAATAATCATAATTTTCGAAAACATATTTTTAAGCCATTTTGACACTGTTATACCCTTCTTGTGTTCTTTGATGAGGTACTTGATTATATTTCAAAAATTTAATGCGGTACGGTTCCAAAACAAATGATGCATTATATTTTTCAATACCGATCATGGACCGGTCCACAAAAATGAAATAAATACAAGATGAATATTTGGAATCAAAAATAACTGAAAAACATGGTTATATTATGGAAAAGTGGCTAAAAATCCGACGGACTTTTTTTATATTAATATTAGTTGGACCCCTACCCGAAATTCTTGGCTTCGTCACTGGTTGCATGTGTGTATGTACTATGCAATTTCTATAGCTAGTCAGTATAATAAGCAAATAAAAACAGCAGAAGCAAAGCAGTAAATAAAGCAATAAATGGACATGGGATTATAGAGCTTCAAAGGTGGAGTAATCTCTCTCTTGCTCTCCTCTCCAAATCTTCGGATCCACTAGTCTAAATTACGTGTACAAACCAAACTAGTGCACAGTAGTCTTAATCACAAAGCCATTCTATTATGCCCCAGCAATTCGATTATGACGTTGATCACAAAGCCGATCACCGATTGAACCCCGCCACTCAACTGTGGCTTTGATCACAAAGCCCGTCTACATAGCAATCGACTGCCCAAGTTCATCGTGAACTGTACTCTTCAAAATCTCAGTCATAAACCTCAAACATAAGTAATACTCTATTACTTTAATTTGTTTAGTCGTGAATCAATCATTTCTGTC
Organism: Rehmannia glutinosa; assembly: GCA_016081115.2. Lineage (NCBI taxonomy): Eukaryota > Viridiplantae > Streptophyta > Magnoliopsida > Lamiales > Orobanchaceae > Rehmannia > Rehmannia glutinosa. The sequence goes on from JABTTQ020001388.1 coordinate 420,568, forward strand.
GAAGTTCTTAAAAAACAAAGTATGTTGACACTTATACGTGTAAATGGTCTGACAATACCACCCAAAATATATTTCTTAAAAATGAAAAGGGACAATTACAAAAAAAAAAATTGAGGTTCGGTCTAATTAGAAAAAAAAAACCAAAGATTTTTAAAAATCACAAAAAAACCTTAAAGTTTGATTCAGACTTATATTTTCCTCTTCCGAAGCAAAAAAACAAATCCAACCCCCCCTAATATTTATAAAATATTATAATTTACCCATCAAAATTTAAGATAAAACCAAACTTGAGAATTTTTTTTTTTTAATTAGCCCATTCTATCTCATGGTCGTTTTTGTAATTACCCCAAATGAAAAACCACTCCCAAAATCCTAAATCATTCTAAACCAGACAGACTGAAAAGACGAGTGAAAGTAAACCATGACAATAACCAACACCAACACCAGCACCAACCCCCACGGCGAACTCATTCCCTCGTCCGCCGCCGGCCTCGGCACTCCGACGGCATAGCGCCACCACCTGTGGCGGATCATCAACACGTTCACCACTAGAATCCCGACAAGTGGCAGCAGCAGGAGACCGAACCTAAACCTCATCTTGTTCCTCTCCATCCTTTGCGTGAACTCTGAATAAGTTGCAAAACACATCAACATTATAAACAGAACAAAAAACAGCACCAATGGCAACGGCGGCGCAGATATTGAGTCCAACGTTGTCTCTTTCCAGCTCACACCCCTTCTTTCTCTCACTAACCAACCCATGTTTTTTTTTCTTTTTCAAATGATGATTGCTGAAAATATGAGTGTGGTATGATTATATAAGGGGGGAAATGCAAAATTAGTCACGTATCTATATTGCAACATTAGTCATGTCATTATTGAATTGCAATTTTAGTACTGTATGTTTTGTTTTTTTTTCCAATTTTGATTCCATAAGTTTTAGATTTGTGCATATTTAGTCGTATAAGTTTAAGTTAGTGGAAATTTGGTCCTGAGAGCTATTTCAATATTTCCATTATTCCCGAAATACCCCTGATAACCAAAATAATCAATATACCTAAAATCAAGTGTAAAATGGTATCAGAGCTTATATTTTATTTACTTGAATTGAATTTATTTTTCATTTGTACAGTGTACTATATATTGGCTAATGATGAAAGAATTTTAGACTCATGGATCCAGATCAAAATCTGATATACGAGTTCTATATGTATTATTTCCTAATTTTGAAAATACAAAACAAGTAAAATTTGGCAAAATTGGTTATTTTGAATAATAGAACCGAAATTACCATAACTAAAAAATAAAGGACTAAAATTATCAAATCCTAAAAATTACGTGATTAAAATTGTTATTTTTGTCACATGACTAATATTGCAACTACAAAAGTTACATGACTAATATTGTAATATACCTATAGATACAAGACCAATTTTGTAATTTTCCCTATATAATTAAGGTGGTGGAAGGTGGATAATGCTTTAAGCATAAGTTCTGGATTGTTAGAAGTTCTAATTAATCGATGTGCTTATTGGAATTAACTTTTTAAACACTTTCGAAGGGATCGATTCGAAAAAGGGGAGTTTTGCATGTTGATGGAGACGGAAAAGGCGAAAAGAATATATTCATACACCAATCTACGGTTGTAATCATGCAACGTAAAACCCATACTTAATAGAAAAGTTTATACTTTTGTGGAGATGGAATATATATCTACAGTTTTCCATTTCGCTCACACTATACTTAAAATGTGAATGTTTAAGAGTGAAAGTTTTTGAGGTCCCAAAACGTTCGTTTCAGTAAATGTCAGAGAAAGTGTTAAACCAGATGTTGTAACACTTTATGAAACATGCAGCGGAAAAAGAACACACGAAGTAAAATTTATCTACAAGTTAAGAATAACTTGTAGAAGTGTCAATTATGACGAAATCACTAGTTGAAAATATCTTTAGTACAACTCGAATCTGAATGATTCAACTAGTCTAGGAAAAACGAACTCCTATTGAGTAGATCTGTTCTATGTAAATTGCTTCGCCCAAAATACCTTCAAACTATTCTATGAAACCTAACAAAACAATGAATGGACGAAAATAAATCAACAAGACTAAATGGACTAAGTGTTATTCTCCATGATGCAGACACTTGAAGAACACTCGATGTGTGTGTTTTGACAAAGACTTAGAATCTTGTTGCTTTTTCTCTCGATTGTATCTCTCGTGTATTGCTCTGTGAATTTCGTGGTTCAAGGTGTAGGAAGAATGATGGCCGGTCCTCTCTTTATATAGGGCTTGAGTCCTTGATCTTCTTGATGTCCAAGATTCCTTGATGTTCTTGAATTCTTGATCTTCTTGATGTCCAAGACTCCTATTCATAAAAAGAAACAAGGAAAACACAAATATGGAACCAATAGGATTCTTTATAAGTTAGGAAATAAAAATAACTGACTCCTACAACTTCTAGAGAATCAAATCCTATTAAAGGTAGGAATCCAAAATAAATCTTTCCCATATTTATTAAAATTCTAAGTTTGGAATAGTCTAGAAAGGCAAAATCAAAAAATCTTTTTATTTCAAAAACTCGATTAAAATGTAGGAATTAAAATTCCTAACAATCTCCCCCTTTTTGCCTTTCTGGACAATACAAATCAATTCAAAAACTTGAAAATTAGAACTCCCCCTGAATTAAATAATCCCAGTTCAAGTGTTGAACAAAATGTCTTATCAAGTGTTGCAACCTTTCCTAAATCACCTGCATGTTAGTAGCAGAAACAGGTATATAAAAACTAAGTGCAAAGTTCTGAGGACATACACACCCTAACTAAGATTAAATCTAAAAACCATCAGTTTAAAACATCATCACAACCAAGCCAAAAACAAAGTATTCAAAGATTATTCAGATACAAATTTCAATCATATCTCCCCCTCAATATGTGCATCTTCAGGAGCACTACTTGTGCTTGCACCCGGATCACCACCAGCTGCATCACCAGCTGCATCAGCTCCCCCTGCTTGTGTGCTCGGAATCACATTCTCAGCCGGAACATTACTCGCTTCTCCCCCTTTTTGTCCAGAAAGCTTGGAGAGAATGTCTTGAAATTGAGCTTTGTAGGCCACGTAGTATCCCAACTGCTTTTGAGCATTCAAAATGGTTGTCTGAGCAGTGGAAATAGTTTGCTGAGCAAAGGTGATCTGTTGATCGGCAAATGTGATTTGACCCTGCACAAAATCAAGTGACAAAGGAACAGAGCCTGCAGAAGATGGGTTAGACGCAGTGTCAACAGAGAGGTTGGGAACACTTGGCATGACATCTGGCAGGACAGTTTGGGGAACATCTGCCCGAGCTGTTGGTTCATCATCCGAAAAATATAATGGCAGATCAACTTCCCGCTTGGTCCTATCCAAAAGCTTGGGAGACACGGAAATCATCTCAGGGAGCAAAGTAAAGGATTCATTTGGCAGTTTATCAAACCCTTGAGAGCAAAGAATCAGATAGATGGTACTGGGAAATGGCAAAACACCAGAGGCAGATGAAGACTCAGCCTGCCTCAAAACTTGATCGAAGACTAGTTGACCAAAATTTAAAGGCAGCCCTTTCCCAATCAAATAAATGACCCTAGCCTGTTCACGTGTAACACTAGATGAATGGGAGGATGGAACCCAATTAGACAAAGCAATTTTAAACAGCACACCATAGAGGGAAGTCAAAGCAGAGGAAGACACCTTTTTAGGATGAGCAGGCCACAAATTCATGCGATTCCCAGTTAAAACTCTCAGAACCATATTAAAATCTCTGACTTGTCGACCCTCCTCACAATCAGGTGTCCCAAAGAATTCATTAATTACCGACGGATTGAAATCATAAAGCTTATTCCGAACAAACATTTTTCCAAATTTGCTAGATTGCTTATTGCCCACATCATAAGTTAAATTCGCATAATACTCATGGACAACTTTTTCAATATATGGAACAGCAGTGTCGATTGTGTTAACAAGAGATCGTCGAGTAAAAAATTTGTTTAAATTGTACCTCGCAAAAGAAGTGTGATCGCGGACTTTTTCGTCAATAAACTTGCGTCCCTTGAACACTTGGTAGCGATCGGCAGCATCGGCGGAGTAGAAAAATTCAGAGTAAACATCGGAGAGATCGTACTCTGAGTCGGATGAGGTGCTAGGTGTTCCAACAGTGTCCTCAACATTTTCTGAATCACTTTCAGAGACATCTGGATAATTATCTGGTGAGGTTGGCTCCACGGGTTCAGTAGTAGGGGATGGTTTAGAAGTATCAGGTCCAATCTTTACCCCCAAATTTGCGATAATATCCACAAGTACCTGGGCCAGTGGTGCATCATCAAAGGGAGAATTTTCTGGGGGCTCATCGTCATCGGACAACACAACCTGGTGATGTGGTTGTGGTCGTCTATGGGACACCACAAACTGAGTAGTATCCTCGCCATCAGAATCAGTTGATCGAGCAATCGGAGACGAGGGCACTTCAACGTCATCTCCCCCTGTTTGGGATCCTTCACCCGTGTTAGATTTCTTTTTCTTCAAAACCCCCTCGGTAGGTGAGGGTTCTTCGAAAACACTGGGAGAGTAACCCCTTTGGCGTTTGGAGCGTCTAGGAACCGGAGTACCAGCAGGTCGACCAATTGGACCATGAATTTCTTGTATAATTGCGAAATCAGGGGTATCCTCAACATTGATGGCATTACCCTCTTCCCCGGGTACAATTGTATGAACAGGAGAAGGAGGTTTGGCATATTCCACTACGGTGAGGTTTCCCTGTTCCTGTTCAAGTGAGGGATTGGATGTCGTGGCAGGTGCAGAGGCGTCAGTAGGGACGGATTCCTCAACATTTGGAGCAAGGGGCGGAATTTTTGAAGAGGGATCCTCAGTCGCGGCCATGGGAGATGTTTGTTTGGAGATGTCAGTCGCCTGTGGGGAAGTGGGTTTCTCAGGTAATGGGTTGTGCTTTTCTGGCGATGGTGGTGGAGTGTTGGATTTTGTTGGTGATGGTGATGGAGTCTTGCTAGGGCTCCCAAAAAGCTTCTGAAGACCTGTTACAAATTTATCCATGGCTTCCAAAACACAATGTGAGGTCTGGTGAGAGAAAATAGTCGAGAGAGAGAGAGAGAGGGAGTAATGCAGAGTTGGAAAGCGTGAGTAAGTGGCACAAGAGTATGCATGTTATAGGGAAGGGGTCATAAGTGTTTCAATCACATCAATACACAAGCCCCTAGAAATAAGGAGATTATATGGGAAATAGAGAAATTCGAATTTTAAAAAAATTAACCCCAGATTTTGAAAAGCAATCAAATAATTAAGGATTTTGCATACTTGTAACAACCTAACCAAGGATATAGATAACTCTTGCAAGATTTCAATCAATCACCCAAATCTCCATAAGGCACACAACTCCACTTTTCATAGGATACCAAGAAATCCAAGATTTTAGAAATAGAAAAATAAATATCTCATATCTTCTATTATTACCAAAAATCTGTCAGAGCCAAGAATTCACCAAATTATGCAGCCTAAAAAAATGCCTATACAAAATTAATAAAAACGCACACAATGTGTAAATGGACTGTCACAGTCTGTGTTGTTCCAAATGTTGCAACATCTTGAAAGACACCTGTACTAGCAGATTCAATAAATTGCAATCCGAGTACCCAGCATAAGGATTTTTCGAGTTTTTTTTTTTTTTTTTTTTGAGAAACATGACAGATTTAGCCAGTGGGTAGCTTTCACACTAGTCCAAAGGTAGCTCTTTTTCACATTGATCATGCCTCTTGAAACACTTTAAACATATGTAAAAATTGGTCACAAGGAATAGCTTTCACACAGAGGGTAGGTAGCTGTTTCCCTCAAAGGCCTCTAGCCATGATCTGTAATTTTTTTACTCATCAACTGGGAAAATAACAAGAATAAAATACGCATTTGGAAAGATCAACTCACATCAGTTTTCCAAGTGAAATCCAATAGTCACTAGTTCAAAACCACAACAGACTGTTCCAGACATGCAAATATGATCCTATAATGCAGGATGTCTAAAAAAGAAAAAAGAGAATAAAAGAGAGTGGAGAGAAAATATGCAGTGTGTGCAGATGTTACAGCAGGTGATGTGTGCAATGCTGTAACATTTCGTGAAACAGTTTAGAGAACACACAGGCCAAGAGATTTTCGCAGATTTGAAAACCTCTCAAAATCTAAAGCTTTGGTGAATATGTCTGCCAGCTGATTTTCAGTACTAATATACTCAATGCGAACAATATTTTTCTCAACCAAATCTCGAATAAAATGGTGTCTAATGTCAATGTGTTTAGTGCGAGAATGTTGAACAGGATTTTTCGATATATCAATCGCACTAGAGTTATCACAATAAATGGTTAGAATATTACTGTGTAGACCATAATCCTCTATCATTTGATTCATCCATAGCATTTGAGAACAACTTCTAACTGCCACATATTCAGACTCCGCAGTTGAAAGTGACACACAGTTTTGCTTACGACTGTACCAAGAAACTAAATTATTTCCAAGATAAAAGCAACCACCTGTGGTACTTTTTCTATCATCAACATCCAAATGATAATCACTGAATCCAACAAGATTAGTATTTGTATCTTTGGTGTACCAAATCCCTAGATCAGTAGTACCACCAACATAACGAATGATTCTTTTTAAAGCTTTTAGGTGAGTGATTTTGGGATTGGCTTGATATCTAGCACACAAACACACACTATACATAATATCAGGACGACTAGCAGTCAAATATAGCAAACTTCCTATCATGCTCCTATATAAGGTGTGATCGACACTTTCCACACAATCTTCACGACTCAATTTTGACTTGATCCCATCGGGGTTTTTAAGTGAGATGCACTATCTAAGTTGAATTTCTTCACCAAGTTCTTGGCATACTTACTTTGAGAGATAAAAATTCCAGTATCAGACTGCTTGATTTGCAAACCCAAGAAGAAACTCAATTCACCAACCATGCTCATTTCGAAGGTAGATGACATGCATTCAATAAATTCATTCAACAACTTTTGGGAAGAAGATCCAAAGACAATATCATCGACGTAAATTTGAGCAATCATGATATTTTTACCAGACCTTTGAATGAAAAGGGTTTTATCCACTTCACCTCTTTTAAATCCAATTTGAAGAAGATATTCATTAATCTTCCATACCAAGCTCTGGGAGCTTGTTTTAGACCATAGAGAGCCTTTTTAAGCTTATACACATGGTTAGGCTTAGAAGGGTCCTCAAATCCTTTAGGTTGTTCAACAAAAGCTTCTTCATTTAAAATACCATTTAAAAAGGCACTTTTAACATCCATTTGGTGAAGGGTAATTCCCAAGTGACAGGCTTTAGCAAGTAACAAACGAATAGACTCAATGCGGGCTACAGGAGCGAAGGTTTCATCAAAGTCCACCCCTTCAACCTGTGTATACCCTTGAGCGACTAATCGTGCTTTGTTACGCACAATTCTTCCTGACTCATCAGTTTTATTTTTAAAAATCCATTTTGTGCCAATCACATTTACATCCTTAGGTCTGGGAACTAAATACCACACATCATTTTTAACAAACTGATTAAGTTCCTCTTGCATAGCATTTATCCAAAATTCATCCTTTAAAGCTTCGAGATATTCTTTGGTTCAATGTTAGAAATAAAACAAAGCAAGTTTTACCACAAGAGATAGGAGACAAATATGCTGATCTTACCATATCACGATAGTTTACCTTTTCTTTCCTCCTAGTCTGTATTCCTTCAGTAACTTCACCTATTACCTGAGTCGTAGGATGATTTTTCTTAATTTTGCTTGGTATGTCCTCGCTTCATCGATCACGTGGTCATCCAGTTCGATTGATTCAACATCTTGTTCAGTGACCTGAGATTGAGTCGAGTCGATTGCCAAAGGTGTCTCATCCTGTGTTGTTTCAGAGGTTCCTGCATCTGTCGGAACACTTGGAGCAGCATCCGTAGCGACATCCTGTTCAGGTACAGCTTCAGCTGTTTTGTTTAACTCAATGAGATCAGATATGTCATCTTCTTCAGTTTTTCCTGCAAGGTCAGCATAATCATCGAAGACAACATTCACAGTTTCCATAATAGTCCTTGTTCGGAGATTAAATACCCTGTACGCATGACTATTAACTGAGTATCCGAGAAACAGACTTTTATCACTTTTGGAGTCGAATTTGGCAAGTTGATCTCTATCATTTAGCACATAGCACACACATCCAAAAACATGAAAGTACTTAAGATTGGGTTTTTTGCCTAACAAAATCTCATATGGAGTCATAGTACTACCCAATCTCAAGTATACTCGATTAGCAATGTGACAAGCAGTATTCAGGGCCTCAGCCCAAAAACGTTTAGTCAAATTCTTTGAACTTAGCATGACTCTAGCCATTTCTTGTAATGTTCGATTCTTTCTTTCCGCTACCCCATTCTATTGCGGGGTTTTGGGGGCAGAGAATTCATGTGAGATGCCCTTTCTATCACAAAAGCCTGAAAACAATGAGTTCTCAAATTCCTTACCATGATCAGTCCTAATTCTAACAACAGTGGTGCTGTATAAATTACATATCCTTTTATGATAATTTCGAAAAGACTCAAACACATCAGATTTTTCACGTAAAAAATTTATCCATGTGTAACGGGAAAAATCATCAACGCATACAAATGAATATTTCTTACCACCAGCACTTTCGACCTCAATCGGACCCATGAGATCCATGTGAAGTAATTCAAGACAATGTGTTGTGTGAAAGTGTTGTGACACTTGGTGTGACACCCTAGTTTGTTTTCCCTTTTGACACGAACCACATACAGAGGTATTTTTAGTATTCAATTTAGGCATTCCTCTCACAGCCTCATACTTAACCAATTTATCAATCATACGAAAGTTAGCATAACCTAACTTTTGATGCCACAACTCAGTTTCACTTAAATTCACACTATGATATGCATGTACACCACCAAATTGATAGCAATTATCTACAGACCTTAATCCTGTCAAGACACAAGAGTTAGTGTTGTCATAAACTTTGGTGATCTTTATCAAACTTCACATGCATATTATCATCACACGAGATGGCTTATCTTTGAGAAGGTTTTTGTAAGCCCTTCGGCGTGTAGAACGTTTGAAGCTTAGGCAACCCTTCACATTCAAAGTACCCTTACCAATTATCAATCCACGAGCACCTCCACCATGTTTTACCACACCTCCTTCAAGTTGTTCATAGTCAGTCAAATATTCACGAGTACCTGTCATGTGTCGTGAACACCCACTATCGAAATACCAAGATCCTGCGAGTGTTAGATCTTAAAGAGGTATAAATAACATTACACGTTAGTTCGATTTTGCGAACCAGGCATGACCCTTTTGAAAACGTGGAGTGTTGTGATAAGTGTTCTGGAGGTGTTAATAGAATCGTGAGACATTATTGGTGACATCGAACTGAGAAGACCATTTTAAATCGATTTTAACTTGTAGCGATGGTCCGATATGTCCAGGTTTGTAGCAAGAGTGACAAACGTAATGTCTCCGTTCGACCCTTTTTATTTAAAGATTTAGGCTTTTCAACCGACGTAGTAGAAGGTTGAGAATTTTCTTTTCTTTCACAAAAAAGGGGTTTTATACCCCGAGACCATTTGTTATCACTTCCAAGGGACAAAATTTCATCTAGCTTAGCCTTACCAAAAGATTCAACCTTTTTAATGTCTCAAGAGATTTGTCAAGTTCAGATTTTACCTTTTCCAGTTCCTCATCTTTTCTAGTCAATAGTACCTCCAAGCGGTTGGAAGTTTTCTTTAGTTCTTCATTCTCCTTAGTTAACTTTTCGTTCTCCTTTGACAGATTTCCGACTTGTTGAATACGTTTGCTCCATTCATGATACAACTCTTGGTAGGCTTCAACAATATTTTGTTCTTCATCATCGGAGTCTTCAGCTTCCTGATTATCTGTTTCAACTACAGAGGTAGATGTTAAGCAAACATTATCAGAAGTGTTGGATAGAGTGTACTTGGTTGGTGTTGGAACATTCCGTGCGACACCACGTGAGACACCTAGAGGATTGATCTGCAGAGACCTTGTATTTTCAATAACCGCCATAAATACAGGATTTTCCTCTTGACCTGTGTTTTCTTCCTCGGACTCATCATCACTTAAGGTAACAGATAAGTTCATACCTCTTTTTCTCAAGGTGTTAGCACATTCATTAGCATAATGACCAAAACCAGAACAAGCTCTACATTTTACCTTCTCAATATCAAATTGTTTTCCGGTTCTATCTTGATTTTTATCAGGTAAATTTCTTTGAGGATATTTAGGAGTATCAATTTTAAAAGGTCTTTTGACTTTCGTAGGAAATTGACTTTTGCTTTTGTTTTTCATGATTCTACTAAATTTTTTAGCAAATAAAGCCATTGATTCTTCTCATAAATCAGATTCCTCAAATTCTTTAGTTAGCTGAACTAATTCACTAGGTTCCTCGGGCAATACCTGTAAAGCAACACTTTTACCTGGTGATCTCCTGCTGACGAAGTTGAGTTCCCAAGTTTTGAGAATCCCAGCCAACTCATCTAACCGTAATGTTGTGATACTTGGCAGCTCTTCTATAGCAGCAATTTTGACGTCGAATCTTTTAGGTAAGGATCGCATCATCTTGCCAACCAGTCTTGAGTTTGAAATTGGTTCACCAAGAGATTGAGATTCATTAGCAATGTCGCATAGCCTTCCATGATATGAAGTGATGTCTTCATCCTCCTCCATCTTTAAGTTCTCAAACCTGACGTTCAGGTGTCGCAGTTTGGAGAGTTGGACACTTGCAGATCCTTCGCAATGTCTTTGTAAGGCCTCCCATGCATCTTTAGCTGCAGTATAGTTACAAATAATTTTGAAGTTATTGAAATCTACTGCACCAAAGATTGCGTTGAGAGCTTTTGAGTTGTAGTTCGCCAGTTGGATATTATCATTGGACCAGTTGATCTCATCCTGAGTTACGAAGTCCCCATCTTTATCTTGAATTTTCGGAGGAGTCCAACCAACCAAAACTGCACGCCAAGCTTTCTCATCAATTGATTTGATAAAGGCACGCATCTTTATCTTCCAGATTGAGTAGTTTGATCCGTCTAGCATTGGAGGACGGAACATAGCAGCCATCTGATTATCCATTGCGTAGTTCGAACGTAGGATCAACACTTAGTGTAATCAAGTGTTGGCTCTAGATGCCAATTGAAAGTTTTAGAGGTCCCAAAACGTTCGTTTCAGTAAATGTCGAGAAAGTGTTAAAACGGATGTTGTAACACTTTATGAAACATGCACGTGGAAAAAGAACACACAAGTAAAATTTATCTACAAGTTAAGAATAACTTGTAGAAGTGTCAATTATGACGAAATCACTAGTTGAAAATATCTTTAGTACAACTCGAATCTGAATGATTCAACTAGTCTAGGAAAAACGAACTCCTATTGAGTAGATCTGTTCTATGTAAATTGCTTCGCCCAAAATACCTTCAAACTATTCTATGAAACCTAACAAAACAATGAATGGACGAAAATAAATCAACAAGACTCGAAACTGGACTAAGTGTTATTCTCCATGATGCAGACACTTCGAAGAACACTCAGACTGTGTGTTTTGACAGCACTTAGAATCTTGTTGCTTTTCTCTCTCGATTGTATCTCTCGTGTATTGCTCTGTGAATTTCGTGGTTCAAGGTGTAGGAAGAATGATGGCCGGTCCTCTCTTTATATAGGGCTTGAGTCCTTGATCTTCTTGATGTCCAAGATTCCTTGATGTTCTTGAATTCTTGATCTTCTTGATGTCCAAGACTCCTATTCATAAAAGGAAACAAGGAAAACACAAATATGGAACCAATAGGATTCTTTATAAGTTAGGAAATAAAAATAACCGACTCCTACAACTTCTAGAGAATCAAATCCTATTAAAGGTAGGAATCCAAAATAAATCTTTCCCATATTTATTAAAATTCTAAGTTTGGAATAGTCTAGAAAGGCAAAATCAAAAAATCTTTTTATTTCAAAAACTCGATTAAAATGTAGGAATTAAAATTCCTAACAATCTCCCCCTTTTTGCCTTTCTGGACAATACAAATCAATTCAAAAACTTGAAAATTAGAACTCCCCCTGAATTAAATAATCCCAGTTCAAGTGTTGAACAAAATGTCTTATCAAGTGTTGCAACCTTTCCTAAATCACCTGCATGTTAGTAGCAGAAACAGGTATATAAAAACTAAGTGCAAAGTTCTGAGGACATACACACCCTAACTAAGATTAAATCTAAAAACCATCAGTTTAAAACATCATCACAACCAAGCCAAAAACAAAGTATTCAAAGATTATTCAGATACAAATTTCAATCATATCTCCCCCTCAATATGTGCATCTTCAGGAGCACTACTTGTGCTTGCACCCGGATCACCACCAGCTGCATCACCAGCTGCATCAGCTCCCCCTGCTTGTGTGCTCGGAATCACATTCTCAGCCGGAACATTACTCGCTTCTCCCCCTTTTTGTCCAGAAAGCTTGGAGAGAACGTCTTGAAATTGAGCTTTGTAGGCCACGTAGTATCCCAACTGCTTTTGAGCATTCAAAATGGTTGTCTGAGCAGTGGAAATAGTTTGCTGAGCAAAGGTGATCTGTTGATCGGCAAATGTGATTTGACCCTGCACAAAATCAAGTGACAAAGGAACAGAGCCTGCAGAAGATGGGTTAGACGCAGTGTGTCAACAGAGAGGTTGGGAACACTTGGGCATGACATCCGGGCGCAGAGTTTGGGAACATCTCGCCCGATTTGTTGGTTCATCATCGAAAAATATAATGGCGAGATCAACTTCCCGCTTGGTCCTATCCAAAAGCTTGGGAGACACGTAAATCATCTCGGGGAGCAAAGTAAAGGATTCATTTGGCGTTTATCAAACCTTGAGAGCAAAGAATCAGATAGATGGTACTGGGAAATGGCAAAACACCAGAGGCAGATGAAGACTCACCGCCTCTCAAAACTTGATCAAAGACTAGTTGACCAAAATTTAAAGCGACCCTTTCCCAATCAAATAAATGACCCTAGCCTGCTTTGTTCACGTGTAACACTAGATGAATGGGAGGATGGAACCCAATTGACAAAGCAATTTTAAACAAAGACACCATAGAGGGAAGTCAAAGCGAGAGGAAGACACCTTTTAGGATGATGAGCAGGCCACAAATTCATGCGATTCCCGTTAAAACTCGAGAACCATATTAAAATCTCGACTTGTCGACCCTCCTCACAATCGGGTGTCCCAAAGAATTCATTAATTACCGACGGATTGAAATCATAAAGCTTATTCCGAACAAACATTTTTCCAAATTTGCTAGATTGCTTATTGCCCACATCATAAGTTAAATTCGCATAATACTCATGGACAACTTTTTCAATATATGGAACAAAGAAAGTGTCGATTGTGTTAACAAGAGATCGTCGAGTAAAAAATTTGTTTAAATTGTACCTCGCAAAAAGAAGTGTGATCGCGGACTTTTTCGTCAATAAACTTGCATCCTTGAACACTTGGTAGCGATCGGCAAAGATCGGCGAGTAGAAAAATTCGAGAGTAAACATCGGAGAGATCGTACTCGAGTCAGATGAGGGTGCCGGTGTTCCAACAGTGTCCTCAACATTTTCTGAATCACTTTCAGAGACATCTGGATAATTATCTGGTGAGGTTGGCTCCACGGGTTCAGCAGTAGGGGATGGTTTAGAAGTATCAGGTCCAATCTTTACCCCCAAATTTGCGATAATATCCACAAGTACCTGGGCCAGTGGTGCATCATCATCAAAGGGAGAATTTTCTCTGTCAGGCTCATCGTCATCGGACAACACAACCTGGTGATGTGGTTGTGGTCGTCTATGGGACACCACAAACTGAGTAGTATCCTCGCCATCAGAATCAGTTGATCGAGCAATCGGAGACGAGGGCACTTCAACGTCATCTCCCCCTGTTTGGGATCCTTCACCCGTGTCAGATTTCTTTTTCTTCAAAACCCCCTCGGTAGGTGAGGGTTCTTCGAAAACACTGGGAGAGTAACCCCTTTGGCGTTTGGAGCGTCTAGGAACCGGAGTACCAGCAGGTCGACCAATTGGACCATGAATTTCTTGTATAATTGCGAAATCAGGGGTATCCTCAACATTGATGGCATTACCCTCTTCCCCGGGTACAATTGTATGAACAGGAGAAGGAGGTTTGGCATATTCCACTACGGTGAGGTTTCCCTGTTCCTGTTCAAGTGAGGGATTGGATGTCATGGCAGGTGCAGAGGCGTCAGTAGGGACGGATTCCTCAACATTTGGAGCAAGGGGCGGAATTTTTGAAGAGGGATCTCGATCGCGCCATGGGAGATGTTTGTTTGGAGATGTCGATCGATCTTTTGTGGGGAAGTGGGTTTCTCGGGTAATGGGTTGTGCTTTTCTGGCGATGGTGGTGGAGTGTTGGATTTTGTTGGTGATGGTGATGGAGTCTTGCTAGGGCTCCCAAAAAGCTTCTGAAGACCTGTTACAAATTTATCCATGGCTTCCAAAACACAATGTGAGGTCTGGTGAGAGAAAATAGTCGAGAGAGAGAGAGAGGGAGTAATGCAGAGTTGGAAAGCGTGAGTAAGTGGCACAAGAGTATGCATGTTATAAGGAAGGGGTCATAAGTGTTTCAATCACATCAATACACAAGCCCCTAGAAATAAGGAGATTATATGGGAAATAGAGAAATTCGAATTTTAAAAAAATTAACCCGAGATTTTGAAAAGCAATCAAATAATTAAGGATTTTGCATACTTGTAACAACCTAACCAAGGATATAGATAACTCTTGCAAGATTTCAATCAATCACCCAAATCTCCATAAGGCACACAACTCCACTTTTCATAGGATACCAAGAAATCCAAGATTTTAGAAATAGAAAAATAAATATCTCATATCTTCTATTATTACCAAAAATCTGTCAGAGCCAAGAATTCACCAAATTATGCAGCCTAAAAAAATGCCTATACAAAATTAATAAAAACGCACACAATGTGTAAATGGTATCACATGATCTGTGTTGTTCCAAATGTTGCAACATCTTGAAAGACACTGCATTTAGCAGATTCAATAAATTGCAATCCGAGTACCCAAAGATAAGGATTTTTCGAGTTTTTTTTTTTTTTTTTTGAGAAACATGACAGATTTAGCCAGTGGGTAGCTTTCACACTAGTCCAAAGGTAGCTCTTTTTCACATTGATCATGCCTCTTGAAACACTTTAAACATATGTAAAAATTGGTCACAAGGAATAGCTTTCACACAGAGGGTAGGTAGTTTGTTTCCCAAAGGCCTCTAGCCATGATCTGTAATTTTTTTTACTCATCAATCGGGAAAATAACAAGAATAAAATACGCATTTGGAAAGATCAACTCACATCAGTTTTCCAAGTGAAATCCAATAGTCACTAGTTCAAAACCACAACAGACTGTTCCATACATGCAAATATGATCCTATAATGCAGGATGTCTAAAAAAGAAAAAAGAGAATAAAAGAGAGTGGAGAGAAAATATGCAGTGTGTGCAGATGTTACAGCAGGTGATGTGTGCAATGCTGTAACATTTCGTGAACTAGTTCAGAGAACACACAGGCCAAGAGATTTTCGCAGATTTGAAAACCTCTCAAAATCTAAAGCTTTGGTGAATATGTCTGCCAGCTGATTTTCAGTACTAATATACTCAATGCGAACAATATTTTTCTCAACCAAATCTCGAATAAAATGGTGTCTAATGTCAATGTGTTTAGTGCGAGAATGTTGAACAGGATTTTTCGATATATCAATCGCACTAGAGTTATCACAATAAATGGTTAGAATATTACTGTGTAGACCATAATCCTCTATCATTTGATTCATCCATAGCATTTGAGAACAACTTCCAACTGCCACATATTCAGACTCCATGAGTTGAAAGTGACACACGATTTTGCTTACGATTGTACCAAGAAACTAAATTATTTCCAAGATAAAAGCAACCACTGTGGTACTTTTTCTATCATCAACATCCCCCTGCCCGATCGAATCTTTGAATCCAACAAGATTAGTATTTGTATCTTTGGTGTACCAAATCCCTAGATCGAGTAGTACCACCAACATAACGAATGATTCTTTTTAAAGCTTTTAGGTGAGTGATTTTGGGATTGGCTTGATATCTAGCACACAAACACACACTATACATAATATCAGGACGACTAGCAGTCAAATATAGCAAACTTCCTATCATGCTCCTATATAAGGTGTGATCGACACTTTCAGCAACATCTTCACGACTCAATTTTTGACTTGATCTCATCGGGGTTTTTAAGTGAGATGCACTATCTAAGTTGAATTTCTTCACCAAGTTCTTGGCATACTTACTTTGAGAGATAAAAATTCCAGTATCAGACTGCTTGATTTGCAAACCCAAGAAGAAACTTAATTCACCAACCATGCTCATTTCGAAGGTAGATGACATGCATTCAATAAATTCATTTAACAACTTTTGGGAAGAAGATCCAAAGACAATATCATCGACGTAAATTTGAGCAATCATGATATTTTTACCAGACCTTTGAATGAAAAGGGTTTTATCCACTTCACCTCTTTTAAATCCAATTTGAAGAAGTAATTAGTTAAATCTTCCATACCAAGCTCTGGGAGCTTGTTTTAGACCATAGAGAGCCTTTTTAAGCTTATACACATGGTTAGGCTTAGAAGGGTCCTCAAATCCTTTAGGTTGTTCAACAAAAGCTTCTTCATTTAAAATACCATTTAAAAAGGCACTTTTAACATCCATTTGGTGAAGGGTAATTCCCAAGTGACAGGCTTTAGCAAGTAACAAACGAATAGACTCAATGCGGGCTACAGGAGCGAAGGTTTCATCAAAGTCCACCCCTTCAACTGTGTATACCTTGAGCGACTAATCGTGCTTTGTTACGCACAATTCTTCCTGACTCATCAGTTTTATTTTTAAAAATCCATTTTGTGCCAATCACATTTACATCCTTAGGTCTGGGAACTAAATACCACACATCATTTTTAACAAACTGATTAAGTTCCTCTTGCATAGCATTTATCCAAAATTCATCCTTTAAAGCTTCAGAGATATTCTTTGGTTCAATGTTAGAAATAAAATAGCAAGTTTTTACCACAAAGATGGATAGGAGACAAATATCTTTGATCTTACCATATCACGATAGTTTACCTTTTCTTTCCTCCTAGTCGTATTCCTTCAGTAACTTCACCTATTACCTGAGTCGTAGGATGATTTTTCTTAATTTTGCTTGGTATGTCCCCGCGCATCGATACCACGTGGTCATCCAGGTTCGATTGGCCAAGATCTTGTTCAGACACTGAGATTGAGTCGAGTCGGTTGCCAAAGGTGTCTCATCTGTGTTGTTTCGAGGTTCCCGCATCCGCTTCGGAACACTTGGAGCAAAGATCCGTAGCGACATCCTGTTCGTGCGGCTTATTCAAATTTGTTTTGTTTAACTCAATGAGATCGATATGTCATCTTCTTGATTTTTCTGCAAGGTCGGATAATCATCGAAGACAACATTCACAGTTTCCATAATAGTCCTTGTTCGGAGATTAAATACCTCGCACGCATGACTATTAACTGAGTATCCGAGAAACAGACTTTTATCACTTTTGGAGTCGAATTTGGCAAGTTGATCTCTATCATTTAGCACATAGCACACACATCCAAAAACATGAAAGTACTTAAGATTGGGTTTTTTGCCTAACAAAATCTCATATGGAGTCATAGTACTACCCAATCTCAAGTATACTCGATTAGCAATGTGACAAGCAGTATTCAGGGCCTCAGCCCAAAAACGTTTAGTCAAATTCTTTGAACTTAGCATGACTCTAGCCATTTCTTGTAATGTTCGATTCTTTCTTTCCGCTACCCCATTCTGTTGCGGGGTTTTGGGGGCAGAGAATTCATGTGAGATGCCCTTTCTATCACAAAAGCCTGAAAACAATGAGTTCTCAAATTCCTTACCATGATCAGTCCTAATTCTAACAACAGTGGTGCTGTATAAATTACATATCCTTTTATGATAATTTCGAAAAGACTCAAACACATCAGATTTTTCACGTAAAAAAATTATCCATGTGTAACGGGAAAAATCATCAACGCATACAAATGAATATTTCTTACCACCAGCACTTTCGACCTCAATCGGACCCATGAGATCCATGTGAAGTAATTCAAGACAACGTGTTGTGTGAAAGTGTTGTGACACTTGGTGTGACACCCTAGTTTGTTTTCCCTTTTGACACGAACCACATACAGAGGTATTTTTAGTATTCAATTTAGGCATTCCTCTCACAGCCTCATACTTAACCAATTTATCAATCATACGAAAGTTAGCATAACCTAACTTTTGATGCCACAACTCAGTTTCACTTAAATTCACACTATGATATGCATGTACACCACCAAATTGATAGCAATTATCTACAGACCTTAATCCTGTCAAGACACAAGAGTTAGTGTTGTCATAAACTTTGCAGTGATCTTTATCAAACTTCACATGCATATTATCATCACACGATGGCTTATCTTTGAGAAGGTTTTGTAAGCCCTTCGACGTGTAGAACGTTTCGAAGCTTAGGCAACCCCTTCACATTCAAAGTACCCTTACCAATTATCAATCCACGAGCACCTCCACCATGTTTTACCACACCTCCTCCAAGTTGTTCATAGTCAGTCAAATATTCACGAGTACCTGTCATGTGTCGTGAACACCCACTATCGAAATACCAAGATCCTGCAGTGTTAGATCTTAAAGAGGTATAAATAACATTACACGTTAGTTCAGTTTTGCGAACCCATACAGCCTTTTGAAAACGTGGAGTGTTGTGATAAGTGTTCCTGGAGGTGTTAATAGAATCGTGAGACATTATTGGTGACACTGAACCAAAAGACCATTTTAAATCAGATTTTAACTTGTAGCAGTAAGGTCTGATATGTCCAGGTTTGTAGCAGTAGTGACAAACGTAATGTCTCCGTTTACGACCCTTTTTATTTAAAGATTTAGGCTTTTCAACTGACGAAGTAGAAGGTTCAGAATTTTCTTTTTCTTTCACAAAAACAGGGGTTTTATACCCCAGACCAGATTTGTTATCACTTCCAAGGGACAAAATTTCATCTAGCTTAGCCTTACCAGTATTCAACCTTTTTAATGTCTCAAGAGATTTGTCAAGTTCAGATTTTACCTTTTCCAGTTTCTCATCTTTTCTAGTCAATAGTACCTCCAAGCGGTTGGAAGTTTTCTTTAGTTCTTCATTCTCCTTAGTTAACTTTTCGTTCTCCTTTGACTGATTTCCGACTTGTTGAATACGTTTGCTCCATTCATGATACTGACTCTTGGTAGGCTTCAACAATATTTTGTTCTTCATCATCGGAGTCTTGACTACGATTATCTGTTTCAACTACGAGAGGTAGATGTTAAGCAAACATTATCGAAGTGTTGGATAGAGTGTACTTGGTTGGTGTTGGAACATTAGTGCGACACCACGTGAGACACCTAGAGGATTGATCTGCAGAGACCTTGTATTTTCAATAACCGCCATAAATACAGGATTTTCCTCTTGACTGTGTTTTCTTCCTCGGACTCATCATCACTTAAGGTATGAGATAAGTTCATACCTCTTTTTCTCAAGGTGTTAGCACATTCATTAGCATAATGACCAAAAACGAGAACAAGCTCTACATTTTACCTTCTCAATATCAAATTGTTTTAGGTTCTATCTTGATTTTTATCGGGTAAATTTCTTTGAGGATATTTAGGAGTATCAATTTTAAAAGGTCTTTTGACTTTAGTAGGAAATTGACTTTTGCTTTTGTTTTTCATGATTCTACTAAATTTTTAGCAAATAAAGCCATTGATTCTTCTCATAAATCGATTCCTCAAATTCTTTAGTTAGTGAACTAATTCACTAGGTTCCGGGCAATACCGTAAAAGCAACACTTTTACCTGGTGATCTCCTCACGCGAAGTTGAGTTCCCAAGTTTTGAGAATCCCGACCAACTCATCTAACCGTAATGTTGTGATACTTGGCGACTCTTCTATAGCAAACAATTTTGACGTCGAATCTTTTAGGTAAGGATCGCATCATCTTGCCAACCAGATCTTGAGTTTGAAATTGGTTCACCAAGAGATTGAGATTCATTAGCAATGTCGCATAGCCTTCCATGATATGAAGTGATGTCTTCATCCTCCTCCATCTTTAAGTTCTCAAACCCGACGTTCGTGTGTCGCAGATTTGGAGAGTTGGACACTTGCGGATCCTTCGCAATGTCTTTGTAAGGCCTCCCATGCATCTTTAGTCTGCAGATAGTTACAAATAATTTTGAAGTTATTGAAATCTCTTGCACCAAAGATTGCGTTGAGAGCTTTTGAGTTGTAGTTCGCCGATTGGATATTATCATTGGACAGATTGATCTCATCCCGAGTTACGAAGTCCCCATCTTTATCTTGAATTTTCGGAGGAGTCCAACCAACCAAAATCGCACGCCAAGCTTTCTCATCAATTGATTTGATAAAGGCACGCATCTTTATCTTCCAGTTGAGTAGTTTGATCCGTCTAGCATTGGAGGGCGGAACATAGCGCAGCCATCCGATTATCCATTGCGTAGTTGACGTAGGATCAACACTTAGTGTAATCAAGTGTTGGCTCTAGATGCCAATTGAAAGTTTTAGAGGTCCCAAAACGTTCGTTTGGTAAATGTCGAGAAAGTGTTAAACGGATGTTGTAACACTTTATGAAACATGCAATGTGGAAAAAGAACACACGAAGTAAAATTTATCTACAAGTTAAGAATAACTTGTAGAAGTGTCAATTATGACGAAATCACTAGTTGAAAATATCTTTAGTACAACTCGAATCGAATGATTCAACTAGTCTAGGAAAAACGAACTCCTATTGAGTAGATCTTTCTATGTAAATTGCTTTCGCCCAAAATACCTTCAAACTATTCTATGAAACCTAACAAAACAATGAATGGACGAAAATAAATCAACAAGACTCGAAACTGGACTAAGTGTTATTCTCCATGATGCAGACACTTCGAAGAACACTCAGACTGTGTGTTTTGACAGCACTTAGAATCTTGTTGCTTTTCTCTCTCGATTGTATCTCTCGTGTATTGCTCTGTGAATTTCGTGGTTCAAGGTGTAGGAAGAATGATGGCCGGTCCTCTCTTTATATAGGGCTTGAGTCCTTGATCTTCTTGATGTCCAAGATTCCTTGATGTTCTTGAATTCTTGATCTTCTTGATGTCCAAGACTCCTATTCATAAAAGGAAACAAGGAAAACACAAATATGGAACCAATAGGATTCTTTATAAGTTAGGAAATAAAAATAACCGACTCCTACAACTTCTAGAGAATCAAATCCTATTAAAGGTAGGAATCCAAAATAAATCTTTCCCATATTTATTAAAATTCTAAGTTTGGAATAGTCTAGAAAGGCAAAATCAAAAAATCTTTTTATTTCAAAAACTCGATTAAAATGTAGGAATTAAAATTCCTAACAATGAGTTTTTTTTTCCTCTTTAAAAGTTTCAATAACCTATATACTATAGGGAATTGATTGTAGCTCAATTGATTGAGCATTTATAATTCAGGGTATTGACCTGTGATCAAATCCTAGTCACACCCCTCTAAGGATCTTGTATTCAAAAGAAAAATTATATATATACTATAAAATATAAATAAAAATTAAGGGGAATTTTTTTTTGTCATATAACTTTGACTATTTTGAGATTTTGTCCTTTAAATAATTATTTTTAATTAAATTTGTGTCCAATATATTTAAAATTTTGGACATATAATCATATTTTAACTGAAATTTTGTAATTTTATCAAAAAACGTGCAACAGAGGCATATGGGTTGTTTTGACTAGGGGTGCGATTCCTGACTTGACACGAAAACTTAATGAGAAAAACATGAATCCGATCCCAGCACGAATCTGACACGAAGTTACTAATTTATCTAAAATGTATTTGTTTTATTTTTTATTTAATTTTTGATGTATTTTGAGCATAACCCGAAATCAAATATATGAACCCGACTCAATGACCCAAATTGACACTTCTAGATTTGACACGATCGAAAGTACCTCAAAACAATAACGACTAAAGAAACTATAATACTCTCATCATTGATGTAGACCTAAGACATGTACATACTAATACATAATATGATAATACTTTAATCAAAATCTCATTATTATAGCAGCTAGAGATATGAAACCTCAACATGGCTGTTTGAACAGAGCTCAAATGCTAAGCGGAATATCCCCTGGGCCATCATAATTGCATGTGATATAATGTACAAGTTCTCTTTAATCCACTTTTAGTGCAATTTCATAGTTTAACGGAGAAGGATCAATCTAATCAAGGATCTTATAATAGCCTCAATATATACTAGTAATTTGCTCATCTTTGTTGAACTAAACTTTTTTTGGGTGAGTTTTATGTCAATATTGAATTTAAATCTTGTTGTGGAACAGTATATAGCACTTTACTTTTTGGGATAATTAATAATTTGAAATGTCTGATCAGTACTACATGGTATTAGAAGGTTTACGATTTTTATTGTAATTGATATTTTATTTTTTATTGCAGTATTATCAGTGCATATCAAGTGTACGTACACAAGAAAATGTGTTTTTAGTCACGATGGTAAGATCTCCGAATATTGTGACAATATTTTTTTAGTATTATTAACAGTTGGAAGTGATGAGAATTAGTGAATTATTTTTGTCATTGGAGCAAACTTTTTGGTGTTGGCGGAAAATAGAAATTGTGGCAAATGCTATATGAAATAGTGACAACATGTACAATAACTACTAAATGTAAGAAAATTTTAAACAAAACTGACATGTTTTCACTTTGATTTGTCCCTTGATTAGGGTAAGTAGATGCTACCCACTTGGTTAGATCAACACATCCATACACACATCCACATGGGTGTGTGTTTAATCCAATGGTATAGAACTTACTTGGGTAGCTGGGTAGCTTCGACTAACACCCTCGATTAGCTAACGGCGCGGCTCATGTTATATGGCCAGGGGGCTCATTTTGAAACTAGTCCTTTTCCTGCTTTTACTGCTCCTGCTTTTTTGAATGTTCAATTGAACTTTATCTACCCATTAATGCAATTTCATTTCAAAAAACGAACAAATGAAAAAACAATTCAATTAGACTAGCTTTTCGTTTATTTTCATTTTTTTTTAACTAGATTCGTTTATTTTCCTTAATTACCTTACTTAAGTATTTGATCAACGATGGGTATTAGCATCAATATCAACGTCTAGAAGCTTTTTGGGAGTAAATTAGAATTTAATCCTTGGTTAGGAGAGCTCATTTTTCCTCAAACCATCCTTGAGTCCAATTATAAAACCAAATGAAGCCAATTTTCTCAGCTATTTCACCCTCAAAATATTTTATCAGCTTTTTATTTAACAAATTCTTAACCAATTAAGCCACTCTTACATTTTTCGGCCCAATTTGGATACAATTATTTAACCATTTTCCCTTCATCACTCAAGCCCAATTAAAACTTCAAATTTAATGCCCAAAACTAACCTATGTTCTTAACAAATTTAACTTATTTTAAGCCCAAACCCAAGCCCATTTTAAATAACCTATAAAAGCACTAGAGCATTCCATTCTCTCGTTTCTCACATTTCGTCACATTTCATGGACATGCAAGTGTTTTCATTGTTAGAAGACTTGGTTTGAATGGTGATTTTTGGTGTAGGGGAACTTGGAGGTTTGATTGGAGCATTTTGTTGGTGGATTTTGGAAATTAACAAAGGTGGGTGGTAAAACAATAAATTTGGTAAATAGGTCTGTGCAAATTGAGTCAAAAATCTCATAATGGTGGTTAAATGTTGAAATTAGTGTGATTATGTGTAGATTGTGCAAATATTTGGTTGGATTGGAGGATGTTTCGAAAAATTAAAATTTATTGTGATATTCTTGAAATTGAGGCTATCTGTAATTGTCCAAAATTATGGGTCATTTTATAAATTTAAAAAAAAATATTTTGGGTAAACATATGACAACAGAAAGGATGAGGCTTGATTGAAATTTCAGAAAGAAAAAGGAAAGAAACAAACATTTATTTGATGAGAATCGAGAGTTAGGGACCTAATTGAAATTTTGGAAAAGTTTTTGTAATTCTTTTGAAAAGGATTGAAAGATTTGAACTTGAAAAGTCGTTTCAAAATCTTTTTGGGTTAAAATGACAAAAGTTATGAGGTTGTGGCCCAGTTTACTATTTCCAAAACAATTGGGATACTTGGACCAAAATTCGCAAATTCTGAGAAAACTTGGATAAATCTACAAATTTTGAAAGATTTGGGCCCTTTTTTTTAGGGAAAAGGACACAAATACCCGATTTTGGATGCCCAATACCAGCAAAATGCCCACCCGGCCCGGATGTTTCACAAAAATGCCCGATTTGGCCAAATTGTTCCCAAATATACCCAACTCAAACAGATTCCGGACAAAACTACCCAATCTTCAGCATCTTCGGTGAATTGCAGCGTTTTCCCTCCAAAAATCACGGTGCTGATCACAGCAAGATCTCTAATCAAAAATACAATCCCAAAATATTAACGAAAAACAGAGGAAACGCACAGATTCGAGGAAACACAGATCGAAGGGAAAAAAACACTGGACTGTTAGAGATCACAATTCAAGATCAATATCGAGGAAGAAGAAGACCAAAACAGGTAAAAAAACGTGATCTGTTTATCTTGTTCTTTTTTTTTTTTTTCCGAAACGATAGAAATATATTCATAACTTAACAAAATTTACAATGCCAACTGGCAAAATGGCCACCTTGAACATACATACATTGATACATGTCAAGGGGAGAACTCCGTACGAGAGGTATAACCACCGTAATTCGAAGGAGCAAAACAAGAAACAACTAAAAAACACAAAACTAAATAAAACTAAACACTCCAAAGGAAACTAAACCACCTCCAAAGGAGGACTAAGGCACTCCTCAAGGGAGACTACCCAACTCGAACAAATCCGGGCACGAGCTACATCACGCACTGCAAGACAGAAATTACTGACCGCCTACGAGATTCGCAAATCAACCGGTAAAAATAAAGACTCAAAAAAAAAAAAAAAATACAGAAAAATCGAAAAAAAAAGAAAATTGCCTCTCCCTCACCCGATCTACAACCGTAGCCCATCATCTACTCGGCTCCAAAACACCTCCGTGAAGCTCCGACCCATTTTCACCCTGGACCAAAAATTCCGGCCACCTTCGTACGCCCAAGGGACCGCCATTGGTGTCCCTCCAATAAAAGACATGGGGGAGGGGGGGAAAGGAGGGAGGGGAGGGGGAGAGAAGGGTGGGGCGGTGAGGTTTGGGGAGGGAGGGGAAGAAAGTTTGTGTTAGGGTTTTTCTTTTGGGATAGAGAGAAGAGGGAGAAAAGATAGAGAGAGGGAAGAAAAAACTATGATCTGTTTATCTTGTTCTGAGAATACCTTATTTAGATATATTTCATGATTTTACAGATTGAAATTTAGGATTCAATGTGTATTGACTGAGATTGACATTGAATTGAACCAAGTAATTTTGCATGCATATCCAAAAACCTGGAAGTTGTAAGCTTCAAAATACTTATTTAGTTCGAATTATGATCCAAAATCCTACAAACATTGCTTCTCGTGATTATCTAAGAATAAAACGTGTCAATCTGGAAAAAACTAAATGCGGTACATTACGTGATTGTTTCACATATGTTTCTTTCTTGTTTCACATATGTTTCTTTTATGTTTCACAATTGTTTCGTTCGCCTTGCTTCTTGACGTACATGAACATTATTTCATTCATGTTTCATTTATGTTTCTTTTATGTTTCACTTAGCCAACTATTCATTGAAATCCACAGTTGAATGGAGCAAATCCCAGTTGTAGTATACCACAATGGACAATGGGGAGAAAACGGAGAGTATAGGAACTTTGAGATAATAGGAATACTCATTCCAATGGACAGCACATTCAGCACACTAAGGGGAATCTTAGAACAACAAATTCAATTCAGAAAATTTGAGCTTACTTGTCCATCATTGGCTACGAGAAATGGACACGACTCGGTGTCGAGACAAAAAATACTTTGTATTGACTTCCAACATCGTGAGAATTATTGAATGCATCAATCGTAGCGGGGAAAGACTTACTAGTAACAACTTTGCTAGAGTACGTGAGATCTTTAGTTCAAGATTAGACATGCGAGACATCGAAATGAAGCAAAGATCAACAATTACAAGGATGAAAAAAAAAGTCAAGAGTATATGGGAAAAACTACACTATATTTCTCTAAATTTAAAAGCAAATTACTACAAACTTTTATCACATGACCACATGTTTTACAATTGTTTCTTACATGTTTCATTTATGTTTCTTACATGTTTCAACCGATTACATATCATTAAGATTTACATAACAACAATTCTCTAAAATCATTAGGAAGTGGAGGTAGAATCTCAATGTCATTGTCATCGTCATCACCATTTTGCAAACTTTAACTTAACATGATTGTGAAGCGGATGACGATCCTTACTTGTTCATTTCTCTGTCTCCAACGCTTCGACGTCCATAGCCTTCCCAACAATAGGTGCTTGGCATAACAAGCAACAAAAAAATCCCACATTCACTACAAAAGAAATAAAAAAAATACACAATGATCAGGATAGATAACACAACAAATCAAAAACAATAAAAAAACAAAATAAATGAAAAATACATAAATTAGAACAAAAGAAACATAAAAGAAACAACTTTGAAACAACATCGAAACAAACGAAAACTTCAAACCACAAAATAATAAAAGAACACAGAAAAATCATGCATCAGCAACACAAAATCAACAAATCATTCAAATTTGCATTCAATACACACAAAAAAAAAAAGAAAACCAGGAGTCAAAATCGCTGAAGGAGATTTTCGTCCTCACTTCGGAATCCTAAAAGCCAAGAAAACTAGTCTCAAATCTCAATTATTCAATTTTCCTGTTTCCCCATTATTTCCTCCCTCGATTTCAATTAGGTTAGGGTTTTCGAAATTCATTGAATCAAAAACTCATCGATGTCATCTGCAGCAAAGATGATCGTTCTGAGGAGCTCCAACGGCGAGACGTTTGAGGTGGTGGACGATTTGAAGGCAATCGATGCGGAGTTCCAGCATGAAGTTCACATCCATGTTATTAAACGCAAATTATCAACGGAGAAGGAGGTGATGAAACGAAAGGAGGGGGTAAAAACTGGATAGCAGCCTAAACTGGGCGGGTATTTTTGGAAAAAAAAACAGAGGGTCGGGTATATTTGGAATAGGGTGACATTTTTGTCTTTTTTTGAAAAATGAGGGCATTTTGTGTAATTTCCTCTTTTTTTTACGAACCAGAGTATACTAGCTGAGGGCATATATATAACATACATTTTCTTCGGACTATTGGATCCTTCCCAGTGATGGTCCTAGGTAGCCATAGCCCATAATAGCAAATCTCTGATTCGGGAATAGCTCGTTAGCCCTTAAAATTTGTAATATCATGTATTATTTGGTATTATTTGGGTAATTTGGGAATAATTCGATAAAATTTTGTTTGTACGATAAAATTCGTCTAAATAATACGTGATTAATTCAGGATGTATCGATATTTACTTATCTATAGAAAACTATACATTTTAGTGGGAAGATTCTAAATAATTATTATTTTTTTAAAGAATAAATTATTCCTCGAAATTATATTATTTAATAAAGTTTATTTAAATTGGGAATAAATTAAAATAGTATAATTTTGTTAAAACTGAAAATTCGGGAATAAATCGCTTTATTAACGAAAAAGTTCAGGAGATTTTGTCACATTATTACCTACGAAAAATATGTATGGGATTTCAACGCCGTATAAAAATGTCGTTTTTAATTCGAGTACTTTTCAAAATTTCAGAGAATTATGTTACTATGTTGGTAGCTAATTATCCTCTTTTATACTCTTAGGTGTGATTTAATGGACATCAAATTATTTACCAAATTACAAGAGCTTAATCTTTATTAAGGGACTCTTTTGTTCCTTATCTACCTATTTGCTTCCTCGCTACATTTCATAAGGTCCTACATATATTTTCTTTTAATTGTATCATTGTGTGTGTTATTAAGGTTTATAAAATGTTAAAGTTTATAAGTGAAACATAAGAATTATTTTAATGAAATAAGCTCCACGAACTTATATTTTGGTAGTTTGTGATATCAATTTTATAAACTCAGTATTTTAATTGGAAAAGTTATAAGCTCCTAACTTTTGTGAAATATTTTGAAATTAGCAGCAGAACTTATCAAATTAACGTTGAAAGAATCACGTTCTTGGAACATTCCGAATATTCACTACAATATGTCTACGGTTGATTAATTGGGGATTGCAAGAATAGTTGACACCAATACCAAATTGGAAATGGATTATCCAAACTCGGAAGTCATTTACCTTTAGGCCTCTTTTGGATTTATTGATAGTGATAGGCTTGTTAAGTTTGACTAGATTGAGGGATCTATATAACATGTGTGGTCAAATAACATGTTACAGTCTTATTGAGCAAGACCGAATTTGAATCCCATCCTCTCTCTTACCACGTCCGGATAGAATTTTCTATTCCAAAATCGTGTTTCATCTCCTATTCCAACCGTGTGAATGATTGACATGTGTATTACACTTACCATATTTATTTTCAAGCATAAATCAAGCATAAATTGTGGGGTTCTAACATGGTAAGTGTAATACACATGTCAATCATCCACACGGTTAGAATAGGAGATGAAACACGGTTTTGGAATAGAAGATCCCTTCCCCTAAACAAAATTGAATACATAGAACAAAATTAGTAGGTTGAATATTTATGTTTGAATTGTGTGATTCGTATGAAAAATTATGTAATATTCGCTATTTTCTATTTAGGAATATGAATTATTTAGGATAGTAGTTAAAAGTTCAAAATACCCGTTGACCATTAATCCAAATGTAATAATATATTAATAGCTACAATTTTATATGTAACTTTTCTTCATTAAAATTTTAGTATATGATTATATATTACACTATCTATTTATAAATTC
Source organism: Rehmannia glutinosa (assembly GCA_016081115.2). Taxonomy (NCBI): domain Eukaryota; kingdom Viridiplantae; phylum Streptophyta; class Magnoliopsida; order Lamiales; family Orobanchaceae; genus Rehmannia; species Rehmannia glutinosa. Next base: position 449,775 of record JABTTQ020001388.1, read on the forward strand.
ATTTAAGGGATAAATACAAAAATACTCCGAGTTTTGGGTTAATCACTATTGGAAATTGGTTTTGAAGAGTTTGGATCATAACTCAATTTTGACCAATTTTTTAGTGACTAATTATTTATTTATAGAAGAACGAAATAATAAAATAATAATCTACATTTTGAGTAGATGCGTATTGTATATTTAACTTTTCAAAACCAATATGTAGTGAGTGAGAAATAAAATACACAAGCTAGTCACTTGAAAATGGGATAATGGATGTGGAGAGGTGAAAAACCACTAATCCCACGTAGAGATTTTATGTTGATTAAATTCAATATAACAACAAGTGGGTGTGGAAGAGTGTGCAAGAAAATAAAATTGTACACATGTGATATGTAGTAGGCTGGTCCACGTGCGCGCATCCCGCCCGATGCCGTGGGCCGTGGCCCGAGCCCGTGCCTGGACTGAGCCTAGTTATGCACAAAAAATATTTAATTTTTATTTTCTGAAAATAAAAACAAAAATTAGTAACAGTTAGATGAAATAGGTTGAAACTCTCACCATTAACTTAGTGGTCTGCCCACTACTTTTAAGTTATAGCCTTAGTGGTCATTGATATTTGCCCACTACATGGAGGTTTCAGCACACTATCCTATGGAGTTGCTACATTTGCGGATACATTGTAGTTGTTTAGGATACAAGCAATTTTCCTCTCATTTATTCTTCTTGCATATTGCATAAGTGTACTAAGTTTTTACACAGTCCAATTCATTGGAGCCTTGAAATTTGCGGTGCTGCTATTCCAAGGACATTATTGTTGTATCTTGTGGATAACACGTCTGTTCCGCCAAAACTATATGGGACGTATTTATCTTGCGGATAGAATCTAACTCACCTAAGCAAATCTATAATTTTTGTTTCAATTTCTTTGTAATAGATAGCTATTGTTCTATATTGTACTTCATTTATTACATAAATACATAAAAATACAATAATTACAAATAAAAAAACTAGAGATTATTGAAAATTACAAGGAAACTTATGAGGTTCGCTTTTGTATTACACTTAATCCTTTCGTAAGCAAAAATATTTCAAACACCCATCATATATTTGTAAAAAGAAAAAATTATTTTTTTAGTCCTCTAAAAGGAACACTTTGGAGATTTAATCCTCATTTGTTTCAATTTTGACATTTAATCCTTTAAGTGAGTTTCTTCTTTCCAGTTCTTTAGTCCTGCGACCTGCTAAGTGCTAAGCAGATAAAACCGTAAAAATCACATGTTGGACTTATGTGAAATTTTAAACAAAAAATATTTTTTTTTCATTCATTTTTGACTAATTAGGAATCATATGTGGCATCACAGTTATAGGGGGTGAAAATGAAAAAAAAATATGAAATATTTAAAAATTATATTTTTTACTTTCATTCCATTTCCTTTTAGTACATCTATTTGTAGTTTCATTAATTTTTTACTTCTCAATCCAACCAAATGATGAGCTTTTAGTGTACGGGTTTTTCGTTCTGCAATGCCATTTTGTTGAGGTGAATAAGATGTTGTTACTTTGTGTCTAATTCCGTGTTGAGCATAGAATTCAGCAAATGGTGATTCATATCCACCTCCACGATCACTTCTTAGTACCTTAATTTTCTTATTAAGTTGATTCTCAACTTCATTTTTATAGAGAATAAAATTGTCTATAGTTTCATCTTTACATTTAAGAAGATACACATAACAAAACTTTGTGTTATCATCTATAAAAACAGTGTTGTAAAAATTGGCCTAGGCGGCCGCCTAGGCGCCGACTAGGCGCTAGGCACCCATAGGCCAATTCAATTTTCTTCAAATCGGCTGAAAAGGCCAAAAATCTGGTCTAGGCGGGCATCTAGGCGGTCTAGTCGGAATAAATCGTCCCAAAATCGGCCAAAATACAAAAAAATGAAAAAAAAAATCATGATGTTTCTAGGCGGCCGCCTAGGCGGTCTAGGTGCTCGGTTGCTGCCCGACTAGCGCCTAGCAATTTCTGCAACCTTGTATAAAAGTAATGAAGTACTTGTTGCCTCCACGTGTTTGTGCCGATTTTAAATCACATACATCAGTGTGAATTAAATCAAGTGGTTCATTATTTCTTTCAATATTTTTAAATGATGTCCTTGTTAACTTTGCCTCAACACAAGTTTCACACTTGTGCTTGGAATCAATTTGGAATATTGGTATATAAGTTAAGTTAATTAATCTACGTAAAGTATCATAACTAATGTATCCTAGTTTACCATGCCACAAATTGGAAGACTCAAGCAAGTAAACAGAAGAGTTTTTCATTTCATTAGCTTTTGGTTTAACAACCATTACATTGAGCTTAAACAGCCCATCAGAAGCATAACCATTGCCTACAAACATCTCATTTTTCATCAAAGTAACAACCCGTGACTCGAAAATAATGTGAAAACCATGCTTATCTAAAAGCGAACCAGACACCAAATTCTTACGAATGTCTGGTACAAACAATATATTATTAAGAGTCAGTTCTTTCTCGGACGTCATCTTTAGAACCATTTTTCCTTTCCCTTTGACCTCAGAAGTAGCTGAATTTCCCATGTGCAGCTTCTCACCGTCTTCAGCTGGCTTAATGGAACTAAATATTTCTTTGACAGAACACACGTGCCTAATAGCACCAGGATCAATCCACCATTATTTCGGGTTTTAACCTACCAAGTTTACCTTGGAGATCACCGCAACCAGGTTCATATTTGATACCTCTTGAGAAATGTGATCAATCATGTTAGCCTCCCGATTCTTCATCGGTTTCTTGCAATCAGAAGCCTTGTGACCCTTGCCGCCAAAATTAAAGCATTTTTCTTCGAACTTCTTCTGGAAATGCCTCATTTTGGTCCCCAATTATTGAACTCTTTACCAGTTTGCCCGGTTTTTTTTACCATGGAGCTTTCGCCATGCCCCACAATATTGGCTTTGGCAGCCACATGAATGAACAATTTCTTTTCGGAACCTTTGTTATCTTCTTCAATTTGAAGCCTAACAATCAGTTCTTCAACGTTCATCTCCTTTCATTTATGCTTCAGATAGTCCTTGAAGTCTTTCCAAGCTGGTGGTAATTTTTCAATTATTGTGGCCGCTTGGAAAATTTCACTCAAAACCATTCCTTCAGCAAGAATATCATGTATAATTACCTGGAGTTCTTGCACTTGACTTATTACAGACTTGGAATAAATCATTTTAAAGTTTAGGAATCGGGCAACAATAAATGTTTTAGCCCCTGCATCCTCAGACTTATATTTGTAGTCAAGAGACTCACACAATTCTTTAGCAGTTCGCTTAGAGCTATAAACATTATATAGCGGATCTGCTAATCCATTCATTTTATAATTCTTCCAAAGGAAATCAACATGATTCCAAGCATCAACCGCATGAGCGGATTGAACATCTATTTCATCCTCACTCAACTAAGAGAGGATCTTCAGTTAAGAACCTTGCTAGGTTCAACGTAGTCAAGTAGAACAATATTTTTTGCTGCCAACGTTTAAAATCCAAGCCATTGAATTTCTTCGGTTTCTCAGCATGATTCACCGGCAAATTAACTGTGGGGTTAGCCACCATCCGAGGCACAACTAGATTAGGCATAACTTGATTGGGCGTGGAAGTTGTCTCATTAGCGCCAATCGGAACTCCAGAGCTCAAATCAGAAGCCATTTCTGAAATATAAATCAAAATTTTGTACTTCGATTAATTGGAACAAATCCGTAAGAACAAAATAATTAAGATTGTTCAACTTTTTATTTTTAAGGTCCAAATAACGATTTCATTCCACTCTAAAATAGCACAGGTATTGTTGGGAAATTTATTGTTTAGATTTTGATGAATGCCATGTAAAACTTAGAATAGGAAGTTGGCACCCCATTTTTGTTGTAAACTGCATTGTAACAAATAGGGCTGGTCAAGCTGAGTTAAGTCATAGTGCCTAAACATGCAAGAAGACAATCGGAGACGGAAGGAAGACTCATTTGCAAGACAATTGAGTATGGCAAAGAAGAGAAGACGGGAACTCGTGAAGGTGCGGTGAGTAAAGTATCAGTCAAGTCAACTCAAGATAGCCAAGTCTCAAGTTGAAGTGAAGAAGAGTCATCCATGATTGAAAGTCGACTCTAAGTCACCTGGGGAAAGCAAGGAAATGCAATCAAGTCGAGATAATCAAAGAGATCCGTTGTACGTAAATCAAGAGAATTACTTAAACAAGTAATACCTCCATGCTACCTTTCTCGAAGTGCTCAGTCCCAGAAGCGTGCAAGGGGAATGAACCAATGGGAAGCACTACACCATGTCAAAACTCTGAAAAGCTGAAGAACAATTCATACGAGGAAGTGGCAACTCAAGGATCGCAACAAGACAAGCCAACGACCACAAGTGACTTTCAAAAATAAGCCTATCTCTTCAACGGGCAGATTTTTGAAAGATCACTATAAAAGGCTGAGGAATGACTCTGAGAAAAGGTTACCTTGACTATCTGAATCACGAACATTTCAAGAAAACATTTTGAACTCTAACCTAAAATATTCTCAAATCATTCAAGATTAATCCTCAAGCCTACACCACGAAGAAAATCAATCCAACACTCACCTTGTGAAGGAAAGAAGCGACTTCAATCAGTTGAAGAGGAAACCTTTGAAGAAAAGGGTCTACATTCCAAGGAGAATTGTAGAAAGGTTCAAGGTCGAAACAGTCTCTCGAGTTTTTGGAGGGCTTCGTGATCAAATCCAAAGAGCTTGAGCAAGTGAGTTGAGTAGTAGCAAGGCTGCTGCCTGTGAAGAAGTTTCGAGTCGCACGAGAAGCCACTGCGTGACCAAGGCATCTCCGCACTAAGTCCCAAAGGATCAAGTCACTGTGTGTGATCAAGACTTGTATCCGGACTATTACCACTTTTTATCTGATCAATACTTAGTGGATTCCTCCAGAGTTGGAGAAGAGAGGAGTAGAAGAATTACCCCATCTTCGAACCTCTATAAAACTTTTCGTGTCATTTACATTTCAAGACTTTAATTTCGCATCTTATATGTTTAACTCTCACGATAAATTTGCTATCCATTTGATAATCTCTAAGTACTAAAACCAAGCATTAAATCTTAACTAAACCAAATTTAAGGGTGTTAAGTCTTCAATGAAAAACAAATCATAGTTGAGCTAATTGATCTTAATTTGAGTTATTCTATCAACGGCTCAGAGTCTGTTGAGTGACAAACTCTCTACTCGATTAACTAAATTAGTTGTCCACCAAGGACACAACTGTGTAGTATCAACTCTGAACTTTTGAAAGGACTAAATCGAAAAGTTGGTAAGGTTTATTCAACCCCCTTCTAAACCTTACACTCACACCCTTGGGACCTACAAGTGTGGTATCGGCGGTTGGTTCATTGAGCCTTCCGCACCAGTTATCGAACTAGATCTCCAAATTTCTCAAAGTCTGTGCTTTTAGTACTTAAGTTTTCAAAACTCCTTTTATCATCAAAAGTTATTATCATGGAAACAAATTTGACACGCATCCCTATGTTCACAATTGAAGAATTTGATGATTGAAAAATTCGTATGCAGGCTCATCTATCAGCATTACATGATGAGATGTGGATAGTGATAGAGGATGGGCCACTACAAATTTTAAAAGTGAACACAACAGTAAAGAGAGTCAGAAACTTTGAGGGCGAAGAGGATGTTGGTCCTAGACCACTATGGTTGAAAAACCAAGAACCGAATGGACAAATGATGAGAAAAAGATATAATCTGGACAATGTGGCCAAGGACATCCTTTACAAAACCTTGGACAAAGCCATGTTCAATAAAGTCAAATCATGCAGAACGGCTAAAGAAATCTGGGACAAGCTAACATTGATTTGTGAAGGCTCAGAGCAAATCAAGGAAAATAAATTATCAGTGGCTGTACAAAAATTCGAGAATTTCAAAATGATCGCAGGAGAGAACCTGGATCAACTGGATGCTCGGTTCACAGAAATTACCAACGAGCTATCCGCTTGGAAAAGAATATACACGAGAAGAAAATGTGTATGAAGATCCTAAAAAGTCTCCCAGCTGAATGGGAAATGAAGGTCATGGCACTAAGACATTCCATGGACCTATCAAAGACATCCAACCATGAGCTATTCTCAGATCTCAAAGCCTACGAATTTGAGCTGAGAAGAAAAGACCAGGAAGAGACAGTTGTACCCAAAACAGCTGCTCTAATTGTTAAGGATGGCAAGAGAGCTGAGGTCAAAGAAGTCATTGACCCAGAGGAAATAGCCCCCGTTGTTGGTTAAAAGGTTCAACAAGTTCTTCAATAAGAACTACAAGAGAGGCAAGGGCGAATCCTCCGAAGACACTCGCCTCCTCCTCCAAGTCAAGGAAGATAGGCCAACCAAGAGAAAGATCATCAAAAAGTCAATATCAAAGGGTCGACAATCCAAGAATGGAAAGAGTGATCAAAAGGTTGAATATCTATGCTGAATAGGCAAACCGGTCACTATGCCATTGATTGCCCGTATCCCGTAGTCAACAAATACAGGAATGAAGAAGAAAGAAAAGTCTTGAGAGAAAGAAGACAAGAAAAAAAAAAAGGCAATGTTGGTCAGTAGAGATCGCCGAGACAACCCAAGTCAAGAGACATAGCCGACTACTCAAGTGACTCGAAGAAGAAGCCTTGATCCGTCGATGGCCAAGGAACAAGACCAACCTCGACCAAGAAGATGAGGTTCAAGGAACAAGTGAGTGCAAGGAACCTGGTACATGGATAGTGGCATGCCCGGACATATGACAGAAACAAGAACAATCACAAAGTTCAAGGAGATTAGAGGTGCAAAAGTCTATTTGGAGGAAATGAAGCTCCAGGAGAAATAAGAGGACTTTGGATCCATCAAGAAAATGGATTAGAAATCTTTATTTGTTGCATACGTTGAAGGCCTCAACTTCAACCTGTTAAGCATCAGCCAACTCTGTGACAAGGGTTATAATGTTGGGTTCAATATGGGAGTATGCCAAATCAAAGATACTGAATCAAATGAAGTTGTGTTGCAAGGATGCAGACAAAAGAACATGTATATCGTGGATTGGTCAACAAAGAACACCCAAAGACCGTCTGTTAGCAAAGAGCATACCAATTGAATCAAGTTGGTTGTGGCACAAGAAGTCGAGTCACCTGAATTTCAAAACAATTAACAAGCTTGCGAAGCAATCTTGTGGAAGGACTTCGGACTCGTATACAAAAAGGAGAGTATATGTGACGCATGTCGAAGGGAAAACAAATCAAATCATCATTCAAAGAAAAGGCATGTCCATCTTCAACAAGAATATTGCATCTCGCTACATATGGATCTATTTGGTCCAGTTGAACCAGCTAGCATAAGTGGGAAGAAATACACCTTGGTGGTAGTAGATGACTACTCAAGATATACATGGACAATATTCATGTGTAAGAAGAAAGAAACTCTACAAAAACTACCACAAATTGATGAAGAGGATTCAAAATGAGAAGAGCCAAACCATTATCAAAATAAGATCGATGCAGGAACCGAGTTTGTCAATGGTATAATAACTCGATCATTGTATTGAAAATGGTATTGGTCATGAATTATCTGCAGCAAAGGACTCCACAGCGAGAATGGAGCGAAAGAAGGAATAGAACTCTCAAAGAAAGCGAAGGACCATGTTAGTGACGGGCAGGTTACCAAAAAGATTTTGGGTCAAGCAATCAACACAAACTTGCTACACTCAAAATAGATGTATGATAAACAGACAAACGGTGACAAAGACTCCTATGAGATTTGGACAGGAGAAAACCAAATGTTGCATATTTTAGAATATTTGGATGTAAATGCTTCATCCATAACAATGGCAAAGACAATCTAAAGGCTTTCGATGCTAAAGTCGATGAAGGTATCTTCTTGGGATACTCGTTTGAAAGCAAAGCCACAGAGTACTCAACAAGAGGACTATGGTTGCGAGAGGAATCCATTCATGTGGTATTCGATGAACCAAATGTAAATGGAGAAGACATTGAAGAGTCGGTGATAAGTCAATCATCCAACCATGCGTAAAAGTCCCTATCAAGTCAAGCTGGAATTATAAACTCGATGAAGATGAGATAGCCGAGTCTCATAAACAATCGGAAAATTTGCTAAGTGATTGCGAGAGAGCCGATCAAAGCAACACGGTTGCTAGATGATCGAATCAGCTAACTTACTCCAACCTAATGTAAGATGGGAGAGACCATCCACCGTAACTTGTCATTGGAGATATAAGAGAAGGTGTCAAAACAAGATCCATAACTCAACAAGAAGCCATGTTCACATGCTTTATCTCACAAATAGAGCCTAAAGATGTGTCACAAGCATTGGATGACACACATTGGATTCAAGCTATGCAAGAAGAGTGAATCGGTTTGAAAGAAATAAAGTATGGGAGTTAGTTCAAAGACCCACCCATCAAAATGTTATTGGCACTAAATGGGTGTTCGAAAAACAAGATGAACGAGGAAGGTTCGTGGTAAGAAACAAAGCAAGATTAGTAGCCAAAGGATATTGCCAAGAAGAAGGGATAGATTTTGATGAAACATTTGCCCCTGTAGCAAGATTGGAAGCTATTAGGATGTTTCTTGTCTATGAAGCTCACAAGAATTTTATTGTATATCAGATGGATGTAAAAAGTGCATTCCTAAATGGTTTATTGGAAGAAGAAGTGTATGTTGAACAACCTCCAGGATTTGAGCGGAAGACTCTTAGAGATAAGGTATACAAACTCAAGAAAGCTCAGTATGGATTGAAACAGGCACCCGAGCATGGTATGATACTTTGTCACAATTCCTAAGCGAGAATGGATTCACAAAAGGAAAAGTGGATAGAACACTCTTCGTAATTCAAGACAGAAGAGCATCGCTTGTTCAAATATATGTGGATGACATCATTTTTGGATCCACAAACAAAGAATGTGTGATAAATTTTCAAACCTCATGCAAAGCAAATCGAAATGAGCATGATGGGAGAGTGACATTCTTCCTTGGACTCCAAGTGAAACAACTGAAGGATGGAACCTTCATAAGTCAAATGAAATACACCAGAGATTTAATGAAGAAATTTGGTATGGAAGAGAAATCTTCTGTGAAAATACCAATGAATACATCAGTCAACATGGACATGGATGCAGATGGCAAGCCTGTAGATCAAACAAGATCTGAGCACTTATTGGATCATTGCTTTATCTCACAAAGAAGCGGCTAGACATCACCTTTCTTTGTAGGTGTATGTGCAAGATTTCAATTTGCTCCAAAAGAGAGCCATGTGATCGCAGCCCAAGAGGATCTTGAGATATTTGAAAGGAAGCCAAGAAGTTGGCTTATGGTATCCAAAGGAAGGTGGATTCAAGCTAATTGGCTATTCGGACTGACTATTGGATGTAGAGTTGACAGGAAGAGCACCTCGTGTACATGTCAAATGCTTGGAACAAAGCTAATTTCTGGTTTAGCAAAAAGAAAAATTCAATAGCCACCTCTAAAAAGACGTAAGAATACATAGGGCAAATTTGTGTTGTAGCCCAAATCCTATGGATGAGACAAAGAATGAGAGACTATGAAATTGAAGAAAAGGAAATTCCAATCATGTGTGATAACACAAGTGCAATTGCAATCACTCAAAATCCTCGTGTTGCACTCAAGAACAAAGCATATCGATGTCATATATCACTTCATAAGAGATCATGTTGAAAAGAAAGACATCACCTTGGAATATATTTCAACCGATAAACGATTAGGTGACATATTCACAAAACCATTATGTGAGTCAAGATTTGAAGAACTCAAGCATGAGTTAGGGTTAATTGAGTGGTGACACTGAAGACTCAAAGAAAGGAAATGAAACACAAAAAGGGAAAAAGAGTCAATTCTCAAAATCGCCTAAATGAATCGGTCGATCGGAAAAGACGACTATACCGAATTAGATGACACAATTTGAGTCACTATGAGAACTGTGACAAGAAGAGTTAAATCGGCTAAGGGATAAGCTGAGTCATTTATGAACAAAGTGACAAAAACGCAATGCGTTTTTACTAAGCGGGAATGTTTTTAAGAATGACGTCAAAGATAATGATGATGTGTACAGCAAAAGCCGCACGCCAAGCTTATGATTGATATAAATCTGCCGCATTAAATTCGAGACATTAAATGCTAATCGGCGTGCAAAATCTAAGCCGTTGATTTCGATCACATTCAAAAACCACCCGCACGTCCTTTCAGAAACCATACTTAAACCATTTTTGTCCGTTTCTCTCACATATTACCAAAACTGTTCATTTCTCTCTCAGAAGCAAAGGCAAAACTCTCTCAAAACCCTATCAATCTTCAAATCAACTTCTAAGTTTCTTTCCGTGAAATACTGAAAAATGGCATCGACTTATGATTTCGTCAAGCTAGGGAAGCAAATCCACACTAGGTCTACTGTGGATTTCGAGGGTATGGTCAAACAGGGGTCCGATTGTAGGTTCCAAGGGGTGTAAGTGTAAGGTTTAGAAGGGGGGTTGAATAAACCTTACCAAATTTTCGATTTAGTCCTTTTTAAATATACAGAGTTGATTCTACAGCTTGTGTCCTTGATGGACAATCGATTTAGTCAATCAAGAGAGTTAGTCTCTCAAAGACTCAACCGAGCCGTTGATGGAATAACTTTGTTGACTCTAAATTAACTCAACTTGTGGTTTTGTTTTCAATGGAAGACTTAACACCCTTAAGTTTGATTAAGTAAGAGTTTAGTCTTTGGGTTTAGTACTTGTATTATCAAATGGATAGCAAATTTATCAAAGATATATAAGCGATTAAAAATGCAGAATTAAAATGCCGAAATGTAAATGACACGTTGAAATTTTTATAGAGGTTGAAGATGGGGTAATTCTTCTACTCCTCTCTTCTCCAACTCCCGGAGGAATCCACTAGGTAATGATCGGTTTACAAAGTGGTAACAATCCAGGATACAAGTCTTGATCACACAAAGCCTAACTTGATTCTTTGGGACTCATCCGAGACGCCTTGATCACTTAGTCGGCTTCTCGCACGACTCGGCCTTCTTCACAGGCAAACCGCCTTGCACTACAATGACTCACTTGCTCAAGCTCTTTGGATTTGATCACGAAGCCCTCCAAAAGCTTAAGACTTGGTTCGACCTTGAACCTTCCTACAATCCTTCGTGGAATGTAGACCCATTTTCTTCAAAAGTTTCCTCTTCAACCGATTGAAGTTCTCTTTCCTTCACAAAGTTAGTGTTGGATTGATGTACTTCAGAATGCAGCTTGAGGATTAATCTTGAATGATTTGAGAGTATTTCGGTTATAATTTTAATTGATTTCTTGAATGTTCGTGGTTCGTAACCTTCTCTCGCAGTCATTCCTCAACCTTTTATAGTGATCTTTCAAAAATTTGCCCGTTGAAGAGATAGGCTTATTTTTGAAAGTCACTTGCTTGATCGTTGGCTTGTCTTGTTGCGATCCTTGGAATTGCCATTTCCTCGTATGAATTGTTCTTTCACCTTTCGAGTTCGACACGGTGTAGTGCTTCCCATTTGTTCATTCCTTTTGCACGCTTCTCGGGTCGAGCACTCGAGAAAGGTGGTATGGAGATATTACTTGTTTAAGTAAATCTCTTGATTTTGTGCAACGGATTTTACGATTATCTCGACTTGATCTGCGTTTCCTTGCTTTCCCAGGTGACTTAGAGTCGCCTTCCAATCATTGGATGACTCTTTCCGCCACTTCAACTTGAGACTGGCTTTTCTCGAGTTGACTTGATCGATACTCCACTTAGCCGCATTTCATTTGCTTCTTGAGAGAGTTCCCGTCTACTCTTCTTTTTGCCATACTCAACTGTCTCACACAGTAGTCTTCCTTCCGATCTTGATTGTCTTCTTGCATGTTAGGCGTAGCCGACTTAACTCGCCTTTGGCGACTCTAATTGTTACAATGCATTTTACAAAGAAGAATTGGGGTGCCAACTTTCTATTCTAAGTTTTACATGGCATTCATCAAAATATAAACAATAAAATTCCTAACACCGATGACGCCTCATAAAGAAGATTGAAAAGCTCGAAAAGTCCGGCTAAAAACCATTTTCGACGATGGAGCTCCCGATGACCTATGTGGAAGAGGTCGCTCGGTTCACGTGAACGTTGATTCACGATGAGGGGATCAAATCCTCCGTTCACGGGAAGGAGTTCATCATCTCGCAAGGATTTAGCAGAACACCGCTCATTACCGGCGGAAGGAGCACCGTAAATCAATGAAGCCGATGTAGACTTGGTGCCGCTGGAAGGAAGTAGCAAGACCGACTATGCCGATAAGATAGTCTACACACCAACAAGAGGTCTGCTGAAGGAGGACTACCACAAACTGTTGGACATAGTTGCCAAATGCATAGACATCAAATTTGGCGCTTTGACCAACTATCCAAAGCAAAATTGATCGTCATGGCTGCGATCATTGAAGAAAAGCAAGTAAATGGCCGAGTTTGTTTACAGCAGACTCTGCTGAACGTAGGAACAAATCCTTCAAGGAGAATGGTGCATTTGGAGGATCCCTGGGATATGGTCCGTGATCGGCCTACGGTGATAGAGGTAAAGGAGTCCTCTTCGACATGGAAAGGTGTTCCATGTAAACAAGAGGATGTTCAGATCAAACCTCTCTCGCGGCGCGAAGAGAGCCTACGCCAAGAGAGCCGATACAAGTGAGGGGAATCGATTGACCTCAAGATACAGTATGCCTCCTCTCCACCAAAGAAGAAGGCCGACCCGCAGCTGCTAAGAGAATCGCCGCTGCCCGCAAAGAAAGAAAAACAACTGCGCTTCCCGCCCGCAGCTCGAGTCACCCGCCTCGCAGCCCGAGTCTCCCGCCTCAAAAAGATGGCCGAGAAGGAATCTCAAATACCTTCTCCGGTCATCAAAAAGAAGAGAATCGATAAGCCAAGACGGCCAAAGACCTTAGAAGAAAACACCAAGACGGCCCCCGCCGCCAAGACGAAGACACTCTCTCCGAAGGGTAAATCCCTCCGGTACAAACTAAGAGACGAAGAAGAATCATCAAGCGCTCGAGCTTGAGAAACCGGCCGAGTCACCACTCGAGTGAAACAGAGATTCGAGCTCGCTGGGAGAAGAGAGTCTCCGGATACTATTGATGAAACCGCTAAGTCTGTCAAGGCGATCAGCAAGCTGCAAATTAAAGACCCAATCGTAGTTCGAGCAATTGCGACAAAAAGTAGCCGAGAAAGCACACTCGCCTGTTGGACAGATCATAGCCCCTCCTACAACAGACGCAAGAACTGACAAAGATGGAGCACGAGCTTGCTACCTTCATCCCCCGAGAATGAGGGACGGCAAGAAGAAGTCGATAGAGATGATGATTTGATGATCCTATCCCCACCTTATCCGACATCCAAAATCGTCTGCGAGAGTGGAGGAAGTGGAAGTTGAGTCGATCCAGGGAAAGTTCCAACGGCCCGAGTTTATCTAAGAAGAGAAAGCGATGAATTTCTTGGAGTGACCACTGTGGTCCAAGCACTAGATGAAGAAAATCGCACGTACATCTTGCGATCTTCAAGGACAAGGAGAAGGAGAGACAGCGAGAGGAAGCGACGCGACGTGAGAAGGCCAAAGATCTACCCTATCACCAAAGCACTACGTAACATACACATCCTCTCCTCGACGCCCTATCGAAAGCGATGAGCATCCGGACTATTCTTTCGCCACATAAGAGTTGCAAATGCAGCAAGCAATGCATGAATCCGCAGTCCTTCATGAACAAAGAATGATGGAGGACCAGGAGAGTCCTCCAAAACACTGATTGGAGATAGACCCAATGGGAGTGGTGCAAGCATATTGCCACCGTTGTTCTTGCCACCACTTTGACTCACTGGAAGAAGAAGGAACTAAGGGAAATGGCGATGAAACCGGGATAGTGGGGACCCGGTCGAGCCAACCCCAACGAAGGTGTCTTACCACCGCCCCAACGGCTGAACACTCGCAGTAGAACACGGGAGTTTGGAGACGAGTAACCCCATTCCAAGTCACTCGGTGGTGCGCCACCGAGGGGAAAACTCCCTCCACCGCAGCAAGGTCGGAGGATCTTCGCAGATGACTCCACAACGAATCTAGAAGGCGAAGTGGAGAAGGAACAAACACAAAGTACACAAAGAAATTATCATCAACGAAACTCGCATTTGAGACTGTCTTTGAGGTGCCAATCGCTCAAGGCTAATGACGCCGATGCGATGCGATCGAGGCACGAGAAGAATGTACGGGAGTTAACACTGGCGATGAAAGTGCAATCCATGGGGTTGAGACTCCAATGGATGCCACCGCAGAAGACCCTAAGACAGCTGACACTGTCAAAAGGGATGTCCAAGGCCTCGCTGCAGTTGACACTGCAGGAGGTAATGAAGGCCAACGGGAGGTTGAGACTTCCCAGGGTGATTTAATTTGAAGTACAGAACATCCCTCCTGCTATCATTGATCCATCTGAAAAGGAGATAAGCGCGCTTCACGATTCCCAGGATAATCTTGATGTAACCTTTCTAGGATCGGAAGAAGACGATGAAGCTGAGTCATCCCCTGTGACTGATCCAAAAGACTCAGCTGAGGATGTTCCAACCACGAGCAAGTCTGACCTCAAGACTACTCGTCAAACTTTCAATTTTGATGATGAGCCACCCATGGAAATCTCATCATCGTCCGATGACGCTTCTGATAAGGCCGAGGACCAGTCAACTCAATTGGAGAAACCAGCTCAGACCGACGAAGCTGTTGAGACAGTGAGGCTCAAGCAAGTCGGGTCAACTTCACAAATGGACCCACTGAAACAGAGTACACTCGCGCAGGCTCCCAAGTGCAGCGGGTTTGACTCACAAGAAACTTCACGCGCATCACTCATCATTAAACAAATCCCAGTGGCCCGTGATGATTCCTTTGTAGAATCATTTCCCTTCTCTCTTGAGGTACCCGACCTCTCTGAAGAGTCAGAAAGAGATCTTGCGCGCTACGCACTGCAGATCCCCGTCATTCCATCGATACCATTGTTCCGGTGACTATGATTTTGACGCTTGGCCATCAGCTGCCACAGAGGGAACATCTGAAGTTCGGGAGGTGTTTAAAGCATTATTTGCTGAAATTGAACGGATGGAGAGGCACCAGGCCTCGATGGACATGAGATCGGATAACAGAGATGCCAACCTATCACGACTTGGAGAGGCATAATAGTCGAGAATCGTGAGTGGTGGCAACAAAGAAGAAACAATGCGTGTGGAACAAGCTAGATATTTCAGAACATTGTTCAACAAGCTATTGGTCTGGCGAGCTGAGAATGCTGATGCAAAGACGCAACTGAGAGAACACATAGAGCACATGCATGAATCTCACACTGCTTTGAGATAAAGTCATTGCGTGAGCAAAATAAAAATGAGCTCTGCGTATGGAAGAAAACATGGATCGAAAATTCAGCCTTCTCACGGCCGAGATGAAGTTGTTTAAAGTCAATCCAACGCTACTCGTTACGAGTTTCGGCGATACTCCGCAGGCAGACTCGAAAGCGAACTCGGCTATCGTGGACTCGACTTCCCGCTTGCTAGTATGTGTCCGGGGTTCCTCTCTCCTTTGATGATGCCAAAAGGGGAAGAGGAATACCTTAAAGCAACGAAGAGATCGATGTTGAGAAGGAGGAGCAATTGTAAAGGGAAAGACAGTGAGGAGGTCTCAAGAGCAAAGAAAGGAAAGTCTGTTGAGGGGGAAAGATCGGGAGATGTCACCCTAATGATTGCACAAACCCCAACAAGGTCTTGTCACGGTGATATTATCGCACAAACTCCCAATGACTCGCCACTCCAAACACTCTTTGTATCTATGGTCGAAAAGAGAAACATAGTTGAAGCGGGGATGGAGAAGTGGAAGGAAGGATGAATGCTCGAGTTATGAATATCTTGAAATAACATGGAGGCATTCCAAGAGAGAGAGACACTTATGCCATCTCGAGATGCCGGACCGAGCCAAGATCGATTGATGAATTTAAAACTCTCATCCAAGGATATTTTGCAAACATGTCCATGGCTCAAGCACGGGACTTGTCTTGGGAAAAGGGTCTCACGTTATGTGAAGAAAGCCGACGGCCAACAGACACGGC
Organism: Rehmannia glutinosa; assembly: GCA_016081115.2. Classification (NCBI taxonomy): domain Eukaryota; kingdom Viridiplantae; phylum Streptophyta; class Magnoliopsida; order Lamiales; family Orobanchaceae; genus Rehmannia; species Rehmannia glutinosa. Next base: position 465,947 of record JABTTQ020001388.1, read on the forward strand.
AATCACTCTGTTTGGTCACTCCGCTAGTCACTCACGGGAAGAAGAAGACCAAAGACAATACACGCCCAAAGGAAGAGGTAGAGGAAGAAGTAGTGGTGGAGGAAGAGGTTTCGGACTCCAGGCCTCCGCAAAAACATTGAGTACATAGATCCGGCAAGAAAGGAGGGATCTCTGGTGCAGTCTTGACCAAGTAGCCAATCTCGCAAGTGGCTAAAAACAATGTTGAGTATGTGAAAAGAATCGAAAAAGAAAATAAAAGACAAACTCAGCTTTGGGAGGAGAGACAAGAGAGACTAAGAAGAGATGAAGTCGCTAAGGAAGGCATATGAAAAGAAGAAGAAGCGGTGAAGATGAGAAAAAGAGAAGAAGACCAGAAGATGACAGAATCAAGAAGATGAAAGAAGGAGGAAAAGGAGATGAAGTGTTCTTTGTCCACCCCTTCATGTATTTTACTATGTAAATACATACTATGTAAGACACGTAATAAATCAAATTCTCTATTTTTGCGTAGATATAGATGTTTGCTCGATACACCTTGATTGTGTAAAGGACAAGAATGTTATGATCAATAAAAGGATTGATTTTACGCATACATTCTCTCAGTAAATACACTATCTCAGTATGTATCTATGCTATTTACATTTTGAATGTTTTAAGTTTTGGCATCATCAAAAAGGGGGAAATTGTTCGGAAATTTATTGTTTAGATTTTGATGAATGCCATGTAAAACTTAGAATATGAAGTTGGCACCCCATTTTGTTGTAAAATCGCATTGTAACAAATAAAAAGGGCCTGGTCAAGCCGAGTTAAGTCAGTTGTGCCTAAACATGCAAGAAGACAACGGAGACTAGAAGGAAGACTCTGCAAGACATTGAGTATGGCAAAGAAGAGAAGACGGAACTCGATCAAGGTGCGGTGAGATACATCATCGAGTAAAGTATGTCGGTCAAGTCAACTCAAGATAGCCAAGTCTCAAGTTGAAGTGACAGAAGAGTCATCCATGATTGAAAGTCGACTCTAAGTCACCGGGGAAAGCAAGGAAATGCAATAAGTCGAGATAATCGAAAGAGATCCGATTTACGTAAATCAAGAGAATTACTTAAACAAGTAATACCTCCATGCTACCTTTCTCGAAGTGCTCATCCCGAAGCGTGCAAGGGAATGAACCAATGGGAAGCACTACACCGTGTCGAACTCGAAAAGTCAAGAACAATTCATACGAGGAAGTGGCAACTCCAAGGATCGCAATAAGACAAGCCAACGACCACAAGTGACTTTCAAAAATAAGCTATCTCTTCAACGGGCATTTTTGAAAGATCACTATAAAAGGCCGAGGAATGACTCGAGAAAAGGTTACCTTGACTACGAATCACGAACATTTCAAGAAAACATTTTGAATCAGTAACCTAAAATATTCTCAAATCATTCAAGATTAATCCTCAAGCCTACACCACGAATAAAATCAATCCAACACTCACCGTGAAGGAAAGATAGCTTCAATCAGTTGAAGAGGAAACCTTTGAAGAAAAGGGGTCTACATTCCAAGGAGAATTGTAGAAAGGTTCAAGGTCGAACCAGTCTCGAGTTTTTGGAGGGCTTCGTGATCAAATCCAAAGAGCTTGAGCAAGTGAGTGTAGTAGCAAGGCAACCGCCCGTGAAGAAGCCGAGTCGCATTTGAGAGGCCACTGCGTGACAAGGCATCTCAGACATCGAGTCCCAAAGGATCAAGTCACTGTGTGATCAAGACTTGTATCCGAGTGTTACCACTTTGTATCGATCAATACTTAGTGGATTCCTCCAGGAGTTGGAGAAGAGAGGAGTAGAAGAATTACCCCATCTTGAACCTCTATAAAACTTTTCGTGTCATTTATATTTCAAAGACTTTAATTTCTCGCATCTTATCTGCTTTAACTCACGATAAATTTGCTATCCATTTGATAATCTCTAAGTACTAAAACCAAGCATTAAATCATAACTAAACCAAATTTAAGGGTGTTAAGTCTTCTCAAAAAACAAATCTGAGTTGAGCTAATTTAGTCTTAACAATTTGAGTTATTCTATCACAGCGATCGAGTCTGTTGAGTGACAAACTCTACTGATTAACTAAATTAGTTGTCCACCAAGGACACAGCTGTGTAGTATCAACTCTGAACTTTTAAAAGGACTAAATCGAAAAGTTGGTAAGGTTTATTCAACCCCCCCTCCTCCTTCTAAACCTTACACTCACACCCCTTGGGACCTACAGGTATTATTATCCGAGTCCAAAATAAAAATCAAACCAACTAACAACACAACACATAGAAGGTTAGAATACACAAATCAATATACATATATTTATATACCAACCTTCTGAATTCGAGTTCTGCAAATAATAGGTTAACTGATTTAAATAAACCAAATTCAATTGAAATTGTATGCAGATTGTAAAAAGAACTTTTTATCAATTTACCAAAAAGACTTCTGAAACAATTATTGAATTCAATTTATACAATACTACTGACTAACAAAAATTCCAACAATATGAATTAATAATGTATAACACTACAGAGGTAATTAAAAGGTATCACCAAGGCTTGACTTGACTAGAATAGAACATTGAGCAATTACTCAAATCAAGGTAGCAAATGAATTCGAAGTTAAAATAAAACTGAAGGCAACAATCGATCTATAATTGATTAACCAACCAGATAATCCTGAATTCTATTAAAAAAAAATTGGTTCAGTTTAAAGATTGTTGTTTTATGTTTTAAAAAGAACATCAGAAGACAAAGCAATTCCAGGCTTATAAATTGTACATAAAGTCCTAGAATATGTTTTAAGTTTGTTAGAAAAATTTGCAAAGAAGATGATTTATATAATCGAAAAATCCAAACTTAATTGCAATAAAATTCTGATTCTTTAGAGCTTATTGGAAATAAATTGAAATTACATAATATGATTAAACAGAAATGGCCTGAATCGTATATTGAACACATTATCATTAAAACACATTCGACCCCTATTTTGGACGTCTATTTCCCAGGATAAGACGGGAAAATTGGATTACCTTTCTATCTGGCAAACTAAACTTACGTCTAGAAAATATCACCAAAAATATAGGAGGCCAAGAGAAGTTGCAGAGCAATATGCAGAGAATAAGAAGTGCATATATGTTGAGTGTGATTAGATTCTTTGGAAAATTGACTATTTACGTAGCCGAAAAAATATCCGAGAAATTAAACCGATTCTTTATTACACAAAGAATCAAACTCCATTGTTACACAACAATTACAAATATTATTGTTATACATTAATCTGCAGATTATAGGAATTAATAATAAGCTGTACATTTCTTATTTGAATCAAAAATATAAATCTATTATATTAAAGATTTTCAAATTCGAAATTAAAAATAAATCTGCAAAATATATTCTAGACTATATGGCTCAATTTCGGTGCGACATTTGTATCTGTAGGTCGTACTCGCACACAAGTCAGTGGTTCGGAGCTTGAACCAGACTGTGATTTGCACCTTCCTATGGGCGCGCGTGTAGAGAGAACCTCTATGCAATATAATCTTACATCTTAATAAAAGGTGGCATTATATATACTAGTCAATCTAAAAAGTCTTTGTTTTCCTATGTGGGACAAACCCACCTTTCAAAGAAGGCAAACACATGTGTTTTCTTCTTTTAAATTAATTCCAATATTTCACTTTAAGCTTTAATTTCTCCTTCATCCAAACACCATTTCGGACAAACAAATATTCGATTTTAATATTCTCACGGAGTAGAACAAGATTCACTTTTACTTTTGTCGTTAGATAATCGAATTTCCAAGAAATTACACCCTAAATGTGCAATTTCCTTCATTTTTGCAACACCTCCAAACAAAGTTAGGCTTGCTATCTAAACTAGCCTTTAAAAAATCCATATTATGGAAAATTTAGCTTTGCAAACCTTGAGACAAGAGTATTGGTATCGGAAATAAATTTCCACCCGCGTTTCCCCAGTAGAACGACATTAAAGAATGAAAGGTCACTAAAACCCAAACCTCCATTATCTTACCTTGTACACATTCGATTCCACGAAAACCAGTGAATGCCTTGATGGCCTACCATATTTGAACCCCACCAAAAAGAATTAAACATTCTTTCTATTTCCTCTAAATGTGAACTAGGAAGGATGAAACAACTCATACAATATGCCATAATAGCTTGAGCTACGAATTTAATAACAACCTCTTATTCTTCTTTAGACAAGTTTTTTTCTCTCCAACCTTGCTCCTTTTTCCAGACTTTACTCTTGATGTAGCTAAATACAACACGTTTACTTCTCCCAACTAAAGAAGAAAAACCCAAATATCTTCCAGTGTTGAGAGGCTATGATACTTCAAGAACAAAAGATATATCGGCTCGAGTATTTGGAGGAACTTTAGAGCCAAAGAAAATCTCAGACTTAGAAAAATTGGCAGCTTGCTTAGATGTCTTTTCATATGTCAAATGTAACTCTTTCAAGAAATGACTTTCTTCCACAGTGGCGTGAAAAAATAAGAAATTGTCGTCAGCGAATAATAGGTGTGAGATGGCTGGAACTTTAGTATATGTTTGAATCCCATGGACAAGACCTTGTAAGCATGTTATCCTCGACAAGAGAAGTTAAACCTTTAGCACATAAAATAAATAGATAAGGTGAAAGAAGATCACCCTGACTAAGACCTCTTTTAGGAATAATTGGATCCACAAATTGATCATTCAACTTTACTGAATAACAAATGGTAGAAATGTTGAACATGATTAATTCGACCCAATTAGGAATAAAACCCATCTTAAGGAGAATTCCCTTGAGAAAACCCCAATCAAACCTATCATATGCTTTTGACATATCAATCTTAAGGGGCAACATCACCATTTCTCTTTTTCTTACTCCCTTTCAAATGATGATGTATCTCAAAAGCGATCAACGCATTGTCCAGAATAGAATGTCCTTTCACAAAGACTGACTGAGTGTTCGAAATAATCATAGGCAGACAAGGCTTCAAACAATTTAACAACACCTTTGCCATTATTTTGTAAAGGACATTACAGAGAGCAATTGGTCTCAAGTCCCGTAGAAATGTCGGATTTTCGCATTTTGGGACTAAAGTAATATTCGTGTTATTAACACAATCTACAAATCTCCCCAATAATAACCAAGGATTACAATTCTGAAAAATATCATCACCGATCATGTCCCAAAACATTTGATAAAAACCTGGATTAAAACCATCGGGACCTGGTAATTTGTTGGAATGCATATGGAAAACAACTTTACGAAATTCCGGCATATAAAATAGAGCAAGAAGAGCATCATTCGTAGCATTCAAAACTCTAGGATTAATGGTGTTAAGAACACGTTAATATACACCATTACTGCTTGCAAAAAGTTGAGTGAAATAATTCCTTACCGTAGTGGCAAGTCCCATATCACTTTCGTGCCAAGTACCCATATCATCTTGCAATCTATGAATCTTATTATGTTTCCTATGAGCTAATACCATAGTATGAAAAAATCGAGTGTTCATGTTGCTATTTTTTGAGCCAATGTGTTTTGTCCCTTTGACACCAAAATATTTCTTCTTGGACCATAAGTAAAGACAACTACAATCGAATGGAATTATAATTATTCATAGATTTGGCATCATCACAAAATCACAACTTTTCCAACTGAGAATTACATCATTTAGTCTTTCATGATTATGAAAATATTGTATACGTCCCCATAAGCTTAATTTTGAAGCACAGATAGAAAGTTTATCAAGAATATACGGAATGGAAGAAGACCATGATTCAGAGACCACATTCTCCAGGTTGGGATCCGATAACCATTTATTTTTTAAGTGAAATTTTGAAAGGGGACGAGGGAATGGAACCTGTCTTTCCAAAATGATAGGTGAATAGTTGGAAATCAACACAAAAAAGATTGAATAGCCTTGAATGCGGAAATAAGTGGATCCAAGAGTTTGATACAAGTGCCCAATCCAATCTTTGTTCCACGACATGATCAATACCTTTGCCTCTATACCAAGTAAATGGATAACCATTAAGAGATAAATCATGAAGACCACAATCGTCAACAACCTCTCTAAAACCCCTGAAAAGCCAAGAAGGATGTTTTGATCGACCTTTCTTGTCCTTCGAAAATAATCCTTTTTTTAATAAGTTGGGAGTGGTGGTAGGAAGAGAGGGGATAAATTTTAAAGAACTAAAAGATACAGGGTTTGAACCCTGGTCAACACCCTTACAAGAGGTGAGCGATACCACTTGAGAGATAATAAGTCATTAAAGTCTCCAATACAACACCCAAGTAATGAATATAAATAATGCAATTTTCGAATGAGATTCCAAAAAGCTCTTCCATTATTCCTATCCAGAATGCCATAAAAACATGTTAATCTCTACTTTCAAGTTGTATCATTAACAACTTCAAGAACAATATTATTTTTAGAAAATCTGGTAACAAAATATTGGTATCGCGCCAAAGAACCCCAATACCTCCCATTCGCCTTTCTTTATCAACAACAAAAACACTATCAAATCCCAGACGTCTAGAATTTTGTCAACTTTATTGAAATGAAATAAAGTTTCAAAAAGAAAAATAATATCAGGCCTGTGAGATGAAAGAACTTTCTGAGTTTGGCCGAGATCCCGACAGTTCCAAGATAAAATGATCATTATTTTCGGTAGACATGGGTGCTACCCATGCCCGCAATTCATCTTTTTCATTATTAGGTAGAGGACCCAACTCGTTTCCCATTTTTTTGGGAAGATTTTCAAATTTTGAATAAGAGGTTTGGATAGAGTTGTAACGTCCATGTTAATGATTTTCCTACTTTTGAATCCCTGAATATTGGCATCTCCATTAATTCCGTCCAAATTTGTAACTGAAATTGATTGAACATGATTGCCTCTAGAAATATGCTTCCTCCAATGAGCAAGCCATTCTCTGACCGTAACCACTTTTTTCCACTATTGCCATATTCACTCCGCCGCGAATTAGCCCAGAGCCATGATCCCCATTCTCTAGGAATTTATCCATGAGCATCAGTGAAAGCTTGCTCACAGAATCTGTCGAAATGATCTAAAATTCCACAAATAAAACAAAAAACTCCAAGGCGTTCATATTTGAAGTTCAAGGTAGAAGATTCTCCATTTGGCCGTCGAATTTTCTTATATCGCTTTAATGGTTTACGTACACCCAGTCTAACTCAAATTCGCATATAGTTGCACCAAAAGGAGAAATTGTTGAATCATCATAATCCAAGAAAGAGCCAATAAAATTTCCATTTTTTGTGTTATTAGCCATAGACATAAAACCAATAAGAAGGTTATGAATTTGAACCCATAAGTCAACATGAAAGAGAGGAATTGATGTGGGAATTTCACCAACCTTCATCTGGTGTAAGATGATGAGATAATTATCATACGTCCAAGACCATCCTTCCAAAACTTGTTTCATATATATCTGATGAAAAACTGGAATAAATAGATTCGACCTAGTAGCTCCTTGATGAAGATTCCTTTGACAGGTCTCCAAAGATTTGCCATCCTATTTTGTATGATATCAAAATTGATTGCACGATCTGTAAGAAATGGCCCTACTAAGAATAGCTCCAAATTCTTAGACTGCTTCTGAATATCTTCTTCTTCAGGAATAAACTCTATGTCTTCATTATAGTAAGTGACGTTTGACATAAAGTAATCTTCTTCCAATTTGTTACACTTAGTTGCATTAAAAAAAAAGGAATTTATGGTTAAGAACATTAGTCATTAAATGAAGGGATAATTAAAAAAAAATTGCGTCTGAGGTTGGAGTTAGTTACAAAAAAACCCTTGAGGTTTCTGTGTTAAAGTAAATGTAAGAGGACAATTGTCATAACTTTATAAAGGCAAAATTATGTTTTAGTCCTCTAAGTGGACTATTTCGGAGAATTTAGTCTTCACTTGTTTCAATTTTGACATTTAGTACTTTAAGTGATTTTTTTGTAGCTTTTTAGTCACGTGACCTATTATATCATGTAAAAGTCTTCTGCTAGGCTTATATGGAATTTAAAAACCAAAAAAGTTACTTTTTATTCATTTTTGGTTGAATAGACATCATATGTGATATTATAGTTGTAAGGGATGAAAATTACAAAGAAATATAAGTACCTAAAAATTTATATTTAAATGTAAAAATAATTTTTTATGTACAAATAAAATAAAATTGTTTACAATTCTAAAAATTTGGCACTTTTGAAAAACTGAATTATTTATGAAATTTGGGAATAATGTTTAAAAAAAAAATTAACCAGTGGCGAAATCAGGATTTGAGACTTGGGGGGAATCTATTTTTGAAGACAATTAGAAGATTTTTCCTTGAAATTTTGGGAGGGGCAAATGTACTTATTCCCTTATTCTATACATGAATATAGAAAAATATCAAAAAAAAAAAAAATTAAAGAAGATAACAAACTTGGAAGATTTTTGGGGGCAACAGACCCCACTTGCTTCCATTAAAACCGCCATTGTTTATAACCAAATGTAACTTAAATTATTTTCGAAAAGAATAAATTATTAATATAATAATTTGGTAATTTTTTAATTCTTTTTTTCTGGAAAAGAATAAACTATGTTCTTTTTTCAAGAAATAAAGTATGGGTGGGCGTTGCTTGAAGCTATATTTTTTTAAAGTTTTATTTATTTAAATTATTTATATTTTATTTAGAATTTGTATGTTTCAATATTGAAATAATATTGTATTGATGTTATTTAAATTGATTATAAATAAAATATAATTTTTGAAAGTTAAAGATATTTAAAAATTTATTCTTATGATAAATAGGTTTTCTATAAATAATTTATTATTTTCAAATCTAATTTAAGTTACATTTAATTATAAATATAATTTTTAACTCTATGTTTCCAACTTTTAATAATAAACAAGTTTTTAGAAATTATCAAATCATTAAATTGTAAACGATTTATTTTTATTTATACAATAAATATTTAGTGTTTTTGTGTTTAAGTTTATTTTTAGGTGACATACTAATGATGTTTACTTGCATTATTAATTTTAGATGTATGTTTATGAAACAATTGATGTATATTTAACATATTAACAGTGTATATATAATGACATAGTTTTGTTTATTTTGTTATTTTGTGTTTCAATTTTTTTTTTGTAGTTTGTAATCTAGGTTTGTTTGTTAGTTTACATGTGATGCATGTATTAGATTCAAATATGTGTGTAGTTGTTTATGATAGTCAATCAGCGATTGGCAGGGCACAGAGCAATATGTATAATGGTAAGTCTAAACACATACGTCGTAGACACAATACCATAAGACAAATACTCTCAACTGGTGTTATCTCTATTGACTATGTGAAGCCAAAGGATAATTTAGCTGATCCATTAACCAAATGGTTAAATCGAGAGGTAGTTGCAAAATCATCAAGAGGAATGGGACTTAAACATCTAGAAAAATGAGTTGATACAATGAAAACCCAATCTAGTTGACTGGAGATCCCAAGATCTTGGTTCAATGGGACAATATAATTGTAATAGACTCTAGGATCACTGTGGGGGAATTTTCCCTTACCCATTCCTTAACAGTGAAGCCCGTGGGAGAAAATGATAAACATTTGGCTTTTAATGATTCTTGTGTGTCGGTAAGCCAAGCTGGGTAGAGCGGGTTACTCTTAAAGAAGAATCACCTATGTCAGAGAGAAGTGAGGTCGCTTCGAAGATAATTGTGTGAGGCTCAATTCTTAGAACCTCTTACAGATGCAGTCGAATGTTCAGGGCCATGAATGAACATAACAATGAGAACTGAAGTATGTTAGGAAGAATCTTATGTGATGTATATCATCGTTTATACAAAAGGCAGAACAATTCAAAGAGATCGTGTCTACTTATCAGCTAGTAAAGTAAATATATTTTCACAATGGAATATTTAAAGGGTAAAACCTACCTATCCTATGCAGGGTTCAACTATTGGAATTTGTCACCACATCTTTGTATCCTTGAAATTTCCTTCATATGGGGGATTGTTAGAAAAATGAAGGAAATTGCACATTTGGATGGGATTTTCTTGGAAATTCGACTGTCTACCAATAAAAGTAAAAGTGGATTCTTGTTCTACTCTGTGAGAACATTAAAATCAAATATTTGTTATCCAAAATGGTATTTGAATGAAGGAGAAATTAAATCTTAAAGTGGAGTATTAGAATTAATTTAAAAGAAAAAAACATATGTGTTTGTCTTCTTTGAAAGGTGGGTTTGTCCCACATGGGAAAACAAAGGCTTTTGGGACTAGTATATATAATCCCACCTTTTATTAAAGTGTAAGATTATATTGCATAAAGGCTCTCTCTACACGCGCGCCACGGTCCAGTTCAGGCTCCGAACCACTGACTTGTGTACGAGCACGACCTGCGGATACGAATATCGCACCGAAATCGAGTCACATAGTCTAGCCTATGTGTTGCAAATTTATTTTGAATTTTGAATTTTAAAATCTGTAATATAACATATTTTTATTTTGAATTTAAATAAGAATTTGTAACAGCTTATTACTAATTCGTATAACCTGCAGATTAATGTCTGTAACAATATTTGTAATTGTTGTGTAACAGCAGGTTTAAATTGTTGTGTAACAGCAACTGGTTTAATTTCTCATATATTTTTTTTTTCAGCTCTATAAATAGCTGAGTTTTCCAGCAATCTAATCACACTCAACATATATGCACTTCTTATTCTCTGCATATTGCTCTGCAAATTCTGATGGCCTCCTGCATTTTTGGTGATATTTTTCAAGCATAAGTTCAGTTCGCCGGATAGAAATGTAATCCGATTTTCCCATCTTATCCGGAAAAACAGACGTCCAGAATAGGGGACGAATCTATTTTAAGGATAGTGTATTCAACACACAATTCGGGCCATTTTTGTTTAAACGTATTCTATAATTTCAATTTATTTCCAGTAAGCTATTGTAATTCTGTGATTTTATTGCAATTCAGTTTGGATTTTCCAGATTATATAAATTGTACTGCAAATTTTTCTAATAGGAGGAGTATTTGTTACTCCCATGTAGTGTTCCAAGATGGAATGTGGTGGAAAATTGGTTACGGATACAACATCAATGTTTGGACAGAACCATGGCTAAGAAATTCTAATAATTTCAGAGTTATCACTCCCCTAATCCAGGCTTCCCTTCTCTTATAGTGGCAGATTTTGAAAGAATTTAAGGGGGTGAATTCTGAAGTTGCAGTGAGTGTTGTGCGAAGTGTTGCTAACACCTCAGATAACACAGCGGAAGACTTTATGTCTAAAACATAATGCACATTAATATGATGAAAGACTGAATATAGCAAGATGAAAATGAACACAATGTTTTGGTTTTTGCACAAGTATATAAAAATATACTTGTGCGGTAGCCTTAGGCCAAAAATTCACTAAGTGAAATGTGTACAAAATACAAAGTAAAAAAACAAGACAAAAGCTCCCCTTTTGATCTTGCTCCGAAAATTACATTCACTGTAAATGAGAGATTCCTCAGATTCAATCTATATAGCTCTCCACTACAAAAGAAAGGCACTCTCGAAAATCACAAGAAAAACAAGTTCTGAGGAAGGTGTTGCCAAGTGTGATGTCACACTTCTGAACACACTTGAAACCTTCCAGCAAACTGAAATTGGACTGACTCTTTTTATGTCCTTAAGCTCTCAACAATGGCTCTACGTTTTTCAAAGATTTGGTGGAAACATATACAAGTAGAAGACATACTTCCACCTGTAAAACACATCCAACAAAGTAGCACTAAACCAACAAATGTTAATGGATTAGTAGGTTAGCACATGGATAATATGTTAGCACATGGGTTAGTGGAATGTACAAGATAAAGAGATAAACATGTTATGGGTTAGAACATGGGATATAGGTTAGTGGAATGTACAAGATAAAGAGAGAAAACAAGAGTTAGAGTTTAGAACATGGGATATGGGTTAGTTGAATTAATAAATTGTTAAGTGGAAGCATGGTCATAAAGGCAAAAAAATAAATATGGTTGAAATATAAAATTTCAACACCAACAATCTCCTTTTTGCCTTTTTCGGACAAAACTCGCACAAGAACAATATTATCCCAACAAACCAAATACCACAATAAATAAAATAATCTCCCCCTAAAACTAACAACAAGAAGTCTAATAACCTAATTATATACAGACCATCATCTCCTTCTCAAGAACCCAAATTTCTTCAGTGTTGCCAAAAGTGTTGTCAACACCTGTCAACATCTTCTGCAACACCTTGGTGTTGCGGCGATCATGTTGCCAACACAAGCCGCAACATCTTGATTGCCACATTCTTCACCAATGTTCATGCTCGATTTTCACAAACCTGTTTTTGTACTTATTCTTCTCCCCCTTTTTGTGCAGAAATGAACACATATCTCCCCCTCAAATGATAAAATGCTTCAGTTCAACATTATGAACAAAAATAACACAATAAAAGGAAGAAGAAACAAATGAAAAGTAGCTTAGAAAATCATTATAGAACTTCAATAAAGGAAATTTGGAGAAGAAGAATGTTTTTTTTTTCTTTTTTTTTATGAAGAATTTGTTTTTTTTTTAAAAAAAATGAACGATACTCAAACTATCTGAAAATATCTTTTGATGTGAAAAATACTTGATGGACTTATGAAATTTACGGCAATATGTTAACCATATAAAATAGCGACTAAGAGTCGTAAATATCTCAGATTTCCAGATCTTAACTCCCCCATTTTTCAAGCCACTGACAACAAACACCAGTATATAGGAAAATGAGTAAGAAAGAGTAATCGCCACATATTTCCTCTGAAAATCAAATTAGAAATATACTCACTATTTATGCATGTCCTAATTATGCCTAAAAATATGCAAAATCTGAAAATAAAACGAAAAAAATTATGCAAGCAAGCACACACAAAAAAAATAAAAAAAATATCATAAGGTGTTCATAGAAGGTGTGGCCACATCTGGCTAAACACTTTTCAGATTTCATCAAATTCGAAAATTCATGGCCATACTCAGATTTACGAGGAATTTTCCTTGCACAAATTCATACAATCTCAGTTTTTTTTTTCGTATATTTTTTTTTTTGTGAAGACATTCGAAACTTCTACTAGGTTTCAATTCCGGAATTTTTCATCGGAAACTCCTAGAGTGTTGTTGCATACTCATATTTAAGTCGCCGTTTTACGTAAAAGACAAACATGGGGCACATGAATGCTTCTAGTTACTAAGCAACATCAAAAAGCGGAGTATAGTCTCGATTTGTCTCTTTTTTTTTTTTGGTACATGAAAGAAGGCTCATATCTACTTTGTCATTGTTTCATATGGATACTCAAGTGAAAGATTATCCAACTACTCCAATGACTTACAACAGAGGAGCCAAAAATGAATGTACAAAAAGAAAGCAAGAATTATGTGCAAGTATTTGAAGTATATTCAATCCGATTTTTGGCCATAAAAATAAATCTGAATCCAACTGAAAAAGTTTCACAGATGGCACACATAATATGAAATCCTTGAAGATATTATGCCAAAAAAATGCAAGATGCCTAAAAAAAATCCTAAAAATGCAAAAAGGAACAAGTGTTACAACAAGTGTCGTATCACCTGAGATAACACACACAGTCAAATCACACATAGACGAAGAGATTTCCGAAAATAGGAAAATCTCTCAAAATCCAATGATTTAGAGCAAATATCTGCTAATTGATTTTCAGTGGCAACATGATCAATGCGAATCAAATCTTTTTCAACCAAATCCTGTATAAAAAGATGTTGAATATCAATGGTTTTAGTATGGGAGTGTTGAACTAGATTTCTAGAGATATGTATTACACTTAGGTTGTCACAATACATGATCAATATATCACTAGAAATACCATAATCATCAAGAAGATTTCGCATCCATAATAGCCGCTCATAAAAAGAATCAACAGACATAAACACACTTTCGACAAAACCACCAAAAATACTTTTCTTATCATTGAATTCCCCTACACAATCAGAACCACAAAACAAAACATCAGGGAGACTAACAATAAGATAAAGTAGGCTTTCAATCATGTTTCTGTGACCAATACATTCGACATCACTAGACTTGCACAATTCATTCAAGTTATTGATCCAACATTCATCCTCAATCACATTTTCAGGTTTAATAGATGAGACAAAACAGATAGATATCTCCATGAAGCACATAGAAGAGAAGTAAGAGAGTCTGACCTTATCCCGGGATTTGATTCTCTCTTTTCTTCTAGTTGTAATGCTATCAATTACCTCACTAAACACCTGTGATGAAGGATTGTCTTTATGAATTCTTTCTGGTAGATCTTGCGGAGCGGAACAAGATCACCATGCACCTCTAAGTGAATTTTACGGACCAAATTTCAATTTTGTAGCGATCGAGAAGGTGAGACCACGAGGTGACATCACACCTCGGCATCATCTTTTGAATCAACTTGATGTTGACTTCATTCTTTGAAGGTGTGGCTCGAGGTGACATCTCACCTCGGTAACATCGTGAATCGGTCAAAACGAAACATGTTTCTCCACAATTCTGAGAATCAAGCAAATCTGCAAAATCTTCCTCTGATTTATTTCCCAAACTTGACAAATCATCAAAAACTACATTGACAATTTCTTGGATTTTTCTAGTCCAAAGATTATAAATCCTATAAGCATGACTAGTTCTAGAATATCCAAGAAATATGCCTTTGTCACTTTTCGAATCAAACTTACCCAAATATTCTTTGTCATTCAAGATGTAACACGCACAATCAAAAATATGAAAATACTTGAGATTCGTTTTCTTTCCTTTCAAAATTTCATAAGAAGTCATTGTTGAACCGGGTCTCAAGTATACACGATTAGAAATGTCACATGCTATGTTCAAAGCTTTTGCCCAAAACCTTTTAGAAATATTTCTTGAAAATAACATCGCTCGGGCCATTTGTTGCAAAGTTTGATTCTTTCTTTCAGCCACACCAGTTTGTTGAGGTGTTTTGGGGGCCGAAAACTCATGGAAAATTCTCTTTTTATCACAAAATTCAGAAAATAAAATATTTTCAAATTCCTTTCCATGACCAGTTCGAATTCTTGCAATGCTAGGAACATGCATGTTACAAATTCTAGTGTAAAGTCTCTTAAATGCTTCAAAAGTTTCAGATTTTTCTCTTAAGAATTCAACCCATGAAAATCTAGAAAAATCATCAACACATACAAGGATGTATTTCTTCCCTCCTGAGCTATCAACCTCAACTGGACCCATTAAATCCATATGCATTAATACAAAACAGTGTTGTATCACTTGGTGAGACACCCTTGTTTGTTTTCCTTTTTGACAAGGTCCACAAACATGTGATACTTTACCTTTAAAGGTAAGCTTAGGAATTCCTCTTACTACACCAAAACAGATCAATTTTTGCATATTTCGAAAATTAACAAGTCCAAGTTTTTGGTGCCAAAGAATGTTTTCATCCAACTCAACATGATTACAAGTTTGAAATTTTTCAAGTAAATAACAATTATCCGATGATCTAGTACCAGTCACGACACAAGTATTATTGCAATCAAAAACTGAACAAGATTCTTTGTCAAACTTCACATGCAAATTATCATCACACAATTGACTTATGCTAATTAAATTAGCAAGAAGTCCTTGGACATGAAACACATTTTTGAGTTTAGGAAGACCTTTCACATTAAGAGTTCCTTTACCAATTATCTTTCCTTTTGCACCACCACCAAATTTCACTCTTCCACCTTCACACACTTCATAATCAGTTAAATGCGACTTAGTACCTGTCATATGATGTGAGCAACCACTATCCAAATACCAAGTACCATCAATATTAGAGCCCAATGAAGTGTGTGCAATATGACAAGATAAATCATTGTCATTACAACTCAACCTGGAAGTGTTACTTGAAAAATCGACATTTTTTCGAGGTGTTGTTCCTGGTGTGTGACGTGTCACCTTAGGCAACACTCGACTGTTTGTCTATCCTTCTTCAATTTGAAACAGAAGGGACGAATATGGCCAGGGCAAAGCAATAGTGACAAACATATTTACGTTTGGTTTTCGAATGTTTTGAGGAAAACTTTTCGGTTGCAAGAATCGGTTTTTAAGGAAAATTTTGATTTTTCAATATTTCCTTTTCCTTTAGCTGAACCAGGTGTCTTGCTCTTTTGTGTAAATTTGACGAAGTGTTTTTACTGTAACCCAAACCAGTCCTATCAAATCTAGCTTTTAGAAAAATATCATCAATAACCGTAGAACTAGAATCAAACTTACTTACAATCTTTTGGAGGCTTCCAAGTTCAGATTTTACCTTGTCAAGTTCTTTATCCTTTCTGGTCAAAAGAACTTCCAATCTACTTACTGAACTTTTTAGCCCTTCATTCTCCTTGGTAAGTTCTTCATTGATATGATCTATTTTGAGCCACCTTTCAGATAGTTCTTCATACATGATTTTTAAATCATCATAACTTTTAGCCTCATCTTTAGAAGAACTATTAGAATGTTGTCATGCATCAACAAAGCGAGAAGTATTGCAACAGATAATATGTTCATATCCAGAATCTGAATACCTGTCAGGTGTTGTCTGAGATGTCGTCACACTTCCAGCAACACTTCTGGAATTCTCAGAATTCTGCTGCATCATCTCACAGAAAGAAATCAAGCCCTTATAATTTTTCTCTTCATCCACATTTTCTTCATCGAACTTAGGTGGATTCGAGTATTCAAAATTGAATTGTTCCTTAGGCTTGGGAGCTTTATTGTTGAATGGAGTTTTGGTGTTGTTGCCCTTGCTTATTTCCTCGATAAGGTGATGCATTGTAGTGTTGGCATCACTTTGGGCGTCACCATGTATCTCACCAGCTTGTGATTGAAAAGCCAAGCTTTTCTCTTTATTGCATGTCTGATGCTCCATTTGTTGAGCTAAATGACTCGAATAGTTGTAGGATATCGATAAGCTCATTGAGTCGGGGAGAGTCAGTAAAAACCTTGCTTACAAGTCTTTTTGTAATGTAAATTCAAACACTGCAAAAACACACAGGATCACACTTAGTAGCGTCAAGTGTAGGCTCTGATACCAATTGAAAGAATTTAAGGGGTGAATTCTGAAGTTGCAGTGAGTGTTGTGCGAAGTGTTGCTAACACCTCAGATAACACAGCGGAAGACTTTATGTCTAAAACATAATGCATATTAATATGATGAAAGACTGAATATAGCAAGATGAAAATGAACACAATGTTTTGGTTTTTGCACAAGTATATAAAAATATACTTGTGCGGTAGCCTTAGGCCAAAAATTCACTAAGTGAAATGTGTACAAAATACAAAAAAAAACAAGACAAAAGCTCCCTTTTGATCTTGCTCAGAAAAATTACATTCATTTGTAAATGAGAGATTCCTCGATTCAATCTATATAGCTCTCACTACAAAAGAAAGGCACTCTAAAATCACAAGAAAAACAAGTTCGAGGAAGGTGTTGCCAAGTGTGACGTCACACTTCGAACACACTTGACACCTTCCAAAGAAACCGAAATTGGATCGACTCTTTTTATGTCCTTAAGCTCTCAACAATGGCTCTACGTTTTTCCAGCCTTTGGTCAGCTTATATACAAGTAGAAGACATCCTTCCACCTGTAAAACACATCCAACAAAGTAGCACTAAACCAACAAATGTTAATGGATTAGTAGGTTAGCACATGGATAATATGTTAGCACATGGGTTAGTGGAATGTACAAGATAAAGAGATAAACATGTTATGGGTTAGAACATGGGATATGGGTTAGTGGAATGTACAAGATAAAGAGAGAAAACAAGAGTTAGAGTTTAGAACATGGGATATGGGTTAGTTGAATTAATAAATTGTTAAGTGGAAGCATGGTCATAAAGGCAAAAAATAAATATGGTTGAAATATAAAATTTCAACACCAACAAATTTAATTATTTCAGAACAATATTATGGGATGTGGAACTACTTCAATAACTTTTTTGCTCCGCGACGTTTCAAATCACTAGCATCCCTCTTACTTGTAGTGGATTTGAAGATTGTATGATCTGGACGCATTCAAATAATCGGATTTATAGTGTCAAGACTGGTTATCATATAGCCAAGATATTAAATTCTCATCGTGACAATTGCCACAGGTGATTGGCGAAAACTTTGGAAAAATTTTGTACATCCAAAGATCAAACATTTTCTATGGCGTGCTTGTAGAGAATGTTTTCCCGCTAAACAGAATCTCCACAGCGTAAGGGATTGGATATTTCTTCTTTGTGTGTTTTATGTGGTCAAAATTTGGAGAACACTTGGCATATATTTTTGTCATGCTATTTTGCCACTTGTTGTTGGGAGAAAGCGGAGTTGGCACACATTTTATAGATACCTTTTGTTGATCTTTGAAACATTTGCACAATGGTCTTTAAGAATTGCTTCCTGTGCCTAAAGATAAGGAAGTTGCGAATTTGAGTCATTATTTGGAGTGTTTGGAGGCAGAGAAATGAGGAATATTTGGAACCACTCACATCTTTCTCATGATTCTACTATTCATGTTGCTAAATCTCTTCTTTATGATTGGATTGGATCGAATGGAAGTTCCAAAATTCATCGAACGACGTATGTTCAACAAGATTGTCCATTATGGCATAAACATGTGGGCTTCAGGATGATTATTCGGAATGACCTTGCAGAATTTGTCGTTTGTCGTGACTTCTCGATCCAAGGAATTCCTACCTTCAAGTAGGCCGAGGCGATGGGCTTAAATGAGGCGTTATACTGGGTGAAAATATTTACAACTTTCATCAGTTTCGTTTGAGGTGGATGCAAAAACTGTGGCAAACTCAGTTAATGGAGAAGAAATGAATTTCTGTGGATTTGGCTCACTTATCTTGGGATCAGAAAAAGGATTATTCATGAATCTCCTAGTTTTTATGTTAGTTTTGTTTGTCGAAATGCGAATATTGTAGCTCATGGCTTGCTCATGTCTCTATTTTATAATTTCGAGTCCCTCTGTTTGGAGCTCTCCTCCACCTTGTATTGGAGAGTTCCTCATGACCTTATGTCTTGTTCATTAATGAACTTTTCTTTTCCAAAAAATATAATGATTAATCTTATGCTTTAGGGGTAGAAATTTGTGGTATCAAGATGATTGGCTTGAGCTTGATTCTATACGAGTGTGTGATTCCTCCCCTACTATATATCTCTTAGTATGCTGTTAAAAAAAAGTTTATGTATAGATAAATTCATTTCAACCTTTTTTTACGAAGAATCTAAAGGACTCAAGTGGTAGTTCAATTTATATGACCTATTAATACTTTTTAGTGAGACTACTATACTTTTTATTAGAAAAACTAATACTTTCAGCAGACTTACTAAAAATCTTTCAGAGAAATAACTAATATTTTTAAAGAAAACTACTAATACGTTTCACATGAACGACTAATACTTTTGACAAAAAAAAAAAGTACTACTTAATAGGGGACTATTAAATTTTTCAAGTGAACTACGTACTAATACTTTTCAGATAAACTACTATTACTTTTCAGATGAAAGCCTAATACTTTTCAACACTTTTATTATACTATATCACTATCCAATATTGCAAAACTAATCAAGCAAACTATGTACTAATACTTTTCAGAGTGACTGATAATACTATTTGTTTAATGAATTTTGACCTATTAGACCGTCTGATAAGAGTTTTTATCTTGCATAATTGGTTTTGACCGACTTATTACTTCTCATTAGAGTTATATCTATGGTGTAATAATACCTTTAATTTCACAATGTTTTTATGAGTTTTTTTTTGACCAAATGTTTTTGTGAGTTATATTTGGGGTCCGAGAAAAACATTATGACCATAAAAATGACAAGATCTTTTTAAGTACTCGTTGATCTTTCAAGTACAATCTCACCTTTCACTCTTGTCAAAGTTCAAAAATATTAAATTTTTTAATTGAAAAAAATTAGTGTTTTTAAATGAAATAAAATCACCAAACTTATAAAATGTTTCTATATTTCAATAATTTATGTTCCTAAAGATAACATAAGTGTACTTTGTTACTGAAATTGGTGGATTTTGATGAAAAATTGGAACCAAATTCAAAACCACACATTACACATAATGGAAGAAGTAAAAATGTTGAACCCCATTATTAGGAGTCTTTTAAACCCGCGATAAAGATGTGAGACTGCTATGAAACGACTAGACGTGGATAGGAAGGTTAACCCCTGAGTAGAGGTGGCAAATTGTTCGTGTTGGGCCTTTATCGATTATTGGGGCAAATCGTTCATGTCGGACCGTGTCAGCCGACCACGATAACGACACGCGACACGATAAGCCCTAAAACGAACACGACACGATAAACTTAATGGTCTCGAAATTTAAGTCCAAACACGACAAGTTAAAAACACAAAAACACGGCACGATGCGATTAGCATAATAAGCAAAATTATCAAATTTATTTAGGTAAGCTCGTTTGGCCCGTTAAGCCCATAACAAATAAAATATATGATATTTTTATATTCTTTATACTTTATACCTAAAACATATAATAATAAAAATAGTATAGTACAAATAATTAATTATTAGTAAATTACCCATATAAATAATCAATTACCAATAATTAAAAAAAAGTATTATGCCTTTATCGTGTTTATCGTGTCGGTCATCCGAGCATCGCCCAATTTCATCGTGCTTTATCGTGATGCCGATAACGGCCCAAACTCGATAAGCCCCAGCCCAAATCCTATAATTCCATGTTGTGTTCATGTCGGCCAATCATGTCGTGCCTCAAGTTGTCACCCCTACCCCAGCCCCAAAAACTCTCTTTAGCAAACTTTAGCAGTCTTATTTTTTTTCTGTTCTCTCATCTTACCATCATAGGAAGTTGGGGGAAGCAACATTGTTTTTCTTTTCTTTTTTTCAATTAGTTGGTTGTTTCTCTTGTTTTGTTGTTACAGAAGATTCAGATGACCCATTACCGGAAGATTAGTGACATATGCAGGTAGTGATTTGTCCAACGTTTATGCAATTTTCTGATTTTACTAGATTAAGTAGATATGTATGAGTTTAAAATATGTTTATGTTTTAGATCTATATAGGTCTATGATTTTGTAGGCTTTACAATTTTGATCTATGTTATCAGTAGTAAAATTCTTCTGCAGAATCAAATTGATTGTTTCTAACAAAAAAAGGTTGAAATTCCTCACAAGAAATCTAATTCCTTAAGGTTGCATTGGATGCAAAAGGGAATAATGGCTATCAATTCTGAGATAATTTTGTTTTTCCTATTAATATTAAAAATGATGATGTCCACCCATGATGAACTAGTAAAGGAATTAGGCAAAAATCACGTTATAGATCATCACAACGTAGGTTCGAATGTTGAGGAAGCATAATTGATTTCTTCTCGTGTAGGCCTTGCCGAAGTTAATTGATCCAATCGCAACTTAGCCAAATCGATACATCTAATGTTTAACTTGGTTGCCACAATAATGGGTCGAAGTTGTTATCTCGTGCATAATCAAGCGCAAGGTCAAGTGGAGTTATATATTTTTTTTAAAAAGTGATGATTAGTGGTAAAATCGAACCAATCTACTCCGATACTCAATTCGGGATCAATCGTTAAAAGCTTGTTTGAGCTAGGTACATTAACATAACAAACTAATCTTGAACATAACTTTTTGTTCGATAAAATATAGATCTTGACTTGAGCTCGATTCAGCTAGTAACAAAACAACATATATGTAAAAATATCAAATTACTCTACAGTTCGATTCGTGTTCAGCTCGATTGAAGCTCGTTCAAACTCGACTCAATTAATAATCAACTAATTTCAGACATAATTTTGTTGGAATTGGTCTTTGAGAAATTGGGTGTTGACCCGATTTTGACCAATTAATTAAGTAGTTTCCATTTGTGACAAATGGAATTAAATTATTTGTAAAAATTCTACTAAGAGAGTAGATGAGAATAGCATTTGGAATTTCTCAAACCGATTCCGGTGAATGAGAAATTAATGCTGAAAGTTAGCCACTTAATACAAATAAATGGTATGGAAAATGGAAAATGTGAGGAGGAGATGCTCCATCCCACATAGGAAAAATGAGGCAAGATTCAAACAGACACTTTATTTATCCCAAATGGACATATGGGTTTAGGCCCTTGGGGGCACCCAAGTTATTAAAGGGGTGAGACCTACATCTTGTGGGTTTGGTTCAAAGACACGCAGGCTACGCCGCCCGCAAAGCAATGGGGCTCGGCCCCGATCTCCCGTGCGTGCGCCTACACGCAAGCGGGCGCACGCCCGTGCGCGCCTGGTCGTGGCTGGTGTCTTGAGTGTTGCACTGTGACGCACGGGTAGAGCACGCGGCGCGTGCGTATGGTCGTGCCCCTGCTGCGCAGTGCGACGCATTCGATCAAAATGTGTCTTTTCGAGCCAAAAGACATGTTCTTTCCATACGGGGTGTCCAAGGCCTATAATAATCGATCCCCGGTGACTGAAAAACACATGAAATCAATCAGATAACATAAAAATCGAGCATTGCATTTTGCATATTGCCCATTTTTCTTCCTTCAAAAGCTTGAAAGTCAAGAACAACTTCTTCATTGTTGTTTAGTTTTGATGTCTGCTAACGGATTTTCAGAGTCGTTGTATTTTAGAAGCGCCGCAACCGTCAGAAGCATTTAGTATACGCGGGCGTTTCGCTTCATGATATGAGATCGAATTCTACGCCTCGACTTAAACTATACACAATCTCAGCCATTTTCTTCAAACAGAAACCTTTCTTCCACCAGATAAATTTTAACAAACAAATTTTTGAAGGTCGATAAAAGTTCAAACAAACTTGAATGATACTATGTTGAGTTCGACTCTAATACTAAATTTTAAGAAGAAAAGAAAATTGAAATCTTAATCTAGGCATGTATATGCATATTCGCATAAACCTAGGCGACCCTCCATCTTTTGTTGTCCGGCACGTGGCATCAGCAACTCCCTCTCTCTCTCTCTCTCTCTCTCCCCGTGGATTTTCCATTTCCTTTCCAAGTAAACCCCTCCTCTCCAAGCTACTCTTCTACCATTCTTCTCTCTCATCTCTCTATCCATTTCTCTCTCTCTCTCTCTCAAAATCCCCCATTATCATTCTGCTCACCATAAAAAAAAATCTGGAATTTTTTTCTTACGAAACACGAAACCGAAAAGGTGAAAAACAGATATATAGCAGGAAAATAGACGATGAACGAGATTAGAACGATTAGCAGAGACAAACAGAGCTCTCTGCTTGGTTCTGCCACAGAGGATGAAAACTTTGTGGCTCAAATTCTAATCGATCTTCCAAATATTATCAGAAAGTCTGAATCGTTACTGGTGTTCAAATGGGGTAACAAAAAAAGGAGATCTAGACTGGATGAGGGTGCATCATCATCTCGTGCACCCTCGTCGTATCAGATGACTGACGTCGGAATTGAAGAGAGAAAGCCTCGAGCCAAAGCGGAGGAGGAGGTTGTCGCCGCCGCGAGTCCCGTCACTCCGCTCTCTTTTCCGGCCAGTGAATCTGATGAAAAATCCTGGCACGCTTTCAGGAAAAGTTCCAACAAAAGGGTCTGTATATATTTTCTTATTCGTTGCTAGATTTTATTAAAATAATTATTTAAAAAAAAAATTGGATAAAATCTCCTATTGCTTTAAATTTTTTCTGTAAATGAGTTTTTTTTTTTTTAATATTAGCTTATACCAACTGGGTTTTGTCTGGAAATCTGCTTTCATTCTTTAATTTTTAGCATTTCTCATATTCCCTGTTTTGGGCTCTGTTTCACCCACTCCTCTGTTATTCTTTTTTTTTTGTGCTTTTTCATATACTGAAATTTATTATCATTTTTAATTGATTTGCAGTCAAGGGAGGAGTATATGGATATGATAGAAGAATTAACTAAGCGCAGAAATTTGCTTAGAGGGGTGAGTTTTTTAAATGAAAATTGTTACATATCACCATTTGTCCATTAAGATTTGGAAACTATTGGTTGATATTTTAAATTCTTTATGAATTAAATTAAATTAGTTAACAGGGCTGTCTTTTCTTGAATTTCTCCCACATTATCTTTATTTTTGCTATGTAGTACTGTTTCGTTCCACTTGGGTTTCTGTTAACCCTTTTTTTTTTTTTTTTTTTGGTCAACCAATTAAACAGGAGATTGAAAATGTGACCAAGTATTACAAAAGTTGAATGCCCACAATTCTGAATTGAAAGCAATGAAGCAAGAGGTAATGTGATTATTAATCTCTCATATTTATAAAGATTGTCCATAAGGGTCAAAAAAATTATTATATTGATTTAATTAATTATATGTTTATTCCTCAAAAACAGAATTATATGTTTATGGTAAGAATCTTGGTTTATTTGGTTTTTCTTTTTTCAAATCTTTATACTATACAGGTGCTAAATTCTTGCATACGAAAAGAAGAGCCTGAAATGGAAATAAGGCTAGAGATGAATCTTGGAATGGAATTAACCCAAAATCATCAATTTAGTATGGCGCCTCATCAGCAGCCGCTCTTTGCGGATGAGAAATTTCAGAATTCACTAGGCCCAATTACAGCCCAATTCTACTCATCATACAGTGGGCTTGGATCTGTTCACCACGTGGGCCCACTTGGCATTCCTGATCTGAACCTCGCTGCGGGAGAGGTTTTTGGGGTGGACCCATATCAGCCGTTGGATGTCAGCAGAGACCTTTCTGATAAACGGGCCAGATTTGCTGAAGCTAGGAGGAGGAGAAGTGGAATTATTAAGATTAAGTCTATGAGGAGAGCTTGTGGTATTAAATTGCCAGGAACAAGTTGACATCATAACATCTTGTTCCTCATTTTTGTTTGTTGTTCAGTAGTAATATTATTATTATTTATTTTTTTGACAAAGATTCAGTAGAAATATTATGTTACACAATGTATGGGTTGGGATTTTTGTTCAGATTGAGATAATTTACCATCGGAAGGGGTAAATGTAGATCTTTGTAGAGATAATTAATTAATTGAATATCTCTTCACTTTTAGCTAATTATTTTAGATTGGGCTAAATGCTTGATGTTAAGGTTAATTACAAAACTATCTGTAAAACTGTTCCTAC